>OU452232.1:12702331-13180433 GCA_911728455.2 Marthasterias glacialis | reverse complement strand
TAAAGACCTTCTTGACGACCCCCCCCCAAAAAAAATGATCTTGAACATTTCAGGGCTAAATCATCGATACGAGTTTTTACATCTATCACAAAAAACAGTGAAAATAAATCACGGGGGGCATTAAATTCCCTTTTGACTTTTAACCAACAGTATTGAATTACGTCTACACGATCACTGGCACACTGGAAACACTCTGAACCTAAACATGTCCCTCGTTAATTTGTGCGATCAAAAAACCGCTGGTGTTTTTTTCAAGACCCGTGTTTCTTACCTTTCTGTATAATGATAAACGGAAGGAGACGAAGGAAGAAGGATGGTGTATATTATAATTATAAACAGCGATGGTCGTTACTCATTCTTGAGTTATCTATGCCGTTTGAACACATCTGTGATGTAGAAACTGACAACCTCTCCCACATCGGTATTTCTTTTTTCTTTGATTTTTTTTCAGGGAAAGTAACTCTAAAATAAGGTGAAGCCACTATTTTCTCAGAAATTGTTATTGACGGTTCATAAATCAAAATACTCACATGTGAGCGATATCTATTAAATGGCAACAGTGTACACGTATAATAATGCCGGAGACTCTCATTATAGCGCATGATCTACAAATGGTTATAGGTACCCAAGGCGCTTATTATACTATTTTTAAGACAGTTTTTGACGTCTTTGAATTATGAGACTTATAAAGGTATTGCTTACTCTAAAGAAATCAATGAGATCTTTGTCTAGAAACCAACCCGACTGGTTATTTCCACCTATAATATTTTTGTTATCCCTTTTTTTTGAATAAGACATCTTTGATATGTTTAAACATTTTTCTCTTCTTCAAAAAGATGTGAACTTTACAATCAATTTGGGGGTTGAACAAAAAAAGAAGCTTTTTCTTTGTTCAATCTATAAAAGAAAATTCTAACATTTACCCAGTTTCGCTTGTGGTTTATTACTTGAACTTAGTAACCAGTGGGCTTTCAGATTGAAACTGATAGGCCCAAGTTGTGTTTCGTTAGCTAACAACTCTGTAATTTCAGAACTGAGTTTCTTGAAAACTGCTGTTCTTTATAAGCCCATAGGCCGTTTTCGAAACACAGGCCAAGACTTCAGCTTCGGCTTCAGCACCGCCCGCCTGTTTAAATCCCCAGCCGAAAGTGTACAAAGCAGGAGCCCAAGCCGTAGCCTAAGCCAGAGCCTATAAGCCCAAGCCTTAGTTTTGAAAAGGCTTATAATTAGATTAAGGAAGTTGGACCCAACATGACCGAGGATGACTGAATAGCCGGAATGCAACTTATGGGCCTTACATAATATAGCTATGATTATGAAATATGCTACCAATGCAGTCACTGCCCATTATGATGTTGTGTTCATTGTGCATGGCTGGACTGAGCAAAATGAAGTTCAAACTCTCCAAGGCTGGGTCATTTTGAACTGTTCTCAAACGGCTTCCGACTCGTAATGTATTGGTACCCCGGGTTAGGTAATGTCAGCAATTTCATTTAAAAGAAATCCAACGAATTATGACAAGTGGCTGGAAAAAACTACTACAGATTTCAGCAAATAATTGAAATGAAATGACCTTTCTCCCCCCACGAATGTACATTCAATCAACATTCTACACATGTACTAAGTACCCAACTTCTGACATGAATTATTGTTCGGCAATTTTTTTCGGTATGATATTATAAGTGGATGGCGTGGGCATCTGGCACGAGCCTGTACGAACCAACAGAGATATACATGTACATGGTTACCTCATCAGGCTTATTATCACTCCACTTGACATTATGTACCCGTGTCAAAGGTCACAGGTCAAATTCCTATCACTGCTTCGGTTAGATGTAGCAGTATACCTGAGATGTAAATGTATTTGCGCATTGCGGGGAGAGCTGTCTCGTGTGTGTGTGTGTGTGTGTGTGTGTGTGTGTGGCACATTCTGTGGGGCGCTACTGGGTTGTTTGTATGTAGTTCACACCCAAACCAGGAGTGATATGGAGAAAGGCAACTTGGGTATGTAGACCAATTGCCTCATTATCTCCCTATTCAATTGGCTTTTGCCTTGAACCAGCCCAGCAGTACTATCCCCGGCTTGATCTGGATGGCAACGAATAAACATAAATCCAGGGAATAATTCTTCGCCCCAAATTTGATAGCTTCACCATAGGCAGGGGCACAGCACAACATGTCCGCATCAATCAGCGGGGAGATTCCCATCCCACTTCTGACGGAATTCCCGTCTAAATTGGACTCAAAATCTCTAGCCACGTGCCGGCTGAATTGCCTTATTTGGTAAGAAACAGAGAGGGATAGAGGTGAAAGCATGCCTGTAGCTATATAGCATCATGGCTGTATATTATTATGTACATTAAAAAAATGCTTGTGTGTGGGTTGATGGGGATGCTTCGGATCCAGAGCAATTGGCACAGTTTGTGGCCGGCAGGAGGGGAAACAAAAAACGGAAAGGGAATGCAGGCCTCTGACTGTGTGGAGCGTAATTGTGGCATACGACAGGGCCGGTCCAGGCCACGTGGATGACGCACAGTATTTTGATACCCGGCCCGACGGGTGGAAGACCGGAGTCGTAAAGGGCAAGCGTGCGCCGGAGCAATTCGCGGCCCGGTAGGGGGACCGTCATCCTTCGGGGTCACGACCAGTCAAGTCGTGTGACTTTGGAGATGGGACTGAAAAAAAAAAAGCAACCTCGATATCATCGGGCTGAGAAATGATGCTGTGATTATGCGAGGTTACGGTGAACCGGGGCATTGCATGATGGATTGCAGTATATGTACTATACCTAAAAATAAATTCTTTGTTTCATGAATGCTCACAGACAGTTTTGGAATTGGTTTTGGAGATGTCGGTTCCGTTCACATAAAATGACTGATTCAGTTTTCCCTTTTGTGTGTGTGTGTGTGGGCATGTTTGACCATATGCTCCGAGGACATTTTACAATAGGGACAATAGGTCCTCACTAGTCAGTTCTTTGTTTTCATGGGTCCTCGGACGCCATTTGTGTACAAAACCAATGGAGATTGCTTCAGTACAGGAACAATAGAATTAACAATAGAAGTCCTCGGACATAATGGTGATTCACGACTGTGTTTGTGCGTGTGATTTTGTGACCATATTCGTTATGTGGTTTGGGGGAGGGGGGGGGAACGGTAAGAATGGAATTTAATTATGTGTTTAAAGAGATATTATTATTCAAGCCTGTATATAGACGCAACTTTTTTTCTTTGCAAGTGTCCCCCCGCCCCCAGCAAGAAAATTTTAATAGTTTCAGGCACATGTACTTCATATGATTTTCGCCACCCTTTTAATTAACACTATTCATTATTTTATCCCCAAAATGTCCACCTGATTTGAAACTTGAAGAAGTTGTCTGTGCTCTGTTTGCGCGATTTGTCAAAACGCGCAGAATGATTTGAAACAGACAGACGCTTTCAATCCCCTGGTTAACATTTTGGGTACAGTTTCTGTAATTGCTTCCATTCTTTGCACAAATCAAGGTACATGTAATGAAACCTACCAGTGAAAATCTCAGCTCATTTCGTGGTTTCATTTGCGAGAAAACGGTCAAAATGCATTCAGCATTTTTGTACGCATTCTCAGGCAGAGTTTTGGTCTCACATGAGACGAAAATTAACTTTTGGATCTTCTTCCATGTATTTTTAAAAACCGATTACACTTCAGGCATAAGTATTCCAAGGAAAGGTTTCTACCATCATGATATTTTTTTATATCATGTAAGGTATATGTAAATCTGTGAACATTAATGGGTTTTTTCTTTTATAACCAATGTTGAGCTGGGGCTTTAACAAAGTTCAATTGGCCATGTGCCATTAGTTCCGAACATGATTCCCACAGTGCAGCAACATAAATGAAGCTTTATGCGCAATGAATGGAAATGTCAACATGTTTACTTGGGCAAGTCTGTAGGCCTATAGTCGTTGCGACATTGGTCCCCAACTCTTTTTGGTGAGTTCACAAAGGAGATCTCAACATGAGCTGTTTATGTGTGTATGATTGATTTTCCACATTAAACGCCTAGCATTGATACAAAAATATTATACGACTGGTTGTATTTCAAAGAAAATCACCCTCTAACCGCCAGAGCTCGGTCTGAGTATGGTGCATAATACGTTGAAATTGGAAAAAAAAATGGATGAAGATCTGTAAAATTGTAGACCCGTGTGTGAAAGAGCCTTAACCCCTGCCAATACCAAAAGAGTACTGCGGTAATAATAGCTGAGGGAACGAGAAAGCCTTGTTTGTTAAGGCAAACGTTTTAATGAAACTTTTAAAGGTGTCGGTTCAGACGGGACAGTAAGACACACCATAACGCTCGGTAAAAAGCATTGTGACCTCATTTGCATACTGATCACGTGTTGATCATGAACAAGCGTTCCAAGCTAATTTGATTGGATTCGAAATGTCGGAGCGACTTCACTTTCATCTAGCTGTGTTTCTATCTTTGCAACCGAAAATACATCGAATTAGACTCTCAAGTTTGTTGGCTTTTTGTAACCCACACTGTGACCTCATTTGCATATTGATCATGTGTTATTCATGATCATGTGTTTCAAGCTAATTTGATTAAATTCAAAATGTATGCGCGACTTCACTGTCATAGCCCATAGCTGTGTTCCACCTTTGCAACCGAAAATATGTGGAATTAGATTTTCAAGTTGGTTGGCTTTTGTAACCCCCAAATCATGCAGAAACTTTGCATTTACACGAGAATTATTTTACGTGGTTCAACTGGTCGTTACAGCTCGTTATTATTTCACGGTGTCTCTTACACAAATTATACAGTCATTGACTTCAACTGCCTGCTACATAAATTACATAGGCTATTGCAGATATTGCGGAAATAAATACGCACATTGTGCGGATCAACTCGGTGTGTTCCGCCTTGTCAAGGGGCAACTACATTATCTACATAAGCTAAAGACTAAAACAACAACAAAACTGTGGTGCTCCCTTAATTAGAGCGGCTACATACTGAGCTGCTGCTGTGATCACACCTGTACACGAAGTGCAAGGCATTTCTGTCCTTTAATCCAATTTACACCGTTGTTGTCTCGTACCCCGACTCCCTCTAAAATGACAGCAGCCCGTATAGTCTTATCAACTGCAAAACGTCCCATTAGGATGGTGGTGATGACTATCGTGTTACATTATACGTGATGATTTATCGGAGGGCTCAGATACAATTGTCCAGATAGTCGCGCCGACGACATCGAGAACAACATCATCCAAGTTCAAAAATCGCTTTGACATTATTTATCAGTTGGTTAAAGGTATCGATACATCATTGTTTGTTTGTTGGGTTGTTTGTTTGTTTGGTGGTTTTCTTTTTCTTTTTTTTCTTTTTTAGAATCTCTTCGATCTATGTGGTTTTCGATAAACATATCGTGCACTAAAAAGCATCCGGACAACATTAGTAATTGTCAAAGGCTAGCAGGGTCCATTTTCAGAGAGAAATATGTTTTGCCTGAAATGCTATACTGCAAAAACTGGGGGTGTTAAATTGATTCTCTTGGTATCTATATATGACAACACCGACATGGTGTTAATTTTCCCAAACGATAAAGCAATGGGGGATAACTAACACCATGTCGGTGTTGTCACATATAGATACCGAGAGAATCAATTTAACACCCAAATGTTTGCAGTGATAGTTTTTGAGAAATGAGTAAAACACTTAGGTTTGATCTTGTGAGTCCAAAACTAGATGTTTGAAAACAGCGAAAACATAATGGGGGTATTTCACTATTTTCACTCCGATGACCGTTTGAGCTTAAACTTTCACAGGTTTGTTACACAGTGCCGATACTGGGTCTTATTTCATAGAGCTGCTTAAGCACAAAAATAGCTTATCACAACAAAAGTATGCTTACCAGAATAAGGTTATACCAGCCAAAATGCCATGTCACATGTATGATATGTGACTGGTATCCTGCTTATTTTTGGCTTGGCAGGAAAATTGTTAAGCGGTGTTTTCTTTTGAGATGTATTTTTTATGTCAAATTTGTCCATACCAAAATCAAGCTGACTTCTTCAATCACACAGAACTGTCAATGTGTTTTCAATCTTGCAACTATTTTGATGAGTCATTAACTCCTAAACACAGTCGTCACTTCGTGAAAACAATAGAAGGAGACTTGCACGCAGATTCGTCACACTCAACTTGAACAGGTCAACATATTCGTCACTTGGTGAAAAAAAAACCAAAAGTCCACGCGTGCTGTATTTCAATGGGTAAAGTCGCGAATCTTGATTCGCCACTTCGTGAAAACGCACTACGGCAAATCTCGTGATTTATCGGTCATGCTAATTAGTGTAATTACGAAACTATTACGTCTCAGGTCCTGAAATTTGCTGGAAAAATGTTAACAGCGATGAAAAACCGATTGGTCAAATTGTGTGAGTTTTGACACATTCGTCACTCCGTGAAAACAGTGACGAAATGTGTACACGTAACTTTTGTCTGTGTAAAACATATGTTTTTTAAAGTCTGTTTTGCTGTATTGTTTGTCACGGCATTATCAACCACAATCCACGTTTTTCTATTTTGCTTCCCATTCTAATATTTCCCTTAAGATGTTACACTACTTCGTGCGTGAAGTGGAACTAATACAATGAACTGAATTAAAACGAGTCGAGTACGTGTTTGTGCTGTCATAAGCTTTGGGACAATCGGCCCGGCAGTTCATGTAGTGTCACCCTTAAAACATGAAAAGACGTCTGCGGATGGGTTTAACATGCATGAATGATTGAGGCTACATTAATCCACAGACTTGCTTTTCCAAGGAAAAAAAGGGGGAAAGATGCCAATAGTGTTAAAAGGCCATGCCACTGAAGATGACATAAAAGATGAATAATTGATGGCTGCCGTTACAAGTTACGCCAGGAATCTTTTTGAGCAGTGTCATTGACCACTTCATCAACACCTGATGACTGAGTTTGAACAAAACACTTCGTGGCCAGACATCTATTGAAAACTGATACGATTTATAGGTCCTATCAACTCGCTCCTTCCCCCCCCCCTCCACAAAATATACTTTTTGATAAACAGACGAAGGTGTTAAACCGCGCCCCTCGAGTTTTCCCAGATTCAAACACGTCCCTTATGATTTAAAATGACAACGTAGACACCGTCTCTTCCCTTGAAAATTTAATAGTCAGTTTATCTTCATAATAAGGAACGTTCTTAAAAAGAGAGTTTGCAACAGTTACATTCTTCACAATGGAAAAGTCTATCACTGCAATGATTGGATTGATGAAACTACATTCAATGGCGGCACCCATTGCTGTTCTCCATTTTATGGCAACTGTATAGTGGATTCCATAGACAAACAATGTCATTATACAGGAATGGTAATGTCCAATAAACCATTGGTTGAATAGACAACCCGCAGAGAGGGGCCAACCCTGTACAGGATTATGGCCAAACTCATTTAATTCACATCAATTTAGAAGGGGCTCCCCTCTCCCCATTGACTTCGGCTGATCACTTCGCATGTTACAAGAGATCGAAGAAACGGTCACAAAAAAACACGTTTCGAAGACCTTGGTTCTTTCACGGACTCTGTGCTTATACACCGCATTCAATTATTCATAAACAAGGGTCTAATCCCACCAAGGAACTGCCAGCTTAAGGGTGAGCCGTTAAACAGTATGGCCTGACAATGGCGAACAATATCCCATCCCCTGGTGAGCTTACAAACAAGAGTTTTGTATTGCCTGCTCGTTGTGTCTGAGGGAGCAATTGATCAATACTAATCGATGCAGGTGGCTATTATCGACTGGAAAGTACCCCTGATAAGACAAGAGAAACTGTATCTGATCAGAGCGATGGTAAGCCGTAGAAAACAAGCGATCCACGGCCAACCATACACTTCTACCTGTAGACTTTATACGTGAACGACCATCCCGCTGGCTGTACATCAACGTTATGGGTATTTAATGGCAAAAACAAGTCGTCTGAAAGGAATAAGACATGATCGGTTTTTGGAAGAGCAATTTCAATTATCTCCGGTTCGCAATAAACACACCGCACAACCAACCCGCGAAAATGTCAACAGGTTAATGTTGTGTTTTGTCAGTGGAGTTGTGCATGTTAAGAATGCGCTTATGTAATTTAATTGGGAATTTGAATAAGAAATCAATTGTTTCTTATTCGCAAATGACGAGAACACAGACCAGTTGGGACTCTGGAACCTAAGTTTATAAATTAAAAAAAAAAAAAAAAAAAAAAAAAAGATTTAAGAAATCGATCATTAAGTGATGTTTGAAGCTTTCCACGGTGCGGATAATAAATAAGAAGTAACTTTAACTAGTAAACTTGCGGGTACAACCATGTATGAATCTCTTTTGGGAGGAGTGGTGGCTCTGAAAAGAGCCGTTGTGGTCTCGACGTTTCGAACAATATACTCTGCTTGTCTTCAGGAGAAGAAGACTGATGAAGACAAGCAGAGTTTACTGTTCGAAACGGCGAGACCACAACGCGTCTTTTCAAATCCACCACTCCTCCCAAAAGAGATTAAATATTGTTGTACCCACGGGTTTACTAGTTTAGAGAGTGTAATTGGGATTCTGTTTGTATAGTGTGATTCATATCTTTTGAATATATGTATACCGGTAGTTCTGAAAAGAACCGATACCCAACGTTTCGACCAGTATGTTCTGTTGGTCGTCATCAGCAGACTGTTGGGTTCCAACTGGAGCTGAAGCACGCTTCTAAGGTATCGACATCTAACCATATAGAGCAGAGTAACTTGGGTTTGGAAACGCTCTAGGGACTGCAACAACTTTAGCCCCCAGTGTCTTGAGAGCTGTGGGTATGATCCAGTTTAAAACCTCGTTTTCAAAATGCCGAACTAGTTCGCACATTGTCTGTGATTCATTTAATTTATAAATCAAGAAGTAACACGAAAACACATACAGTAAAGTCTTGAACGAAAACTAGGTAACAGCTAACACAAAGCAACGTTGATCGAGATTTCAGCCAAGCAAGCTTGCGTAACAGTATTTTTTAACACATACCAAAAAAGAAAAGAAAAAGAAAAAAAAACAACAAAAAACAAACAACAACAACAACAAGAGAAGTCAGTGAAAGAAGAAGAGGAGAAACTTAAATTGTTTTGTTTGAGAAAAAACGATTCTACTGGTATTTTTTTCTGTTTTCCCAATAATTATGGTTAAATATGTTCAATTAAATTCACATCAATTTCAATCAAATTCAG
Organism: Marthasterias glacialis; assembly: GCA_911728455.2. Lineage (NCBI taxonomy): Eukaryota > Metazoa > Echinodermata > Asteroidea > Forcipulatida > Asteriidae > Marthasterias > Marthasterias glacialis. Next base: position 13,171,188 of record OU452232.1, on the reverse strand, counting down.
TCACTGCAAATCAAGATCTTTTTTTGTGCACGGCATAAAATGATGACAAGTTAAAATAAATCCACAAAAAGTATTATAAGATGAATTAATTGAACAGACAAACCATGCTTTGCCTCGTTGTGTGATGATCATTCAATCTCAAACTTACTCCCCAATCACTACAATTTTGTAACTAAAAAGCTGAGCTAACTGTTGCTATTTCGGATGTAACGATTCCACTAACTTAAAAATGATTGCCAAAGAAACAAGCCATATCATTCCCACTCCAATCTGTGAACAACATCCAGGCACCGTCACAATCAAATCAAAAAACAGCTTCACACCATCTTTTCCAACCTTTAACATTTTGTGCGTTTCGACGTTTTCCCCTGTCTTGCCGCCATCTTGGGTATGACCTTTGACCTTTCACCAGCACTGCGGGAGAGATTGTTTCTCAAAGTGCGTGGCTGTTGCTGGTCTTATTTTAAGTAACAAGCCTACAAGATATAAGCCATGAAAGTAAGAATACAATTATAACATAAGAATCAAACTCCAGGAAGTATAAGAAGTATGAAAGATAGTATAATAGTCTGAAATAAGGTACGGTATGGTAGTTCATCGAACATTTCGCTATCTTACGTCGATAGTGAGCCGCTCATTTTAAAGGGGATTTCATTTGTTACAAATAAAAAAAGAGCATAAATACTTGCTACAAAGTTTAGCAATGAATTCTGCTATTCAACCGCTTATGAAAAGAGTGTTGGTTTGTTACAAAAAAATTAACATAAAATACTACAAAATATAACAAAATAAACTTAAAGCTAATTTAACAACAAAGTGCAAGTTGAACGAAGCAAAAGACAAAACCGCAGTATTCAACTTCTGTGAGTGTTTCTTTACGCTTAATGAGGATTTTGATGTTTTACATTATGCTTTATAATTTGGATAACAAATTCGTGTTAATATTGTACAACTAATTGATGATAATGTTACATTTAAAGATTCTTGTTTAAGTTTCATTGAACGGCCGAGATTATGGGGCAGGTAAAAAAAATGTGATGCTGACCATACTTGGTGGCTTCGATATCGCACAGACGCGTGCGCGCAAGCTGAGATAACTTCACTCGTCTTCATCACAGCTGGTGCGATATCGCAATAAATAAATCAATTACATCAAGAGAACAACTTAAGACAATAAACACAAACCATGTTAAGTTGTTTCCCAGCCCACGGTGTGTGGCTGCAATCAAGGCGGTCATTCTAAACAACGGGCCCCGTGATGCAACAACCGACTGTGCAAAAATGCAGATGTTTTCGGCCTCCTGGCATTTTAATAATAAAAGTCTGGCAACGCCAGCGGACGGGTTGTTATTATATAACCCAATCTTGAATAACAAGATTCACTGATATGGAAAAAGATGAAAAAAAAAAAAAACAATCTCCACGCATGATGGTTCATGGTGGTGATAAACGCCAGTTAACTGATGTATTCAGTTGCAAAATGGACAATAGCTTATCCCCTAAGCCCACACGAAGGGGGCACTGTGATACAACAAAACTAATAAAGACTTTGTGTAATTCCATAACTATTGGAATATTATATAAATATTGGATGCATGTGAGTGCACTGTCGCAGAGTATAATCACGAGGTGAAATTTGGACTGTTCTATTTCACGGGGCGGAGTGTGATAGCCAGATTTCACCGAGTGGTTATATTCTACGACAATACATGAACGAAATGCATTCAATGTTTATTTTATTTAACTCACAAATAGATCCTTGTCATTTGATTTTTGTCCCCCACAATAAACACGTCTAGCCCAAAATCTGAAAATTCTATAAAAAACAACCTCCTAAACAACGTGGACGACTCCATGTATAGACACCAACCTAGTCCGCGTGACACGACCTTGCCTCATTTGGACAAACGGGCGGGGAACGATTACTTTGGCAACGACACTGGAAGTGTCCAATAATTATCCATATTGGACTCCAATATTCAATTTTGGGGCGTCGCTGCAGTATACATGTTTAAATACAGGATGACGCGTGACGCGCGTTCCACCAATCAAATTACAAGGATCTCTGTGTGTGGAATAACATATAAAAAATCTCCTTAGCCCAAGTGAATGACACTGTCTTTCTTTGTTGACAAATAAAGATATGAATAAAACATATAATATACATACATTCCCATGTCACTCCAAAATAGTATTGAAAGTATTGGGAACAGAGTCACCCTGGTCTTTCCATAGTCTACTTCAACTATCTACCTGTACGCCACTAGGTGTCGAAGTACACAGGGAGGCCCTATATTTTGGCTACACTGCCAATCAGATATATATTCATTGTACCGGTACCTCCTTCAGCCGTTTCGGATGGGATTTCAACCCAGGACCTAATCTCCAACAGCCATTTCAGATGGGATTCGAACCCACAACTTAATCCCCAACAGCCATTTCGGATGGGATTCGAACCCACAACCTAATTTATATTTTCACAGTGTAGAATCTATATTGGGTGCAGTATCACATGTGAGCACGGAAAAATACCATTAAGCGTGCACAGGTAACAAAGTCCACATGCCACGCGATGCGAATTGGCTGGCACTGGTTCCCCGCTATTGATTTTGCTTGGCAAATAAAAAATTACTTAGCAAGATTAAGTAAGCATGATTATATATAACCACTTCCTGGAGACTGATATTTCATGTTCGATTTCAATGAAAAGTTGTGAGGAAATTGCTCGCTGTATCGAAAACGATGCCACGTGTGTGTGTGTAACGAATGTGTACTAAGACTTCCTGGGTATGTGTGGGCGCATGTAGATAGGCAGACACCCACAGCATTGTGGGGAACATTACAATGGAACAAAGGTCCCCACCACGTTTTTTCTTTGTCAAACCCTGTCCTCCCACAGATGGATTCTTTAGGAAAGGTGATAATAGAACAATAACAGGGAGTCCCAACAACTGGGTGTTAAAAAGAAGCGATGTGCATTCAAACCTAGGACTTTAACAAAAGGGATCCGGGAATCTAACATACCGGGAACAGTCCTTGGTCTGCTTTCGTGTACAAAACCAATGGGGACGTCGCTCAAAAACGCGAAGTCCAAACAATGGGAGAACAAAGGAATGTACTCGGTCTACACCATATACAAGGGTGTCTCTCTGTGTGTGTACATAATTATATAATAATGGATGCCAACTTACCCATACGGGGTTGAGGCGATAGCTGGTACTGCATGTCCAGAATGGTGGTGGTGGGCAATTTGACCAGCCTGTTGTTGTCTGGCTATGGCGAACTGGATCTGTTCTGCTGCTGCCAAAATACAAATTAAAAATAAAACAAAAAATTGACAAAGAGAAGGGGGAAAAACAAATCATTTTTAAACCTCATCGGTGTAGACTCGATGGGATAACATTTGCCTTGCAAGACGACTTAATACTACAACTAAATATGTCAGTCGATCTCTTAGTTGCAGGAAGTCGTTTTGGCGAGGTAAATAAACGCAGTAAGTCGACTTCTCCATATATTAGTCGACCTATGGGGATATCAATCTGAATTTAAATTACTCTGTGAGTGAAATTGGAGCGAACTTCACTCTGATTCAAGTTGAAAATACCCGTCTTTCACTCTAAAAAAGAGTTGTCCGCAATATGGCTCTTTGCATGACGTCGTGTGAAAAGGGAAAAGGGAAAGTTCTCGGCAAAAGGACGTAAGCAATTTATGTTTAAATTTGTGTTTCAAGAATTATGAGCGGGAAAGTTTGGTAAATTTGTTGCCATGCAAAAGTCATTCTAGAAAGGTTAAATTCTGCATGGGGAATGGGGAAACATGTCTTCAGGGTAATTCTAGCAAAACAAACTAACAAAAATTATATATTTTTCATGTCAGGAGCCATTTTGTTGCTAACATCCTTTTGTTACTGGGACAAACAACTTTATGTTCCCGGCAAAAGGGCGTAGGGCCTTACGCCCTTTTGCCAGGCACACGACGATGAGTGGTATGGCAGACAAAACGAGTGGTTTGTCACTGTTGTACATTATGAGAGTATAACAACTTACTGCCACTCTTTTCTTTCATGAACCGATGACGTACCTTCTCATGAATAATGCATAATCTTATGACTTGTGACGTCATTAAAAAAAAGGAGACCAGACAACGATTTCTCAGAAAGTTGTATTTGGGTTTGCGTTTTTGAGGCTATGTCGCCCCCCCCCCCCAAGTTGACACATCTTTATTTGAACAGCGAATCTTTTAAAAAGGAGATTCGCTTTTGGAACTCAAAAGAATTTGCAAACCCTAACGCAACTGCAACTTAACGCATGTAGCAGATAACAGCAAAGTTTAACACTCGTGTTTATTTAAGGGCGGGATATAATGTCGTTTTGAGTTTGCTCACCAGCACCAAGGCCGAGTGCATTCTATCCCTATTTATATTATAAAGAAGCCCATCGTTAGTCAGCTATTTTGTATTCCATGATTAACCCCTTTATTAAGACGGGGGCTCCAGTCTTTGGTCCAGCGAGCTAAAAACGGCACGGCAAACATGTTCACAACTTGCACAATGTCCAACCAGACTTAACTAGGGTTTGCAAGCCACTCAGAAAATTGTCTGACAAATAGCACTCGTGTTCTGTGTATCTACTTAAATTCCATTATTTACACGTGAAAACCGGTTATTTGCTCGTGTAAAGACCTTCATCACTACACTCGGAAATGAGGTAGGGCGGACACGAGTCGGATTTGTTGTGTATTTTTTTTTCGGTTGTATTTTCTTCAGAACCTCTCTGCCGTGCGCGGACTATGGAGATCCTGCCGTGTAGCCCACGGCACTTTGAGCGCAAGGTCACAGGACCTGTAATTTCTTGGCTTCTCGGTGTGTGTAGAGTGGGTGTTTCAATTGTTTGAAATGTCGAGATCATTCGCGCGGTTTTCGCTCAACTACGAGCACCGTGTTTGAATTGTAGCTGAAGTAGACAACTTCCTCACAGCTACTATACACAAATGTCAAGGGGTAACATTAATCCCCATTTTAATTTTTTTTTTACATAATTTATTTCAAACCCGCTACTTTATGAAAGACTTCATGAACACTCAGTTTCATTTGAAATCTTAATTGATTTTTTTTTTCATTTCTCCTTGATCGGTCCAAAAAACCTTTTCAACCTTAAACTTTTGACTCGTATGTTGTCTGGCGACGTGCATATAAACACAACAACATCAGCACAATATTAGCTCGGGTTTTAACATTTTCATTACAAACTCATGATCTCCGGTAATTCTAACTCTTTCTTTTTTCTTTTTTTTTGGAGGGGGACCATCATGGGAGTGCCACGCCTTTTGTGTCGGGCCGATAATTTCACCCAATCAGGCCAAATTTGTTTCTGAAATTAGTTTTTTACAAACTGAAATTGGCGCTTGAATGTCCTTTGTAATTTTATCCACGGTGCCCAAGGGCGAGGGGTAATGTAAAGAGTTCGACGAGACAGACTTACGCAGGGGAGTTTTTTTAGGATACCATATTTTACCCCCTACCTGAGCATTATCCTTGGTGTGTGTATTTTTCTACCCGTTAACCTACAAACCATTTTTCCATTCAGCCAAAGAAAACATATTTTTTGAAACAATAAAATTCCCCGAGGAGGGACAGTTTCAAACACGGCTTTGACCGAGTCGGAAAGGGGCATTACTTGTATTTCTCTTTATTCCATTTGGTTGTGAAGCCAATGATCTTCAGAAAAGCGAACATAATCACTATACTAGCCAAGAACCCCTTGGAGAGAAGACAAGGAAGGAAGTTTCAGTTTCAGATGTGGGAGGAAAACCCAAGAGATTTATTCCAGGGAAAACCCACACAATCAGGCAGGGACTGAAAACCCAATCCACATAGTACCCCAGGCTGGATTCGAACCGGGGTCCTACAGGTGGAAGGTGAGGAAACACACCGTTACGCCAACCCAACCTAGAAAGATAACGAACGCAACAATACTAAAAAGAAAGACATTATGACGACTGCTTTGCTGGTACTCCTCATTGGTTCCATGACCACCTTCGTAGTGTGGGGGATACTGAGGAAGGTAACCAACTGGAACTCCGCTGGCAGTGCAGTAAAAGCACAGGGACTTAACAAAAGTCAACTGCTAACTGATGTAAATATTGAACCGGGGATGTAAAAACAACTGTTTGTACATGGCAAATAATATGTATAATCGATGAACTAAACTGTTGACCACCATAACAATTGCTCGACTTTGACTCCAAAAGCCCAGGAATTCAACTCACGCAAGCCTAGTTGTAATTCTAGCGGTACCCGGTGATCCGCCACCCCCTGCTACGGCGACGAAGGTCGTAGAATTGATTGTTCATGCAATATCCTCTAAAGAACTAATTTTGTCAATAAAAACAGACAATGGAAGTTTTGGCGAACGGTCAAAACAGCTTACTACGACTACAATGCTGATACACTGAACTGGATGAAAAAAAAGTCAAATTTACGGAGCTTTGGAAGTGCCATCCAGCTTGTTGAGATCCAGATAACTCCGTTCTCGACAAGGACGATGGCACTTCCGGTGCTCCGTACAAATACATTTGGGCAAAGTAAAAACTTATTGCCTAACGGAATCATCTACTATTACGGCAGAAGTTAGCGGGAAACCAGTTCCTCTTATTTATACCATCACGTGATTGGTATTCAACATCTTCTCGGAAAAACATTTCGCTTACTAAGATCATTGCTTAAAGCACCAGCTCAACATGGGTAAGAAAGAAAAATGAATGTTCAAAGATTTACATTAGGATGGTATAAAGATAATGATGATAGAAAAACTTTCCTTGAAATATTTCTGCCTGAATTTGTCGTTTTTAAATAATAAATTAAATAACATCCAAAAATGTATTATTCGTTCCATGATACTAAAACGAATGCGTACACAAATGTTGAATGCATTTTTACCGTTTTCTTGCAATTGAACAAGAAAATGAGCTGATATTTTCACAGGTTGATTTTATTACCTATAATCTTGAGATGTGCAAATAATGGAAGCATTTACAGACACTTTACCAATGTTGAGCCGGGGCTTTAACACTGGACTTAAACCACTGACAATGGGCTCGTTATTTTTCCAATTAGCGGGTTTTTTTTTGTTCGCTGTCGAAAAGCCAAAGTTCAAAACTTCAACTGTCTATACCCCAAATCGAGATATCGAAACAATAACGGCCTACCCACGCACTAAAATAAATTGCAACAAAATGTTGAGTTCGTACGAGGTTTCAAGCATGTCACCATTAAACGTTCAGCGTCAAACCCCCTGGGAACGATGCAGGACCATTTTCCACATAAAAGAAATTCCGTGAAATTGTACAGCTGTCGGACTCAACCCGCGAAGTTTGTGCTTTGAACCGAGTGAAACATTACCTCGATATTGTCCATGTTTCCACACTTCGTAAAACATGCTTTTCTCCTTTTTTTTTAACACACCCCAGAGGGATCCCCGCCCCAAAATGTCAAATGTATAACAGCTTTCGCACGTGCTTGTCCCCGTTTTCATGTTCAAAATGATCGAAAACTGTGTGGATATTCGAGAAAGGGGCATTCTAACGTGCTATGTACGTCAGCGTACTGTGCGTCAGTGTATAGACTCCGTCTGTGTGCTCAGTGTAGTTTCTAAAATATGTCTGCTCAATTCTAGGGAGCACGAGTTTCTGTTAACAATGTATGGGATACGTTTCTACAATGAGCAACAGTTGTTTTAACTTTGTTCGGCTGAAAGTCACACGCAATTACTGACGTGCAAAATAATAAGTGTGTCTAGAGAACATTCATAGACTGTTTCTCAGACATGTAGTCAGCATTGCATTCAGCATTGGAATGAAAACTTAACTTTAAGAGTTATATTCCGGGATATGTCATAGTTTTTTTGAAATGTAGGTCTTGTACTTTGCATTGTTAATGACTTTCTGCTGAGGTGGATATCACACTAAGTCTGCCTGGCACCCGACGATTCCTCTTATCAGTGACACAATATTGTCTCAACATTTCACACCTTTTCGTTTTGCCTCCAAGAAGTCATTAAGACAAATGACAGCGATGATATGCGGAGTACAGTTCCCACCGCCGCTTCGCTCTACGCAAACCAATCCATCACTTCAACCCAGGTGATGTTTTTACAGCAATCGACTACAAAGTAAGTCCGACAACATTCGCAAGAAATATCGCCGGAGAATTTAAAAGCTCTTCTGATTAAAAAATATGGCCGCCATTAAACTTGCAAACCGCGATTTATTACCATTAAGCGGACGTGCACAATCATTTGTTAGGTATATAATACACGCATTTAGTGTAAACAATTTGGTAGGTGTTTATTTTGTTTATTAGCGCGGCTACCATCCCAATAATATTTGGGGTCAGACGGTGTCATCGTGGATCGTGCACGCGTCATCTTTAGGACTGCAAAAACTAGTTGTGTTCAAGAAGTACATGCATACCGTGATTTATAATATATTGAACGAGGTTGAGATCTGGGCGCATCAATTTCCCGTCGTCTGCCGGCGGTTTTACGGCTGTGTGTCTTGTGGAGACAGGAAAAGCAGCAGAATTCCTCAGGTGGTAATGAGCGTGTTTCAAACCACACAGCAAAAGATTATGAGTAAAACCGGAAAAGAAAGAGTTTTACCTATGCTTTAAGCACAGAACATTGCTCAACAATTTCCTGCTAAGCAAAACTGGGCACAGTACCAGTCACAGATTTTACATGTAATATGATATTTTGGCTGGTAACCATATTCTGGTCAGCATAGTTATGTTGTGCTTGAGCTAATTTATTTGTGCTTAAGCTGCGCTTTGAAATTGGGCCTAGGCCAGATGCGTATAGATTAGACCCACTGTAGAATACTGTTGTTTACCCCCATGTAATCATTAAATCGATTAAAGAAGGTAGCTTTGTTTCAGCTGGACTTCTTCTCAAATTCGCCCAAGTATTCCAGCCAATACGGACTGTTGGAGGTAGTTTACTCTCCTTGAATAATATTTCGTTCAATATAGAAATATGTCCATGTTTATTGTACAACTCCATCTCTGTCACAAAGCTGATCAGCTGATGAAGGTTGTTTCTGTTTTTACCCATACATCGATGTGTGTTAAGCACAGTATATTCAGTACTTTCCTTAGTCCGGTGAAAAAAATCCACAGGCATATTCCTTGGGTGGGATTCGAACCCACGACCCCCACCATTTTAGAACAGATGTCTTACCAACTAGACTACCGAGAATTGCTTGGCAGCTAGAGGCAGTTCGGATCCTATTAACAGCCGGTACTGCGACCATTACGACATAGGTTGTTTTTTATCGCCGACGTAAAAAAATAAAATCTGGTGAAGGTTGATATACTTTCATCAATTTCAAAACTAATCAGTTCTTGATATGCGAACTGCAAACCCTTATAATGTTCAGACATACGTGGCTGAAAACTGAACCGATGAATTAGTGATCGCCATCAGGCACAAGGAATTTTCGAAACTAGATTTCTTGAGTTGATGTATTTGAAACGTTTCCCCTGGCTTGGGTGTGTTTTTATCGCTTATGAAAACAACAACCTCACGGTGGCACCAAGTTCAACTTATCGTTAACGAGAATCTGCGCAACCTTTGCTTGTGGCCCTGTGCCTTTTGGTGGCAAAAAAGCGACGTGGCATTCATATCAAAACGTACGAAAATCCCACCTCAACAACAACAACCATGGAAAGAACAGTTAACCTGATTTTTTATTCCCTCTTCACCAAGAATGACATCGAAATGTTCATATCAAATCTGGCGCGCCTGGATGCACAATACCTCCCAGGGCCAACATAGGAGGGTCATAGGTCATTCGTACAATGCCTGGCAGGGCGTCGGGTACCATGGCAACCCAGCCACGCTAACCGGCAGCTGATTCTATCTACATGTAGTACGTGAACGACGGTAACACACACACGTGAATGAGTCATGACAAGGTGTCAAGGGTGGGCCGTTAAAACAGTTTTTGACGTCGGTTGAATCACGGTTTCTGGTGAAACAAGTTCCTCTGTTTAGTGGGACAATAATCCCACAAGCGGAAAAGACTGACACAACACACAAATTCTTAGAAAACAAGACTTGTGTTGCCTCTTGAAAAAAACCCAAATTGAAAATGAATCATTTTTGGATACTTTCCAAAAAACGATTTGATTTAGCGCAAGTTCAACCGAATTACATATGAACAAGTCTCTCCAAACAACAGGTTACGGCAATCCCACGGACGATATTCCTTGCTGAATCAAGTTGGCCAAATACAAGACTGATTTGTTTTTGTCCCGCAGGTGGTGGTTAACTTTCAACTCTTTAAGAGGTGTTTCTATCGACACTTCCAACATCGGCCGATCCGAGAAGTTTGGTTCCTCGTCGGGAACCCATGCGGTGACCCCAGGCTCCCCCTGATATTGTTTATTAGGTTAGCCCTGGTTTTTTTGAAAAGGATGTTTTGAAATAAACAACATGTAAACCATGGCGACAGTGGGTCGGTCTTGTGTAATGGCAGCATGCAACGGCGTAAATATGAGTATTGTGTAAAAAATAATACATGTCGTATTTATTTACATTTGTTTAAAGTGTATCCGTGTTGTTGTTTTGTTTTCTTCCATTGAAATCATTGTTATCAAAAATGAAGCTGCAAGGTATAATAGTCTGCTCACTTTCTACAATGTGAAAGAGGAGAATGATCGTTGTTGGTGCGTATACGAGGAACGTGACCGCATAGTGATGTAGTTCTACACTGTGAGGCCATTTTGAACATTCACATCTGGTATGCACTCGGATTCAAAATGCCCAACAACGCTGAAGGTGTGTACTCTGGCCATTGCTGTATATGTCTCGAGTACAACCCCCCCCCCAACTGTCACCCGTCTATGACCTTATCTTTTTTTGCCAAAAGCATTGAGTGAAAGACTTGTGTAGTTGACAGATCGAGTGCTAGGGCTAATTTTTAATTGGTACCTCTTTTTGTTAAAATTTAATATGCAATCTTTTGTTTTATTTTATCTTTTCTGGTATAGGTGTTCGGCATGAGCTAAACACCTCTTCTTTTTCGATTCTTTAATTAAAAACCAAAACAGTTTTTCTTCTTCCTCTTCCATTCAACTCATTTCTGATTTCACAAAAACTTAATGTATAGTTTGTATTATTGTTGTTGTTCTTTTTCAATTTTTTCTTCTTCCCTATTTTTACTCTGCATAAAAAGGTCTGCTATAAATGTGACGGATTTGCGGCTGACACCGGACAGGCCCCCTTCTGTGTGTTGAAATGGGGAGCTATTATATGTTAGCATAAAGGGCACCAGACTGTGTACCGACTGTGTTCTAGAAACGTATGACGTCATGCCGCTGCCATTTCTATACGGTGTTCCTTTTTGGGGGGCAACAGCGGTAGTGAACGCCAACTCCCCCTTACACAGGGTTCATCCTAATCTGCCCTTCCAGCCTCGGTTTGATTTAACACTGATTGGATGGTACAAAACAAAACATGGCGTGTACCGAGAACACTGTCACATTCCCCAATGTCGATCAAGTCACCGTTTCGGTCCAGGTAGAATTTTATGCAAACAAAGTGTGGAACAAAATTACAAGATGGCAATGAATTAGAATCCCGACATGATTTTGTTTACACCTTGAACGAAACAGGGTATTTCTTTTACAATGAAATGAGCACAAAGCTCGTCCTTGTGGCAAACAAGTTTGTTCTGGTTTCGACTGACAGTAACACGTGTGTCTATGCGTGTCTTTTTGTGTGCTCTATTTCCGGTACTTCTCCCACAACTGTGAATTCTGCTACGGGTTGGGACAAGACGGGAAAATCACATCAACTTTGGGGAAACCAATTAATCAACTTTTCATTTCTAAAGTCAGATTTTATTTTTTTTAAATTTATGACCGATATTACCTTATAAATAATTTATTTTAGAGTCTGAAAGTAAAATCTATTGTACATAATTCTCGTTCAGTTTTCGGAAGACAGTGTTACTTTGTATGAAGTTTCCAAGTGTAGCACCAAGAAGCTGGATAATTTTGTGTTTTTAAATAGGTCTGTTCATTGGGCACATCATATATGAAACTACAATACAAGCGTCTGGTTGTCGCAGGATAAACTCAAAGACATTCAAATTTAGGCTTGGGAGTTTTTAAAATAAAAACTTTCGAATCGATGCGAGCTGTGCTGTTCCGGGTTTGAAGGTTATTGCGTTCCCCATTACCGCCAGGGAGAGAGACGCAACCTCTGACGGGAGATTTCGTGGAGTTGTTAGGCGTAACACCGCCGTTTCTTCTCAACAGAAACACAAACAGGCTCGTGAGAACGTTCAAACCAATTACACAGTGTCGTCACAAACTTCAGTTTTCCCCAAAACCTTGATTATTATGAATTCAGTACTGCATTTCACGAGTCGTTCCTATTCGCTGCCTGACACGACCCTTACACAGCTTTTAAGACTTCTGCTGTGTCATGGACCTCTCGTATTTTTGTTGTCTTTCTCTTTCATATAAGAGGAGAGTTGAAGCAAAACCGATAAAATGTGAGAGTTGGGGTATACGTGTACAATTACACACCTTCGTGATAATTCAACAGACTCTTGTCTCTTCTCTTGCGAACAATGCGTCAAGCCTGCGTTAAATGGCAACCTCCTTGGAATAACCAGTCAGGTGTATATGACCACCTGATTTTTATGAATGGGGGTCTCGCAAAACCAGTGTTCCTTTGACGGCTCCCCGTAAAGAAAACGACCACCATGCCCTCGTTTAAGTGTATAGACGTTATGCAAGACCGATAGGTGGAAATTAACTGTTGTTTTGCGTCCAATAAAGTTCACATGGTGGAGAGAGAGAGAGAGAGAGAGAGAGAGAGAGAGAGAGAGAGAGAGAGAGAGAGAGAGAGCCACCGTGTTAACTTTCCTTCCTGAACACAATGTAAGTGTACCACTTCATTCTCAACCATAGACCAGACTTTTCTATGACCGAGGCTAGGAATGACTCTTTTGCGGTGCCATGTCAACTTGCCGATTTCCGATTCGTCCCCTAAAATAATTACGGACGTTGTGGTAATGTATAAGTGTGGTTGCGGACGTAAAAGAAGTTTTGTAACACTTTGCAGCTCTATAAACGAGCTGGCATGAATAGTATTGCCTCGGCATTGCGAGGGTTTAAGGAGGCGGGGAAAAAAAGGAAAATCAAAGATGGCTGCAATGACGTCTTGCATTGCGACGCTTACCGTTTTGCGTGGCATTGTTCCTGGGCTTGGCGCCAATAATCGCCAGGTTGACGTTAGCCTTTCGTCCGTCGATGATCGGATTTGCATCTGCACATGCTAACCTCGCAGCATCCTTGGTTGCCATTGTAACCTGTTAGAGAATCGTGAAGGGGGGAAATCGTGGTAAGAGTGTGTAGTCACGGTTGTAAGAATCCCACCATGCTTTAAAGCACATTGACAATATTGATAATTGTCACAGACCAATATCCTCACTTTATGTGGCCAAACATGTACATACAATAGACCTGTGAAAATTTAAGCCCAATCATTTATCGGAGTCACGAGAAAATAATAAAACAAAAACATCGAGTTTTGATCTCACATGTACACATTCCCTCACAAGTATGAACCACTTTATTTTTTTTCTATAAGAACAAAATGCAAAGGAATCCCTTACTTTGCAAGCATCTCATGCATTATGCATGAGTAAATGAACACGTGCACACGAATTTAGAGAAATATTCAAAACTTGATTTCTCGAACAGTCATACTCTCCGTTACAAGGGAACTCTGTTCGTGTTTAGTAAGAAACATTTAACAAGTACTATTTGTTCATTCATCAATATTATACATTTCTTACTATTAACTTGACTGTCTTGTTTTCCTTACTAAACGATGGGTTAATAATACAGGCAGAATAGCAACAAATAAACCTGACAATATGTGATCCAGTAAACGCCAAAAGCAACAAATTCATGACAAATCAAGTACTTAACAAAATGAAAGAATGTCATTACACATCACAGCTTTGTGCTGTCACCATTACGTGACCTCAAAATGAGGACCTTCTACATGTTCCCATAAAGCCCTGTTTAGAGTGGTGTATTTTTGTCGACACCTCTGTTTTCTGTTCTTTCGCAGTTTGTTTACGATGGCAAATTTCACGATGTGGTGTCTCCGGGTCCCGAGGCGGATTCCCCATGGTTTCTATATATAAAGAGACAGGGCACACGGCCTTGCTCTGGGCTCTGGTTTGAGCTTTACACGGTTTTTTATTCCCCTTCCTCAGTCGCTCTATGGTTATACATTTTAACTATGGTTATACAAACTACACAGAAAAACAAACTTCACGTACACGGTTCTAATGTACATACAAACAGTCATTGGCATTCCTGCTTTTTCTATGGTATACAAGGAAAGGTTGTCAAGTCTTTGTAAACCCCGAATATACACTTGAAATAAAAATTTTAAAAAACGTCTTTAACATGCATGGTATTTATTAAAGGTTACCATATTTACTACGGGCGAAGTTGACGATGCTCCTCAGCAGTGTTTTGCAAAGGTTACAATATTGTGTAATGGGGCTTTGCTAAAACATCCTAGCAATTTCTCGACCCTTCCTTTAAGTTCAACGACGAAAAACGACTGTGTCATTCAGTGTTTTCTGAGACTGGTGTGTCCCTGCATTTTTTCCACCTTAAAGAGGCTGTGTCGTCACAATAATAGCAGGCCTGTGGCTGTGCATGGAAACTCTACCCAGAAGCTGCACGCGCGCGCGCTTGTGGTCAAATCACAAAGGGTGATGTCTTTGTCAAACTGTGACGTGACCGCCGGCGCTCACACGCGCGTAGTAACTGGGTTATTCCATTTACTGCTATAATCATGACGACACAGCCCTTTGGAACGTTATACTTGGGATGTGTTTTTATCAGTTCATGCTTTTCCCCTTTATGAAATCTTCTACACCACTGACCCCTTTCGACCCTGCATGATAAACCTGGTGTTTTTATAATACTTAAAATATAAAATTCATTGCGGTTTATTTCCCCTCTTTCTTTTTTTTATTTTTTATTTTATTACATTAGCTTTCGACCGTTCTGTAGAATTTGTATTACTATAATGGAGACAATTTCAAGGGGCAAGGGTGACTTTTCTGGAGAGCGGTGTAAAGCACCAAAGGCGTCCGGGAAAATTCTCGGCACACAGCACGGGATCAAACGGTGTTGGCCCAGCCAGGCTGGCATTGTCAGTAGCCTCACTGTGGGGACCTGTCTCCTGAATGAAAGACAAACAACAAGACGCTGCTTTTGTCACCCCGTGAAAGCGTGTAATCGTCACCCCTAGATTGATTCATGCATTTTGGGGGCTGGCGGGAGTTGTTACATCACCAACGGGGTACAAAGCACACACACGCCCCCCCCCCCCCACACCCCCGTGTATTTGGGTCTACGGGATCGAGCGGATAGTCCGATGGGAATATCAACAAACATTACTGCGGAAATGGGAACAAAAGTCGAGTTTGCAACTCTTTGTTGCATGCAGGTTGAAAAACTCCGAATTTACCTTACCCCTGATCGTAAACCAATAATAGTTTGCCGGAGGACTTGTAAAATGTAACTGTGCAGGCCTTGGGTAAATTTGAGCGCGTATCAGATTCTACTTTATAATCTGGGCTTAATTGAAAGTCGTTGGCTTCAAGGTTTTTTTTTACTCAAATGCCTCCGTAATCTTGACCCTTTACTGATTGACATAGTAATCAAGGTTATGTTTCGATTTCCTCCAGCTTTTGCGTTGCGTAAATATCGCTTTTAAACTGCATTGGGGATTGGTTGGAACAAAGTACGTCAGAGCTACGTGGCGTCATATCATTGGCTCGGGTCATCCAAAGTGAACGAACACGCTTCATTTCAGAGAAGTTCAATTTCGATTGAGTAAACACGACACTGGAAAACTGCAAGGTTGTTTAGTTCGTTGTGACTCATTTTTGAACATTTACTGGCGTTTAAAGTTTCACGTCTTGTGTAGGATAGTTTTTTGTTTGATGTTAAGTCGCACCACGGTAATAAAATAAAAACGTCTGGACCCTGAAAGAGTGAATCCCAAGTGGAAACGAATGTTACGTTATGATACCATTTTTACGAAACTGTTTTGTGAATTCAAGATCAATGATTACGAGAAGTTTGGTCGACGGCGACCGCAAGACTGTGCACTTTGGGCCCATGGATCTGAAGGCCCGTGACTAACACATCGAGACAATAACAACAACACCGGCCGTGTCAGAGAGTCCAAGGCAGCCATTTTGATTATGCCCTCCTGGCGCACGCTCGCTCGCACCCAGGCATACTGACTCACCGTTTACAGAGATCTTACTTAGTAGTGCTACAGGTACATATTACATATCATTCCAACAAAACTGAAATTTCTTTACACATCGTGCTTTATTAAGTCCACATTGTGACCGAAAGCGTAGTATAATGGCAGCACACAGGCAAGGACTGTCCCTTTTTGTCACGGGGATTTCGTCCATTCTACCAGGGTCTTAAAAAAAAAAAGACTTCGTGGGGATTTAGCTGGAAACCCCACATCTGCACAAAGCTATGTACATACCAATGTGCTCGTTGTGATACTTCAGAGAGTATTTCGAGCACATGAAAACTTACGAGTGAAACGCAGAGTCTTACGGGAATGCATCAGACAATAGTTACCATTCCCCAAAAACAAGAAATAGAAAGGAGGACCGGGGGGAACTACTTGAAGACGGTTGATGATGATGGGAACTTGTTTAGGTTCCTACCCCTTTAGTCCCACACATTATTCATTATTACACAAATGACGTGTGCACGACTGGTGCTAACCAAGAAAGGCATCACTGTAGCGAGCTTAGGTGTTGAAAGGGTGCTCATCTATCTTTAATCTGCAACTTGTAACTGTTTTGTATATCTTGGAAATGCCACACAATTCAGCTTTGTGCTGCCAGTTGCTTTTTTTAAAAATAAGAATGAATGAAAGAATGATTAAATCTGAAACGAAGAGGAATATTTCCAACGAAAACAAACCCACGTCCATAACCAGCGAGGGAGGGGAGGGGCGGGGCGGGGGGAGTCCCCCGGCTCAGAACCCTTGCCCCCGCCCCCCAAATGAGATCGCAGAAATGCACAGCATTTTTTTAAATCACAAAACACATAATTTTACGGTTGGTAAATGTAATTATCATAACCCATGCACTCGCAACTTCACATTGGTAACGTCAAAATCGATGCAGCACTGTATTACATTATCATCCACCATTTTAGCAAGGCTAACCATAAGAACTGAGGCATCTGTTTATGTGGTTGAGGTCACTGGGAATACGCCTCCTCTCCCCCGTGCTGAAACGCTTCCTTCATCCATGGGGTTGAAACATACCAAGGATATACGCTGGGTCTCTGAGCATACTGAATTTCTGCAGACCTTGTAACATGTACCGTTCTTATGCATATACACTGCCTGCGTACAGCATGTGTTTCTTCAGGAATGCATCTTGCATGACAGCACCACGGTTTACGGTTGCAGTATTACTGCACTGATTTCTGACCAGGTTTCCACGTCACCTGAATACAGCCCTTGTTTAAATATTGCTCCCCATCAGTTTCCCAGATGTAGAAACTTTTGCAACTGATCGTGCCTTAATATACACGCTGTGCAGTGTCAGCCAGTTTGTATATCTTAAGTGTGTATTTAAAAACAGAGCACCATCACATTTTATAACAAATTTGGTGAGGTGCTTAATGAGGTTTAACTGCGTGCAATTTGCAAATTTTGGGAGCATTGTGTAGTTTTTTTTATACAGACTGCAGTGTCATGAAGTTCTTTCGGTGTCTGCAAACAAAATGTACTTTTCTTGGTTTTGATAAAGACTTTGTGTGCCAACAAACGCCCCGAGCCCGGGTACTCTGGCATCATAAACCAGGCCTTACGGGGCTTCGACACCATCACCTTGTTATTACCCCAGGGAACAACACTCCATGGGGTTCAGTTCTACATATCAAATAATCACACTGTGGCCATCTTCCTAATTCCTTCTTTATATTTGGCAGCTTAGCATTATGGCGGCTAAAACCCATACCCGAGCTGCAAATAAAGTCCAAAATTGGGACGGTCGTGTCCCCTGTCCCCAACACACTCGGCTTAAGTGATGAAGTTCTCGGGAGGACGCCGGCCATTTAGCAGGTGTGCCCGAAGAGGATCTTCCGTGCACGAATGCGATTAAAGTTAAATCCCATCTGAGCCTCTTACGGTTTATATCCGATCAGGGGATACGTCATAGATACAATTTACACACATTTTACACGTACTGATGAGTTATGAGCCACTATGGCGCACATATACCGAACAATGGGGGAAAAAAACCTTCTGTACTCGTTGACCTCTATAGCCACTCCTGAAATAGAGCTACATTAATCTTGTGCATCGTGCAATGAGCACCCAATCCTACTATTACAACAACCTCGTCAGATGTATGCAAACATTACCCCAACATGGTTTTATGACACGGTTCCTCCTGCCTTCGTATGACCCCTTCTTACACTATAAGAACAGTATAAAAGTGAAAGTCCTCCAGGGCTTTGTTTCCAAGGACCACAGAGTTTACCTTAAAACACACATGGTTGTATAGAACTCTCTCTCTTTGTTCTTGATTACGTAGAATGTACTTCAAATTCGGACCTAATTTCATAAGCTTGGAACCCATAGCCTACACACTGTTGCTCAACCATGAACTTATTCTCGAAGCAAAACTTTGTGGGCAACAAGTCGCCAGGAACTAACACTGTACAAAAGCACCGTCTGCCAGAGCGTATATCAAGATTTACTGTGCTCAATTAATAGCGTATACGCTTGGCAAATGAACCAAATTGATATCTTGACCACAGAAGACAATCGCACCCAGACAAACCCAGACTTTGGGTTTGGATATCACAATCCCATAATGTGGCAGAATTTATAGGCCATGTGCGGTCCGAGCCCGTCACCGAAGAGGAGACTGTTTTCGCCCGTCATGCTGAGCAGATCATCCCATAACAAAGAGTCTCTAATTTAACACAAAGTCATGTCAGATTAGTATAATACTTGGTCTATCTGCACGTTACTCATGCCTAGGCAAGTGACCCCGTTACTTTAACCATAAACAATGTGATTACCCTATGCTTTAACCACTCATGGGGAGCCAAGCTCGCGATCTCCTCACTGACGCAAGAAACCGATTGGTCCCCGAACGAATCATAGCAATGAACCACACACGTCTTTTTTTACCAGCACTTCAATATCGTTCTTCCAAACTCCCAAAACTCACTTCAATAGAAGAAAATTTAACCGTATTACAAACTAAGTAAACCTCGGCGTAACCTAATTTATGTGTGAGAGGAGACACAAACCGACTCCCTAGACTCCACCGTGTGTCCTACTGAACATCAACACCTTCTCAACCAACAGGGACTACTTTAAACTCTGATGAACTCAAGAGCTCTCAAAAGAAAAAAAAACCTCCATTTTGATTGTCTCTACGAAAAGTGGGACTCGGTGAACTACTGTTTTTCTTTTTCATTTCAGTTGGATACGGATCTGTAACTTTTGCTTTAGGACACAATTACCCCTTTGCCATACCGGCGCCGTAACATGATTGATAATTTCCCCTTCAAAGTATTACAATTTTGCAGATGAATATTCCACTCAGGTCCCAATTTTTCTGGTTCATTTCAGAAGTACTCTTTTGTTGTTCACTCCAATGTGGCCCACGGCCATTTTTTTTTAACAAACAGCCAACAGGCCCCCGCCCGGATTTCCGAACCCCAAACTGGGAACTGACTTTTTCATGTATAGCCATCGAACCTATCTGATTCCTATACATCACTGTTCTCCATCAAAAGCAGTTTACACACGTGGCAGAGTGAAGGAACCAATTTTCAACCAAAAGAAAGACGGAGGTTTTATCGACCACCGACGACTGTTTAATAAAGGCTGTAAACGTCTGATGGTAATGTTCGAAAACAGTACAAGAGCATATTCTCTATACAATCAAATTAAAGCAGACATGAACGTGGGCATGTATTACCTGACAATACAGAACCACTCCAGACATTACCGTACATAAATCACACTCCCGAAAACGCGTCTCGACCTAATTTGATGATTTTTGTTGTACTCATATTGGTTGTAAATTATGTTTAAGAAACGGGGTGTGTGTGTGTGTGTGGGGGGGGCAACCCTCTCCAAAACTAATGACGTATCATCTGCAGGCATACAACTTTTCATTTGATCAGGTAAGTTTTTTAACACGCCATTTTGTAGTGCAATAGACAAAACACTGTACATGTACAAAGCTTTCTGTGCGGGGCAGTTTGCTCCCTTCTTTATCAAGAACAAAGTCAAGAAAAATAAATGTCTCTTTCTTTGGAGCCCAGGAAAGTTAGATGTAAGAGATATTTTGGATAATTGCAGACACCATTGATCCAGCCTTAAATGATTATATACAAATGCGACTCTACTGGAATCGTCTCTCAAATTTATTTATACGGCGGTGCACAGCATTACGACCTCAGAATTTAAGGGCAAATTTGGTTTTTGTGATCATACAATATTTCAAATTCGGCACCAGAACAAATACATGGCACGTTTATTCAAGAAAACGGGTGACATACAAATCTCCCACGGAATGGCTTGTGTTTACACCTGAACATTGTACGTCATGATAGTAACCCAGATTGCTTGTATTAGGCTGTACAATAAGGATTACGAGTGAGGTTGTCATTCCTTAAAAATGGGGCCCGACTATTATTCAATTTCGGACTCATGTTGATTGGGTGCATTGTGTTACCAAAGAAAACAAGATTAACGTAGCTAGCTCCGCCCGTAAAAGACACGGGAGAGGGGTGCCAAGTGTGTATGGATCATTGAAAGGATTCTCGTTCAACAAACCCAGTTTGCTGTTCCAAGAGGAACAGCAGCAACACTATATTTTGCTTTCATTATACCGTGCGTACGACACAATCGCCGCTGCAAGGCAAGTCTGGTCCCGACCTTTCGGTGCAGATATAAGCCACGTGAAGCACGGACTGGCATACTGAGCACCTGACTAAGCTGGTACCTGTGTGAATGACGGCGTACAGATACCATTCACAATGGGAAACCCCTGAAAATCCCGACTATGAAACAAATCATACAATATTTGACACATTCGACCCATGCCAGCTAGCACTCAACAAGCTCATTGTGGGTGCTGTCACGAGGCTTAATCGTATGTTTTTAAAGGCCCTAGGCCATGCCCAAGCCGAGTTATCACATTTTTTTTTAAAGGCTAAGTTGTTGTTTCATTCCACTGAGTTTGATGTAAAGATGACAGAGCGTAGCTAGCATTTTTTATTTTTACAGATAGTGTATGTAAGGGATTCACCGTGTGTTGACTTTCGGTCAGTTCCAGTCCCCGTTGGCGACGGGTCTCGTAGCAAGTGGGTCAGAAACACAACTATTATGATGAATTGGGAACCGTTTCGCGGTTTGAATTCGTCCCAGGCTGTATCTCTTTTGTGTCTCGGGTGATGACCCGGTGGGAAAAAAACACAAAATTACATCAATTTCGACGCACGGTTTTTGTCCCGGTGGAGGGGAAAAAAAAGGGGGGCTTTATAATTTTCAGGTCCCCTGGTTGAGGTGCACGACCATTGATTTTAAAGCAATATCTGTTGTTATAATAATATGTGACCTTATGGTGCTGGAGAATTGTTGACATTAGGTTGTATACCGGTGTGTCTGTACCTCCCACAAACTTTCCATTCACTGTACAGACGTGTCTCGATTAATAAAAGCAAAAGAAAACCAGTATATAGTTTTGTCTGTACCGCTATGGAGTTTTGTTCTCAGTGTTTTGTCATTCCCCTACATTGTTCTTGCCCTTAGCAATACCAACTACTTGCACATGTAACTGACAAGAACCTACGATAATATTATGACCTCTGAATAGCAGCATGTAAACCAAAATGATTGTGCACCAATTTTTATACTTCATTCTTTTTTTACAAGAATGTTTTTTTTTCTTTTCTTTCTAATTCAATTAGAGTAGATGCTTACGTATGGTGCGTATTGAATAGTGTTACGTTGTTCTACGTTAAAGTGCTCGTTTCGTCGTGTGCACGGAAGAAGGACCTAACAAAAGTGTGACCGGCAAAAGGTCGTAAAGCGACTACTGTCCAAAATTGTGTTTCAAGAAAACTGAGTGTGGAAGTTTGGTTGTTTATCTGCTATTTGTAAGTCATTCAGGAAAGTTAAATTCCGCATAGGAATGGAAAAACATGTCTACGGTGTAATTTTAGCAACAGATATACAACAGCTAGCTCTATTTTTTTATTTTTATAAAAGAGCCATGTTATTGCTTGTGACCTTCTGCTGGGGCAGAAAGTTGTACTTTGTGTGCCTGCAAAAGGGTCGCAAAGCCTGGCGACCTTTTATCCGGGCACACTGCGGTTTAATTTACCTGATCATAGTCCGCACATTTTTCTTGAGCCAGCCCATGAGCAAACGGCCGAGTGGATTTATACCTTACACCTTTTGATAAGTGACCCGTACAATCTATATTACAGCCCTTGTGGTGTGTCCTGCCTCCCTCTGAAAGCCACCCGACCGTCGTATTGTAAAAGTGTCGGTCAACTGTATACCAGACTAAACCAACTCTAGTTAAAATAACAAACTGTGACTATAGCCCAGACAGACGTAGGTCTATCATATCAACTGGTAAACGTGTTTGGGTTCAAGCCGATTTAAAACGTCCACTCGATACAGGTCAGCGTGTACGGAGCCATGAATGGGCCATCTGACTTGTGATTATGAGCTTAGGGTCATAATGGATAGGCAATTACTTGGGATCTTTACGTCAAGTCGGGTGGCACTTTCAGATCTCCGTAGAGTGGTAAAGGGTGCAGGGGCTGTCATTTAATAATGCTAATATTGGGTGGCTAATCATCCTTACTCGCAGCTGAAAAACTAAATTGCGAAGGCAACGGCTACAACGTATTCCAGCTTCAGACATGAAAGGGCGCCTTTGGCAGCCAGCCACATCAAGCCATATTGACCACGGAGCAAAGCCAGAGATCGAAAGTTTGATTTTTGTCTTTAATACACCGGGGTGCCCGGAGGAAAAAAACCCGTGGCACAGGACAGACCCAACACACAACTCTGGTCACATGCGGGCCTAGTAGGGGATCGAACCAGGTCCATACACACTAACACTAAAACACTAACACTAACACTAACACTAACACTAACACTAACACTAACACTAACACTAACACTAACACCAACACCAACACTAACACTAACACTAACCACGCACTAGCCACCAATGCCACCCGAATACTTAAAATAACCACAATGACAAAGTTAAATGTTTCAAAAGCTACAAATAAAACTGTAGTAGTGTTATAAGTATTGAACAGGTCTGGATTGCTATCGAACGAAAGTCAACATTTTTTAGATGACACTGCAGCCTTTTTAACCGATCCGCTGGCCAATAGTTTAACCACCCCGAGGACCATCAGTCAAAATTTTCTCCAAGTGGTCCGGGTGGCTAGTTCAGTGTTGAAAAGCATCTCTACTAAATATGAAATATGGACTAGTGGAAAAGCTGGTGGACTCGGTGTAATGACAGGCTAACTGGTACTGCTGGCTAGTCACTGAAAAAGTTAAGGGCAAACCTTCCACTTTATATTATGTTCCGATTGTATAACGAAGGATGAATAAATTAAGCAAGCAGTATTTGTCCACTCTATAGAGGTTATAACCTCGGTTTGACCGTGTGAAATTGTACGGGAAAAAAACCCACTATAATGGTCCATAATGATACAGATGTCTCTTGAGATGGATCTTGTATGATAAGAATACACCGAGCTTATGGGGCTGCGTGGCCCGGGGGCATTTTATGCCTTATTTAACTCAGTGAGCCACTTCTCGTAACCACGGACGCCACGCACAGTTACCAGTCATGCGGACTTAAGCCACCGTGTTTGCGCAGGGTTTACTGGGCTCGTACACTATACCACTGTTTGGTGGAACATGGAAAAACCAACAGCCTTGTGAGCACGTACAAACTGAAAACTTAAAAAAGAAGCAAAAACGCTGGTAATGCATGCATACAAGAGCTTATAGTTTAGTATCTGTATATGCCAGTGATGCATGTACAGGACTACACGCACATGCACACAATGGCAGGTTCTAAAAGAAACTGGTGGGCATTCACAATATTGTGTGCGACTGTGCGTAATAGAGTTGAATGGTCCCATCGGTACCGAGTTTGTGTACGATTTGAAAACCAAATGCTTTTTTTTATGCTTTGTACCGGTATTGGTTATCTTGCTGTACGAGTGTGAATTTGATGTCTGAATGCAATTTCAATTTACTTACGATGACATGTTTCAAAATTTGATGTGGTTGCATTTTGACACCTTGATTTTATTTGGCCCCTGGCGTCCTCAGGAGACATGTAGATGTTGGTGACTAAATAGATACGCTTTTAATCCTCAACATAATTTGGTGTAAAGTTGGTGTTCATTAGAAATGGGATTTTTGTGTACTCAATCTTATTCAAAGGTCAATATTAGTCAACATAACATGTACAAATAAATAAATAAACAACAACAAAACTGCTTACTATTTTGGCACAAAAAAAAGAAAGACATGTCATGAATTTTCGCAGGTTTATTTCGATATGCGTTTCCAGTGATCATCAACCTGCGATACTATTTCTTGGCGTGTACTGTCAAGTTTATTTTTTAAATGCTGCATTACCCCTTTAAATTAAATATAACCACTGTGGTTCGTTTGCCATTCTTCATGTAAAACGAAAAAGAAATTTATCTTCCACGTTTGTGGGTAGGCCTACAAAATAAATGGTTGGCCTATTTTTGTGAATAAATATATTTTTTGTTACATCTCATTGACGTTGATAAGAATCTGCCCGCGTATCAAAAGATTTTAATTCACCCGACTACGGCTGGGGTCGAGTGCCTACTCACCGGCCATTCTCTTACTGGCGCCCGTGGCTTATTTACTAGGTCGAACTCGAACAGATTATGTTGCACTATATCATCCCCCCGTTTCGATATCATCGCAATGGGGGGAATTGAACACCTTGCGGTAATAATAGTTGATGTAAGGACTGGGCCAGGTAGTACTAGCTTTCTTAAGAATCAGAGAGTCTTTTATGTTTGCGTAGACATGAAACTTTCACCTACAGTGTTTATTGCCACTATACATGCCCCCCGTTTTTTTTTTAAATTAGAGCACGATGAATGTGTTACATTGTGCTCTAACGTCCAACCATTTCTTCGAGAACGAAACAACATTCCAGTTTTACACGTTGAATTGGCAGAGCAAATACCCTGATGTAGGAGTGGGCATTCCAGTGAAGTGTTTGTTGGTGTGTGCAAGCATGGAGCAAATGCTCCACGGCGGTGCAAGCATGGTGTAAATATTGTTGATAACACACAATCCAACCTTCGAAATGTTGTCCCCAGAATTCTGCCAGTAGCAGTGTTTTTAGTTGTTTAAACTATAGGTATTAATGCTGCATTTTTTTTCCCAGTGGTGTTGTAATTTATATAGCATGAATATTGAATGGTACTTACAAAGCCGTATCCTTTGCTCTTTCCGGAATTCCTATCTGTTATAACAACTGCCTCCTCGATCTCACCAAACGGCTCAAAAAACTCCCGTAGCTTTTCATTGGTCGTGTGAAATGGTAGTCCACCAACGAAGATTTTCGTCAATGTGGTATCTTTTTTACCTTCCATTTTGTTAAATCTGTTTCGGTCCGTTTCTCCCCTACACAAGTGGCTTGTTGTTTTGTTGTTTTTACTGCTGGGTCAAGTCGCCGGACTTGGTTGTCATCGGAGCCCGGTCTATCTCTACCTCCGCTCTGTCGTGAAGCTGAGACCGGTATTCCACGAGGGGATTATGTTCCTGCTAGTAAGATAAGCAAGACTTTCAACTCAAGTTGAACAGTAGCAGATGGAGCTGGTAGTTCCGGGTGATGCAAATCCGGATTTGAAGCTCAGATCTGGAGAGTTATTCCACAAGATCTTCAGTCAGACTCCTAAACCAGAAAGCCAAAGCTGCGATCAGACAGATATTTACGTGGTAAGTCCTGATGTGCATGTACTTGGCTATAGTGTACTTTTTTACGCGGCTAAATGAGAGACTGTTTGGATACACAACCTTCCCCACTCAGCGGTTACCGAGTACTACTCTGACAGCTGTGATGAATGCCTCTCTCTACGTCCTTCGACAGGCAGAAAAACAGAGCAATGTCTCCGCCCTCCTTATAAATATTCATGAATTTGCAACAGGCACTTGGTGCGCATTATACCAATTTTCCATACCTGCACTATACACACGTACGTGTGCAACCACAAGTGATTCGAGTTTGGGGGACTGGTTTACGCCTTCGTGAATATTCATGAGTGGTACTGCGCCCAACACGTTCAAAGGTAAGGGGGAAAAAGTCAACGGGTCACCGGTATGTGGGTGCCTGGTAGTGGGTAGTAGGCGGAGTCAAGCGGATGGGTACCTACCGGCAAATGACTCGTGTGTCACACACGAGTGCCTGGCAGGTCCCCCGTGGATTTTTTTTTGCTGGCAATAATAAGGTCCACGCTCGCTCTTTTTTCGATTGCTTAGCAAAGAGGCGACCCTGTGGGGGGAAGTGACCAGCGGACCGTCCCTTCCACCATAGAGGAACTTTGCCAAGAGTCTGACCTACCTGGGATTCCAGATGAGACCCAAAATTGACAGTTCAGAGTTGGCATGCCTGCGAAAAAACACAGACAGTGAATAAAGGAGAACAAATAAATTGCAATTAGATTAAAAATGAAACCGAAATCTAGACAACTTTTACAGAATTTACATGTTACATAACTGTCATTGTTGAGAATAATTAGCCTAAGTTTATAATACTGGTGTGACGATTTAACGGTGTAATTTATTTTAGAACAGCGATAAGTTATTGCTTTCCAGGAGAGCACGAAAAGCTTTAAACAGTATGTTATATCATTAACTAAACAGGCCTAACCTGTGAAAGTTCTTTTAAAAAATGTGGGGACAAGGTTGGGAAAAAAAGCTTGTAACAGTTTCATAATAACATGTCTTAGTTTTGATGGTCACAAAGAGATGATCTAAGAAGATTGAGACGTATTCCCTCGAAGGTTGAATTAATTTTTTTTGTAACAATAGCAACTTTCTTCCAGGTAAGTACCACGCCTTCTATTAACAGTGTGTAACTTAACCTCGATGACTTTGACATTGTGTCCACCATTGCGTGTCACAGTGAAGACCACTTAAAAATAAATAAGGTGTGGAATAAATACTGTTGTTTAAACCTTTCTATACAGTTTAACACTGATGAGTAAATCTGAATTATTTTTCATGTTTATTATATATATATCAGAGATCATGTCAGGACGACCATAGAGCCGTCAGCTACGGTCATGGGAGTACCTTGGACGAGTTCACCATTTGCCACCACCAATGGTTGACAAACATGTCATGCTGAAGGTTGCCCGTTCACACTGCAATTATCACTTGCCAAACAAAAAAAGTGAGGTGGCTTCAATGAAACATCCCACTCGGGGGAAAGTCACGTAACTTGACTTGGAATTTCACATCAATGTTCGCGGCCCTGGGGGAGGCAAGTCTTGAAGGTTGGCATGAAAACTGACGTCAATATTTAAGTCTGGGATGGCACTTTAGAGCCACCATAAGAAAGTCCATGGGGTTGAATCAAAAACATGGAATTATTTTAGGCCAATCGTTGGGACTGGAGTATAACAACCTCTGACGATAGTATTCACTGCACAGTTTGAAGAGTACCTGGTATACATCGGGCAATCGATAATGCAGTTCTCAGACTGCATGATTCACTGGTAATGGCGGCCTGATACTGAGAAAGCCACGTATGAACTCGAGCCTAAACAGCATAGGCCGGTTTCACCGCAGCGGCAGGGTGGTTGAGGCCAACAGCGGGTGACCCTCCCGTCATGGCCACCGGCATCGTGTAGCCGAAACCCACCCGTCGATGACGGAAAACGTCCGGCGCTCATGCGACTCTCGTTCCTGGCGAGTGAGCTGTACTAAACAGACAATGACACTGAACGAGTATTTTACACAGGGTCACGGGAAAGAGATAAGGGGGGGGGGGGGGGGGGTGTACAACCAGAATTATTACGACACTCAGATCTCATCACAATTCCTTACACGACAAATCAACTTCAAACGTACTACATGTTCAATCCTGGGTGGGAAGTATGAAGAGCGAAGTGTGGTAAGGAAATTGGCGAAGACGATTGTTTTCTTTCTTAATGCACCTCTACTGTGAAATGTTTCCAGTTATTTTACAGTGATATTTACCTGAGCATATGCAAAATAAAGAACGTAAATTTTACGGGTATCGTACATTATAATCGGTATTTGATATGTATTCGGTGTGCTCTCTCCATTAAAAAACCGGTTTTTGTGAATGGCGTACAATTTACGGTAGATTACGGTACCGTATCAGTGAAGCATTTCAGAAAACAGTACCAACGCATTTTGCGGCGATTCGTAAGGTGCCTGGTAAATCAACGTAAAATTAACATGGACATCATTTACATTTTCTGTCTAAAATTACGGACATTTGTTACAGTGCCGTCTAAAATTACGGACATTTGTTACAGTACCGGTACCGTCTAAAATTACCGGCATTTGTTCCAGTGCCGTCTAAAATTACGGACATTTGATAGAGTGCCGTCCAAAATTACGGACATTTGTTACAGTGCTGTCTAAAATTACGGACATTTGATACAGTGCTGTCTTAAAATTACGGACATTTGTTACAGTGCTGTCTAAAATTACGGACATTTGATACAGTGCTGTCTTAAAATTACGGACATTTGTTACAGTGCTGTCTTAAAATTACGGACATTTGTTACAGTGCTGTCTAAGTTTACGGACATTTTAGTTACAGCCCCGTCTCCTGTCTACACCGTAGCCTGCCCCCTGTCTGACATGCGCTTCAACTTCAAGCTGACCTTGAACCACCATCACGTCATGCAAAGATGCCCATCATATGGGGTAAACTGTCCAAGACACATCCGTGACAGAAAAACACAGCACCCCAAATCGATCAAGGCGGGATCCAGATAGTGAGTACAGCTGAACGGACAAATACTGCTTTGCAGATTAATTGGCCATGCAAGACGTTAGCAGGGAGCTTATCAAGAGCAATACACGCTTTCGGCTGAAAATTCCTAACGTCTGCAAATAAAATGGTTTTCCATGCTTTTTAACAAAATTGTGCGCTTATTGAGTTCGAGACACCGGCTTGGCCAGCGCTGAGGAGCTGCGCTCCTGCATGCTGGACCGGGACATCTGGACCAAGATCACTGGACAAGCTCGAGCTATACTGTATGGACTCGACTCAATTGATTGATTGATTCAGTTCGGTGAAAATGGCTCGTGATTTTCCCTAATAGTGGGGCAGATAAGGGAACTATTTGGGGAGTTTTGCATTTTTTTTTAACGATACAAGCATGGAATTTGTGAGAGTAATGTCATGAGAAAGATATTTGGCTATAGGGCCATTGCAGATTTGTCTTTTGAAAAAAAATATAGGAAAACGAACAAGCAATTTTCAAAATTGTCAAAATGGCTGTTTGTTTCAGGATTATTGTCATTTAGGGGGGCGGGGCGGGCAAGAAGATATCACAAAAAAAAACCAGAGTTCTATAAAAGTGGGAATCTGTTATTTACAATTGGTACCGGTACTTCATGATGATTTTCTTTCATTCGTATCAGATTAGTCCGACTGTTTTTGCAAGCTTCCTTGGCTTCCATCAAATTGTGCCACTATTTAATTTCTCCCCAGCCCACGCATGACTGTAATGCATGCGACTATTTACCGAGCCAGTAACAGCTTCAAGTTCAGCCAGACCCTGTTTATATCTAGTAAGCTATACACAACAGAGTCATGGGCTACTTGGATCCTTAGACACAGTGCGGTCGTGTTTTTCCTTCAGTTTAAAGGTAAAATAAATGATTGGTAAAGCTGATAGTGCAAAGCTGATCGTGCAGTGTTCTTACTTTGTGTGATTCAATATACATGTATAGGCTTACATGAAAAGACAAACCTGTGAAAACTTGGGCTCAATCTGTCATCTGAGTCAAGAGAAAATGGTGAAAAACCGTGCACACTTTTCAGCATGTTACCACATTGTCCTTCATTTCGAATGTTGCTACCGAAATTAAAATCGGGGTCTTCTAATTTCATTTTCTCAACAGTGATAGTATTTCAGACAGACGTATTTCCATGGAAGATGGGTACTGGTATATACTTCATAATCAGTAAGCTTTCAGACTGATACTAATAAAAAACAAATTTTGATGAACACCAATCCTGTATTCTACCTTTAAAGCAGAGATCTCCCATAACAGTGGTCAGCTGGCCAGATGCTAGAGAAAGACACCTGCTCAAGGTCCAGTCCCAAACAATCCTTCCATGGTCCGGCTGATGGCCAGTTTAATGTTGAAAAGCATCTTTATTTATTTAAGCGATTTGAATGAGAGAAAACGCAGGTGGGTCGGCCTATGAAACGACAAGCTAACACACACACTGTCTGATCGCTCCAAAACCAGACCGTGCTATATAAGCTACAAAAACTATAGCTTTATGAACCATTTTCACTGACAGCTGTGCAGCCATTTGGCTCTCTATACTTTGGTTTAATGTAACAATACAGCGACTGAATGAGGACAACATGATTAAGCTCCTTTTTGGCGCATCATCATTCATAACTGATAACGTACATACCAAGCAATGTAACGAAACGTGTCATAAAACATGGTCTTCCCACCCATCTGAGCGCCGCCGTCAATTTGGGCCGAGTGTTTGGTACCGCCGCTGTAACCTTTTGGTCATGGTTATTCAATCCTGGTATGTCTGCAGATCTCAGCACTCTCAATGCTATGCCCGTTGGTGTCCATCAACAGGTCCTGCCCCGTAAAGGTTACCAGAAATTGACAAGTTTTTTTGCACGTAGGCCTTGCACCGGATTTTTCCATCACACTGCACCGGGGCTCACAACTGGGTGCCACTGAGAGCTCTCCTGACCGACCTACCGAAGTTTATTTTTCTTGAGAACTCGCGCCCTTTTAACACGATAAATCAACCTGTTTAGGGGAAATATTGTGGACATTTTCCCCTCAAACCTGGGATTGAACAACAACCCAACATAGTCTACTTTCGAGTCTGCCCGGCTGCCTAGGAAAATTCGCAATTCTTTATTATAAATATTATTATTATTATTGTTAATATTATTATAAATATGATAGCCTGGTAGGCATTTATTAGGTGATCAAAGAGCCTTACACTACGGTACTATTTCATTTGGGCCTAAACATTCCTAAAACCATCTCAACTCCTTAGGAGTATACAGCACCGGCAGTCAAACGGGCGTACAAGTTGCTAACAATTCACGTCAATAATCTCTACACTATAACAGGTACCATCTACTCCTGTGTGAAGAGAAGCAATTAAAGTGAAGTGTCTTCACCAATGACACACGTGTCACGACCGGGATTCGAACCCACACTCTGATGACTCAACCATTCGGAATATAGGTCTAGTTGGTCCAATAGAATCAGTACCTCTGAGCGGATTGAACTTTCTAATTTCAACTCTTCTTCAAATGCATCAGTTGCCTTATCACAAACAAAGTAATACATCAACAACTTGAAAAGTATACAGGCAATACAAACCTTTGATGAAAATTGGTAACTATTTTCATCAAAGGTTTTGCAAAACAAAAATAGAACACACGGGGGGAAAAACATTTTTAAACTTTGTATTCGTTCTGACGATCTGCCGTGTTTTGATACTCCGTATCGGATTTAACACACGGGGGCCCACATTTACTCGATAATCACAACATTATCTGTCATTCAAAATGGTAAGGGTTTGTGGCGAATGTTTTGGGGTTATCACCCGACGGTGTACAGATACACTCAAGTGGATGTCGCATAATCTACCAAACACATCACGCACAGAAAGCAAACGAAGAAGAGACTGGGGGTGAATCAACCTATAATAGCCATGCTCTGAACTGTCACACAACCAGCATTCCCAATTATATTGTTACAAATATTAATAGGTGTTGCAACTCCTGTGTGCCTGGGGTACTTCAAGCTCAGCCCTTTTTTATTCGAGTTGTTAATTGGTTACCAAGTGGGCCTATCACATAGTCTGTATGCTCACCCCTTGGGACTAATTCTCCGATCTGGGGCGGTGTGGCTAGTGACGTGTGAGTGTCCAACAATGGGGGAATTGTCCGCCGGAACAAAAGAAATCTTCTTGCGATAATGCTGATGATTCTTGATTGCTTTCGGCATTGAATTCCCCCGTTCAATTCACGATCGCTGGATGACTGGGGTAAATGATAACCTTTTCAGGGGCTGGTTTGATTCGCACTGGCACAATGTTTGGTTAATGGCGAGATGAATGCCATGTCTGGAGAATCTGCGGGTGTGTTTTTCCTTCCACATTGTCTTGCACTTTCATGAAGTGCTGTGCCAATAGAATACACTGCGTAATTGTGGTGGCTGTCAGATACATTGAAAAGAAAATGAAATCATCGACTTTCAAAATTAGAGGCCCCAGCTCAACATTGGTTAAAAAACCAGAGAAATGTTTATATTTTCATATACCTTACATGTTCTAAAAATGATAGAAAACCTTCTTTGAAATATTTCTGTTAAAGTGTTATCGTTTTTGAATAATAAGTAAGATCCAACAAAATAAGTTTCGTCTCATTAGACCAAAATTCTGCCTGAGAATCGTACAAAAACGCCGACTGCATTTTACCGTTTTCTCGCAAAGGAAACAACGAAATGAGCTGAACTTTTCACAGATTGGTTTTATTACATGTATCTTGATTTGTGCAAAGAATGGCAGTATTTACAGTCAATTTTAATAATGTTGACCATGTGTTTTTTATTTTTTTAATTCGTTATTCCTGATACAGAAACCGCACCAAGGCGCAGAAACATGACGTGGCGAGATATAAACGCAAGCCTCTTCACAGCACAGCTAAGAACATGTAGTAAACGAATCCGTTGCGAGACAAACATAACTGCCTCTTCCCCTATTTAAAGCAATTCTAGTTAATTGTCTTGCTAATAGACACAGGTGTCATGATCGGGATTCGAACCCTCATCCTGATGACTTAGCCACCAGCACTAAACCGCTCAGCCACGACACGATGCGAAACAATAAGCACTTTACGATTATTGTACCGGGTTCTTTTACGTGCCACGCGCGCGACCTACCGCTTTACGTCCTATCCGAAGGACGAAGCAATAGTATGGTCGAGTGTCTCGCTCGGGGACACAAGTGCAATATGACTGGGACAGAATCCCAGCTTTCGACAAGAGCAGAACTTTGAGTCCAGTGCACTCCACGGAATCCCAGGGAAACCTGTAAACGCGGGACACGGCTGCTTACTGGGAACCAGAAACATTAAACCACACAAGAAGTAATCTAGGTCCATTTTCATGGCTCATGGCGGAGCTTACGGCCCAAAAGAACTGTGTGCTTTTACAGTGCGCCGAGGGGCCTCGGTTCAGTATTCACTAGCATTGTATACCACAGCCATACACGAGTATAAGCCCATAACTAGAACTCTTTCGGAAAGTCTGCGGTTAATTTTCAAACCTCTGGTTTAAAAAAGAAACTAAACGAAAATGTTCATAATTGAAACTGACTGGTTAGGATTCCTTACAACTTCTTCTATAAGAAAGAGGGGACTGTTCGTTTTTCCTCCCTTCAAATCGCTGCACAACATAATTAATAACTTGTCCATACAATTTTCAAGTCTATCTTTATTCGGTTTCGGATGGTACACCCCCAAAAAACAAACAAAAAAGCGTTTTGGCATAAGACACGTATATTATTTTCAATTAATGGGAAGCTATAGGAGTTCGGCATTTGTATTACACGCGTTTGGTTTTTCAATTATATTTCCGCTCTTAACCAGCGAAGTGTTCCGTTGTTAAGGAAAAAAACACTTTATAATTTTTAAATGTAGACTACTAAAAAGTGTATAGTCAATGGGGGCAACAGAAACGCCAATGACCTTTTACACGACTTGTCACGCTGGCTAGGCTATTTGTTATCTTTAAGCTCCGTCGAATAAAGAATTGAAAACATTCTTTAAAAAACACAGGCTTACCTTATTGCTTGCGATCGTTCACTCCAAATCAGCATCAAACCCGATTAGTAATGAACCGGAGATAGTCCCTATGCGACGCATGACTTCACATCAACCCGGTTGCACCAATCGGTTCTTAATGGTTCCTCTTTGTGACTTAACCAAATGTGAAATGCGAAACCTAAAAACGAAAAAAAAAAAAAAATGACAAAAGCCTACAAAACACTCTCAGATTATCAAATTTCGGTCGAAACTTATGGCTGAGGATTAAGCGAGAAATGAAAACATATCGGTCACATAGAAAGCAGTGGCGTCCTGCCGGTCATGCAGAAGACATTCAAACCGCCGAGTTGACACCGGCTTAAGTTTTTTACTGCCCAAACACTGATCTTTTCTTTTCCGTTTTTGGAAAGTGACTTTGCAACTAATAGCCGGGAATTTTCTTTTTGGCGGGAATTCCTCGTGAAAAAATACCTCCACAAGAAGCTGCATCAATGGAGAAGGACATGGACCCAAAAAGACTCCCCCATTTTTATTATTATTATTTTTTTTTTCAGGGCAATTTTGTGAGCATGTAAGCCTTTGAAACTTCATAGAATTCTGATTGTGTTTTCAATGTTACTCAGGCATGTATAAACATATTACCACGGGATGATAAAAGTTGTTTTGAAGATTTAATGTCATCAATTCACGAATCTGTTTATTTTTTATAGAGAAACTAGAAACTAGAAACTAGAACATTGCGATAAATGGAAACGGGACTTTCTTTTCGGTTGAATTAATTGAGGGTTGTGTCTGGTAGTACCACTTACCCCGACCTAGATTCTGCTGTCGACTTACATATTTTATATATATATATATATAATTTTTTTTATAAATGCACGGTAAGCATGAAAATATTTTCAAATTATAAATATTCTTGTCAATATTCACATACTTTGATTGCCGTGAATATATACGCCATTATTGACGTCTGGCTGCCGTGAAAATGTGCGCCAATTTTTCACGAATTTTGGAGGCTGTAAAAATTAAGCTATCTTAAGATACAGGGTTGGGCTACTTTTAGGTGCAGGGTTAAGCTACCTTAAGGTACAGGGTTGGGCTACTTTTAGGTGCAGGGTTAAGCTACCTTAAGGTACAGGGTTGGGCTACTTTTAGGTACAGGGTTAAGCTACTTTAAGGTACAGGGTTGGACTACTTTTAGGTACAGGGTTAAGCTACTTTAAGGTACAGGGTTTGGCTACTTTTAGGTACAGGGTTAAGCTACGTTATGGTATAGGGTTGGGCTACTTTTAGGTACAGGGTTAAGCTACCTTAAGGTACAGGGTTGGGCTACTTTTAGGTACAGGGTTAAGCTACGTTATGGTACAGGGTTGAGCTACTTTTAGGTACAGGGTTAAGCTACCTTAAGGTACAGGGTTGGGCTACTTTTTAGGTACAGGGTTAAGCTACCTTAAGATACAGGGTTGGGCTACTTTTAGGTACAGGATTTGGGCGACATTTGGGTGCAGGATTTGGGCTCTTATTAGTTCCTGGGTTATATTGTTGACATGTTAGTGCCGCATACGACCAACCCCCTAAGCAATGTTCATAGTACTTAAATGACATAATACAAACAAACATAATTGCTTGTGATGTTATTTTTAAAAAGGCAACATTTGAGAATCAACTTCTCCGCAGTAACACGAAACCCGGAGACCCTATCCGACCGCGTGCGATAAATCAGATTTCAACACCTCTAATTTGATCTCAAACGACCGTGACGTCACGCAATTTAACCTCTGACCCTACGGTGATTTACGCTAGAGCTGGTAGCGCGTGATTGAATTTGTGATTTCAACATTCGTCACATTAGTGTCGAGACGTGACATGAAACTTGGCCGCAATTTGTTTCCTTTACCACAAAAGAAGAAGGGAAAACTCATGAATGTGCAACAGGTTGCAACTGGTGGCTGAGCTTTGACAAATCACGATTTTGTTTACAGCAAATGACACTTAAATTAGTTTGTTATTCATAATTCACCATTAACAGTCATTTTCAAAGTGACAAAACATTCCGTTCCTGGCTCAACTTTCGCATTCGTTTGCGACGTGACAATAACAGGGACGGGGGCAATTTGACTCCGGGCTTGGCCAGTGAATATGTGCTCATTCATGATAGCAGCCATTGAGCCATGGGTCAGTCCAATATTCACACGCATGAAAATCGTGACGTCAGTGCAACGAGGTCGTAGCTTAGTACGGTTAAAAGGTCGTATCATGCACACATTTGTAAATACACAAACTGCTGCACGTGCAGCAGTTGGTCAGTTCCTCATTCACACCTCGTCGCGTTTAATAGTGCAACGAGGTCATAACTTAGTTTAGTTATTTTTCAAAGGTCGTGCTTTGTTTTGTGCTCACATCCGGGAGATTTTAGAGAAAGATACGACCTTGTTGCACGTGTTTGCTGAAAGGTCGTAACCCAACGTACGAGCTTGTTGCACTGACGTGACGATTTGTCGATAGGACAGCCACCTCCGGGATGTTGACATCCCCACCGTATCCCTAGGCAAATCATCACAGAATGTCGCATCCGCAAAGTTTTGTTTTTCTGTAGGTTATTCTCATTCTGATTTACCTAAATTAGGATCACGGATGGCACTTTCAGAGCTCCGTACAAAACTATTTAGGACCTGTTTTTATTTATTCACAGTGTTCTACTCGAGTACTCGGATTACTCGAACTCGAGTACCGTTTTGATGGTACTCGTATACGTACTCGGCTAGCAAAATACTCGTGCTCGAAGTCCATATTCGATACTCGACTGAAAAATGACCTGGATTCAAAGTCGTGTACTCGATACTCGACTAAAAAAAATTACTAGGACTCGATTTTAAGTACTCTTGGTCAAATACGAATGTCTCCATTATGTTGCATTACTTGAATACTACGCTGTTTGTTCACGTGGAAGTGAATATGAAAAGGTAAAACCCATATCAGAAATCACAATTATCACGTTGGTAAGTCCTGGCATTATTTGCCAGCATTGTACGGGCTGATGTTTCGCTGCTTCCGGCTCCAAACCGGTGGCATCCATTTTATTTGGTACAAAACCTGTAAATAAACCTGACAATTTATAAGGTTGGCCTGGTTGTTTCTTTCCCTGCCTTTTCATGTCTGTGGATCCCGGGTCGAATCCCACACAGGATCAGGTTGGCCTGTTTGTTTCTATTCCTGCCTTTTCATCTCTAAGGATCCCGGGTCGAATCCCACACAGGATCAGGTTGGCCTGTTTGTTTCTATTCCTGCCTTTTCATCTCTGTGGATCCCGGGTCGAGTCCCACGCAGGATCAGGTTGGCCTGTTTGTTTCTTTCCCTGCCTTTTATCTCTGTGGATACGGGTCGAATCCCACACAGGATCAGGTTGGCCTGTTTGTTTGTATTCCTGCCTTTTCATCTCTAAGGATCCCGGGTCGAATCCCACGCAGGATCAGGTTGGCCTGTTTGTTTCTATTCCTGCCTTTTCATCTCTGTGGATCCCGGGTCGAATCCCACACAGGATCAGGTTGGCCTGTTTGTTTTTATTCCTGCCTTTTCATCTCTGTGGATCCCGGTTCGAATCCCATACAGGATCAGGTTGGCCTGTTTATTCCTTTCCCTGCCTTTTCATCTCTGTGGATCCCGGGTCGAGTCCCACACAGGATCAGGTTGGCCTGTTTGTTTATATTCCTGCCTTTTCATCTCTGTGGATCCCGGGTCGAGTCCCATACAGGATCAGGTTGGCCTGTTTGTTTCTTTCCCTGCCTTTTCATCTCTGTGGATCCCAGGTCGAATCCCACACAGGATCAGGTTGGCCTGTTTGTTTCTTTCCCTGCCTTTTCATATCTGTGGATCCCAGGTATAGCATTATTCTTTTCTGGAATTGCTCCTCTCAGCGCAATGCAACCATTGGGGAAAAAGTACTATAATTATTATTACCACCCGGACTTGGCTAGGGAACTTCGTAAACTGTGACAAGTGAAGGTGTAGGTTATTCCTGGTGGCAGGAGCACTTAGCACCATTCCGAAGGCACTGGTGAAGCAACAAGGTGAGCTTGGCCCCGAGTGTGAGGTTAGATGTACGGCAGATGGCGGCGCTCTTTGGAACGGCACGGATCTATGGTGGGACTTAAGGACTTATCGGCACTTCGGCAATTACTTGTTAGACATTTCTTGTGCATGATGTGATATCGCGAAGTTATGTTGACAACAACACACTTGTAATCTGTTGGGCGTTTAAATAAACTACTCAAACGCTTGTAAAAGTCTTACAATAATTCTTATTGCAACAACGAATGCAGAGGAAAAGAAACCCACTGGTCACACACAAATTTGGCACTCTCAATCACGTCTGTCCAATACACATTCCAAATTAAGACGTCTCCAAGCACTGTTTACTCAAAAACAAAACAATCAATAAAACAAAACAATAGCTGATTTACTTCATCATTTCTCCTGTCACTTTAGCCTTACTCTCAGTGTTTAGTTTCTTAGGAGTTTTGAGTAAATTTAAAATGAATCAACTTCAGGTCGGCCGATAGTTTCTTGATAATGGTTCGTGTAAACACCCACTTTTGAGTAAACTACACTTCCCCAAAAACATCATCAATGACGCACCTTACATCCTTTTTGTAAGTCGCACTAAGACTTATTTGTGACATGCCCCTGGATGCATTTTGTGCGAACACGTTCCATGAGATACAGCCAGGGAGAAGAAAAAAATAGAGCTATATTCCTGTTCCCACCTCGTAAATAAAGTGCCGGCATATTTATGGTTGGAGCTAAAGAAAGGTGAAGAGATGGAAATTAAATACACCAATTTCTGGTGGTGTATACAATGGAGAAATTGTGGGTTCAGACAGTCTGTCTCCAACAAAACTCGGCCGTTGTTTTTGTTTTCTTTTCTTCTAGAACCACGTTCACTGAAAAAAAAAACCGAAAGGTCGGGATTTACCTCTCGAAAGACAGCCCCCTTTTGTTTCTGTGATCTTGCTGAGTGGGACACGGTACAAACCCGTTGCTGGTGATCGGTCTGAACTTACCCTTCTACGATGTGTTGGACATCATTATTTTGATTCAGGAATAAAACATCCCTTCCTATCATCTCTCTTTTGAAATGGACAAAAAACAAAAATAAAAAACAAAAATAAACAATGTGAGTGCCTCCACCCGTGGGCCCTCCTTTGTTCAACTCTTTGTCCTGACAAACGAGGACCCCATTGTTTTCCTTTGCGATGGCAATCGTGGACCCAGTGTCCCTTTTTTATAAGTCCTCGGTTTGAGTGTCACTTCAATTACACATACAACGAGTGAAAACCTTACGTCAGGTATCTTTCGCATGTTCACGTACATGAGCTTATTTCGATTTGACACATTGAAATAAGCAACTGAGAAGTTCGGGCAAAGTTTTCATGTTACAGAGATGCTCGCCAACCTTTTCAATCAGCACCAGTCATGCATCATGCCTATAGGCCTATAGAGTGTTGTTGGAATGAGATGAAACATTGCATCTTTCCAGTCATGGAGATACTTATTCTCTCCATTGCACGGATGCAAAACATTCATCATTTGTTTCATAAAACATCCAGGTAGCTAGCTCTCTGAAATAATTAGATTGAAAATCACACTGAATAGATTGAAAATCACTCTTTTCGATTGAGGCCAGTGACAAATCTTTTGCAGTTTGTCCTTAGTTTCAATCGAATAGAGTAAATTTCAATGAAAATTTCAATCGAAATTTTTAAGAGAGAGATATTTGCAATTTGGAGAAGAAAAAAAACAATCAACGAAATGCACGCTTAATGACGTAGGCAATGATGTGATTTGTTTACTGAACGCTGCGTGACCAGAAATCATCCAATTAAATGACAAGGATCCACTTTGGTGTTGTATAAAGCAGATACACGGCTCCCCCAGTCTTTACGCCAATTTGAATAATTATTATTCTGTTGTCTGCATAAGTGCTATGTTCAGGCCTATAACAGTTAATACTTTTTTTTCAAAAAATCAAGAATCTAAACGGGAAACGGTGGTTGTGTATTTGTTTGTCTTTTAAAGGAGGGTACCCTTTCTATAAACAGTCTTGGATTTGTCAACATATCAGTGTTGTTTGAAGAGCGAAATCTATACAGCAGTTTCCACAAAGCAACTGAGGTGAGCGCTGACCAACCTCCTGAAATCCTTCCGGAACTCTTGTTTGCCTTTCAGGATTCGGTTACCATGGATATTGTCCACGCGTCTTTTCGCCCGCCCTTTATCACATTGTCAGTTCAACCAACTTTGTTAGTCTGACAGATCTGTGGTTTTCGTCTTGAATTTCACCCGATACGACCAATTCGATATTCATGATTGTTGACATGTTTACCGGTGAACAAATGCGGAGCTGCCTCTCGGAGTGAAAAGGAGAACGCCGGCCAGAGCGTCGAATTGCCGGCAGAGGTCACCCTCCGGTTGAGCTCAAGTTCTGGCAGGGTGTGGATTTCGCCAGGTTCGTGTGGGCCAAATAGGTACAATTTTGACACTTTCGTAAAATATGACTTTGTCTTGAGTAAAGAAATCGTTTACCCTTTCGTGTTCACTAGTGAAAGTGAGGTATTATTAATCTGTTGTGTGGCATACCATGACTGTGCCTACCTACTGCCAAAGCAACCAACCCGTCCAACTCTCATCAAATTCGGTAGTCACGTTTTAGTGAAAAAACCAACGAAATGTTTTTCGTATTGTGGGGATTTTTCGAAGGTCTGTTATGCATGATTATGTCCGGCATAGACCATTATGTCTGACGAGCAAATTTTGAACCCTTATTTCCGACCTATTGTGTCCGACAAACCATTAGGCTATGTCCGACCCATTGTGTCTGACCACCCATTATGTCCGACCCATTGTGTCCGACAAACCATATACTATGTCCGACCCATCGGGTCGGCGGACACAATGGGTTGGAGGCAATGGTTCAAAATGTTGTCTGACGTAACAGTGCATGTCGGACATAATGGTGCGTCACAATCGTCCATATTGGGTTTATTTCGATTACAGCTTTTAAAAACAAGCAGCGGGAATTTGTGGGGTCTCTGCAGTATCTCAAACGGAAACTATCCTCTGGAGGATTGGTACTGGTATGAATCTCTTCCAGTTTGCTTTCGACAGCTGCAAATCCTTGACTTCATCTGCAAGATAAAGCGTCTTGTGGAAGTAGCTGGCCGGAGTGAATGTACTCTTTTAAGCACCCCGTTACGGCATCCACACAAAATTAGTACATGTGACAGAAAAATTATAAAACCCTCCGTGAACCACACAAGGGTTACCCGTAAACCTAGACAGGTGAGGGACATAACTGAATTTCACTCGAATCTCCTCATGCGTACAAGGGCAAGCATTATGGAGGGAAGAGAAGAACTGTTAACCAGGTCTTTTTACGCCAACAGTTATTAAAAAGATCCCGGGTTTTTTGTTTTCGTCTGTGATAAACACTGTGACGAGTTTAGCATCTTTTGGACGTGTCCCCCTACGTCTCACTACAGGTGCAGTTTTACGGGGCCGCACAGACAGCTGGCTCCAGCTCGTCACCAAGACTAAACAGTACATACCTGGTGCGGCTAGC
This sequence comes from Marthasterias glacialis, assembly GCA_911728455.2. Lineage (NCBI taxonomy): Eukaryota > Metazoa > Echinodermata > Asteroidea > Forcipulatida > Asteriidae > Marthasterias > Marthasterias glacialis. The sequence continues at coordinate 13,129,303 of OU452232.1, read as the reverse complement.
TGACACCCAATCGACTAATTCGCAGGGGTTCAATTGCGCGGGTGACACCGCCGAACAAGTGTTCACCTCGCTCGCGATACGTCCAGCGCAAGAGAAGATTCTTTGTTTTAAATCGAATTAAATACCGATAGACGGACTTGGGGAGCGCAGCCTCGGATAAAAGGGCACGTTTGATTGGCGCGATTAAGTGATTTAGTTTAGAGGATAGAGTGTAAAATATGACGTACCTTCCCATGGTCTGGAGGCGAGAATATTTTCAACTCGAGTGAGTGCACTGTTTATGACCAAAAGGTCAAGTGACCTGGGGATTTTGCTGGTGCAAACCCTTGAGCCTGAAAAGGCTACAAAATGCTTAGATAGTACTTATCTTCACTCCCAAGCAGTCATGACGTAAGGTGGGCATGGTTGGAAGGGGGGGGGGGACGTGCTCAGACAATGGCTGTCTCTATACAGGTAGACGAGGGCGTGAGGGATCGCATTTCAAGAGATAACAAATTCTAACGAACCAGGGAAAAACCACCGTGTTTATATAAACCTTTTTTCTCTCCGATCCACTGTAATTATGGACAGTTTGATTTATAACAATAACAACAGTGTCTTGGGAAAGGCAGACGACAGGGTGCATGATATCACGTTCACCAAAGTCTTCAAGGTCAAGCTGGGAGAGGCAGAACGTGAACACTGCCATGTAAGAGAACTGCAACAACAAAAAGTGTTTCCCGTACACTTTTGAGCCCACTGAAAGAACTGAAAGAACAAACCATACCATGAAATCACTCTCGGGTTTCCCATGAATGCCTCACTGTGCTGTTATTGGAGATAACGAATACAAAAAGTGAAATCGGCGAACCATCCCCCTGCCACCCTTTACTCACACATCCCGGCCACCACATGCGCTCAATGCACGGTTCTTATAGCGCTTAATCACACCCAATGGGCGTCTCAAAGCGCTCAGTATGTTTTTCCTGCAAGGTATGCAGAGTTACGTTTTGAGGTATGAGACCTGTTCCTTTACTTAGCACCATATAACGGTTTACAAGGTGCAGTGGCGCAATCTGCAGCCGATCAAACTAGGAACACCGGGGCGAACCCCTTCACTAAGTTCTTTTATGTGCATTATGCAACGCACGGGACCTACATCAGCTTCACGTTCCATCCGAAGGACGAAGCAATAATGGTTAGAGTGTCTTGCTTAAGGACACAAGTGTCACGACCGGGACTCGAACCCACACTCTGCTGATAAAGCACACCAGAGCTTAAGACCGGTGTTCCTATCTGCTTGACCACGACACGCCTAAACCTAAGCAGTGACATCAGCCTAAGCAAAGACAACATCAGCCTAAGCAGTGACAACATCAGCCTAAGCAGTGACAACATCAGCCTAAGCAGTGACAACATCAGCCTAAGCAGTGACAACATAAGCCTAAGCAGTGACATCATCCTAAGCAGTGGCAACATCAGCCTAAGCAGTGACAACATCAGCCTAAGCAGTGACATCAGCCTAAGCGGTGACAACATTAGCCTAAGCAGTGACAATATCAGCCTAAGCAGTGACAACATCAGCCTAAGCAGTGACAACATCATCCTAAGCAGTGACAACATCATCCTAAGCAGTGACAACATCAGCCTAAGCAGTGACATCAGCCTAAGCAGTGACAACATTAGCCTAAGCAGTGACAGCATCAGCCTAAGCAGTGACAACATCAGCCTAAGCAGTGACAACATCAGCTAAAGCATGCAGTGACAACCTCAGCCAGTGAGAGTCAAAAGTTAGTCAGGAAATTGGTAAAACAGCCAAGTCAACTGTGTAAAATTTATCCTGCAGCGCATTTCCTGCGCGCGTTTAGGAGGTCAATGTGTAAAGGAAACAAGGCAACGTTTTTCGTTAAGCATTATTCTGTGAATTTGTTTCTTCAAAAAGTCGAATATTTCAAGCAGTAAGATTTCCCGAAAGCCCTATTCACACGACAGAGTCAGTTCCCAATAAAATTATAACCCAGTGAATGTTGGGGAATGTTAACCCAACCACCACTACAAGTTCATTTCACAGTAGGCATATGCCAACCCCGGGGTCATCTCGCTTAACCCCTATTACCAAAGGTTATAGCTATTTCCCGGGAGATGGCTATTTCCCTGGAGTTTTCCACACTGCAAAAACTGGGGTGTTTCCCTTGGTGTCTATATGTGACAACACCGACAGGGTGTTAATTTTACCAACACATAAAGCAATGGGGATAACTAACTGTGTGTTGGCACACATAATAGATACCAAGAGAACCAATTTATTACGGCTGTTCATGCTGTGCAATCAGCTAATCAAGAAAAGGCCAACCAAGCTTTTCCCAGGAGATTCCCAGACAAGTTGTCCAATGTGGCAGGGGTAACAAGTGATCGTTACATCAGATGCATAAACACTACAGTGCACAACATAACACTTTTGGTTTTATTCCCTTACACGTTGTTATGATGTTGTGCCTCGCCTACAGCTAAGGTATAAATAACCATGTCTATTTCAGAGACCAAGATGTTTGTTTTAAAACCCTATTCATCATAACGTTATCGGGTGAATGGCATATGATTTAACATAGCGAGGCACTGCTGTTGCATTATGTACAAACAGCTTTATAGTTCATGAAGAATTCACGGTGCACTATCGTGACGTGGGTGCCGGACTATCGAGGAATGATGATTAAAAAAACTAATTTATCTCCTTTTTAAATTGACGAATTAACAGCTGTCCGTATCATTCATTGTACTGTGATGGGCAAAAGTGCGTAGTCCAATGTATTAAAGGTACGGTACAGGATAGGATTGAGTATTCATCCAAATTATTTGTTTTTAGTATCAGTCTGAAAGCTTTACTGATCATTAAGTTCATACCAGTATCAACCTTCCATACAAATATTTCAGTCTGAAATACTGTAAAAGTCGAGAAAACAGTATTTGAAGACCCCGATTTCAATTTCGGTTGTAACAGTCAAAAATAAAGACAATGTGTTTACATGCTGAAAAGTGTGCACTTAGACGACGGATTGAGACCAAATTTTCACAGGTTTGTTTTATTAGGTATATATTGAATCACACAAAGAAAGAACACTACACTATCAGCTTTAACAAGCCAAAGGAATTGTTGTCATCTTTTCTGGAGCGTCGGTACATTTACTCTAATCCATTTACTTTCATCAGTGACGAAAGAAATAAACACAGCGGTTCAGGTTTTTCTGGACAAGACACAATCTTGGCCTGTAAACCGAGGACTAATGTGTCTCACTTCAGAATCTTGAATCTTGAGTGCCATATAAACAGCTTTATTCCAACATGTTGTTTTTTCATATTTTTTGATACAAAACAATAGATGTCACGTGCTAAAGTAAACATCAAATCTATGGAAACTACAGTATCCCACAAACATATACAACATTATACTATCATAGCCAACACATAGGCAAACAGTGAAGCATAGTACTTTTACACGTATTACTATGATCGATGATAATCTAAAACATAAATGAGAGATTTTCAACGCTGAGGGCCAATTGCTGTTTTTAAATCTGAATCCAGCACCAGGTTAAGATTTACAAGTGAAGGTTTTACGAGAGAAATGAGGCTCATCCGATGAAGGCTTACCAAGGAAATGGGATTTACATAAGAAGGTTCACTAGAATGAGGTTAACAAATGAATGTTTACAAGAAGTATTGAATTACCAGTGACGGCTCACTAGTGAAAAGGAGTTCACCAACGAAGGTTAACCACAAAAGGTTAACCAATGAATGTTCACAAGAAAGGTTCATCAACCCATTAAGTGTTCTATACTAACAAAGGGTCACCAGGGAAATGCTGTCATTTACCATTCAAGAAGGGTTTACCAGTGAAATGTGGATAACCAGTTTTTTTAACAATTCATGAATTTATCAATTAAGGCTTACCAGGACGGTCCATTGAAGGTTGACCAATTAGATATTCAAAACAAAATTAAGTTAACAAATGAATGTTTACAAGAAGTATTGAATTACCAGTGACGGCTCACTAGTGAAAAGGAGTTCACCAATGAAGGTTAACCACAAAAGGTTAACCAATGACTGTTTACAAGGTAAATTAAGTTCATCAGTGAAGGCATACTAGAGAAACGAAATTTACCAACGAATGTTTGTCAATGAAGGTTTTAACAATTTATGAATTTATCAATTAAGGCTTACCAGGACGGACCATTGAAGGTTGACCAATTAGATATTCAAAACAAAAATTAAGTTAACCGGTAAACCGGTGAAGGCTTACCGGTACAATGTGTACAATGTAGGTTTACCAGCCAAATGAAGTGTACCAGTGAAGGCTTATCAAGTTTCCCAATTGAAGGTTTACATTGAAAGTTAACAATGAATGTTCACATAAAAACTAAGTTTACCAGTGAAGGTGTACCAGTCGATTAAAATTTACCAATGAAAATTTACCATCTTGCAATGTATCACTGAAGTTCACTCAATCTTGGAGTTTACCAGTAACAGCCTACCAGTGAAACTACGTTTATCAGCGGTTCACCAGCATGGGGTTCCCCAATTAAGGTTAACCATGAGTGTACAAAGTTTACCAGGGAAAGCGTACCAGGGGATCGAAGTCACTATTGGAGGATAACCAGCATGGGGTTTACAAAAATGAAAGGTTCATCAACCCAGTAAGTGTTCTATACCAACAAAGGGTCACCAGGCAAATGCTGTCATTTACCATTCAAAAGGGTTTGCCAGTGAAATGTAGATAACCAGTTTTTTAAACAATGCCTTTAAGAGAATGAAAATGTTGGCAATCTGCAACTCTCCTACCAAGGGCGGTTTCTACACTTTCGAAGACATCTGTTCATAGTATGTCATTCATATGGGATATTGTACTACTGCATATCATGCAAGACACATTCAAGAAAGTAAGAATGAAATGCACCTTCAAAATAAGCAATGTCAAATCATGTTAAGATTCAGTTTTTTCCCCAGAAACACACGCTATTTATTTTGTTGTGCACTACGGTGCCATTGTGAATTTTCACAGTTTTCGATTTTTGAAAAAACGCTTTAACCAAAATGAAATGAACAACGCACGAAACATTTTTGAAAGCGAATATCTGGAGTGGGTGGATTAAAATAAATTTGGGGAGGGGAAAAAACACGACATTTACATACACTGATCATTCTGAATGGTCCTAAATATGAAAGCATTATTATTATCAAATGCATGCAATTTTTTTATGACATGGCAGCAGCGTCAAAACGTCCAAAATAAATCTAGAGACCACGCAAGTTCTTTTTAATTAAAACTGTTCGGTAATTAGTTTTATCCTCGTCAAAACTATGCACTGAAAGATACTTGTGTTGAGTTGAAGAAACGAACGGCTGCGTGAACTTGTATCGCCATCGAACCAATCGTAATCACCGCTGCATCAGTACCTTTTATAGCCATGGCCAACCCCAACAATCAGCGCGTGTGCCCGGGGGGATATCACCGGTCGAGGCGGGCCGCGTCGTGTGCCTCTCTGAGCCCAGTGGGGAAATGCCGAGCTCGGGCCTGGGTAATTGGTGTCGCGAGCTGCTCGGTGTCGTCTTACATCAACCGGCACGAGATGAAAAAAACACCGGGATTCTACGGGCCTTATCTCTTGATCTGAGGGGAAAGGTCATTTGGGGTCAGCTTCAACTGAGGAACTGTGGCTATAATCGGCCCATCGAAGGTATCTGCGTGTTCATGACCTAATAAAAAAAACGGCCGTCGTGTGCCCGGCTGAAGAACTTATAGGCAGGGTATACATTTGGTATTTGGAATCGTGAATCATGTATAATTGAAGGTATAGGCATATACCATAAAAAGTAACCTCTGAAAATCTTGTTTCAAAAGATGTTAGCGTTCTTGAGATAGCGGCAAAAATCTGGACCGGTTATTTCCACGCAGAAGGAGCCGGAAAATGCTGAAACTGCATGTTTTTCATTACGTGAAAAAAGAGCATTTTTCGAATTCAAATATTTTAGTTCAAAATTACCTCTTTTTCAAAAACTACGTTACTTCAAAGGGAGTCGTTTCTCACAATGTTTTATACTATCAACAGCTCTTTCGGTACAGGACTTTTTAAACAGGCGGAGGGCGCCTAATCCAGAGCCTTTTCCAAACCTCGGTTTATGCTCAGGCTCCGAGCTCCGTGTGATACTGGAAACACCGTGCAAAATGTACAATGCTCTAACATTGATGATGGAGCCCCAAGCCTGAGCCGGAGCCCAAGCCAAAGTTTGGAAAAGGCCCTGAGCAGTTTCGAAAGCGGCCAGAATGTCAGTTATGCCCTATTTCTTTTTAAAGTCATTTAAACCATTTTATTGCTGACGTCCTTCTACAGGGCACCACGCCACGACGAGGTGACCCCACAGTGGGTGTTGGGCCACTTTTTTGTACCCTCCCATCAATGATATTAGGATGATAAATTCTGAAAACTGTATTCCTGTCCTGCAACAATGAATCGTACACGAAACCTATCGTACATAATAAAAATGTAATAGAAGTCTGGAAGAACACTAGTCTAAAAACAACGATAAGGCCACAGGAGGTTATAGTTCTTTACTTTATACTTCAACTACCGGTACTGAAGGATTTGAAACTTTGCACAGCAGAGATACAATCTAGTAAGGTTGGTTGTAACACAATATTATACATGAGTAGGATTTAAAACTTTGCATGGTGGAGATACAATCTAGTAAGGTTTGTTGTAACACCATGTACATGAGTGGGATTTGAAACTTTGCATGGAGGAGATACAATCTAGTAAGGTTTGTTGTAACACCGTGTACATGAGTAGGATTTGAAACTGTGCATAGTGGAGATACAATCTAATGAGGTTTGCAGTAACACCGTGTACATGAGCAGGATTTGAAACTTTGCATGGAGGAGATACAATCTAGTAAGGTTTGTTGTAACACCGTGTACATGAGTAGGATTTGAAACCTTGCATGGTGGAGATACAATCTAGTGAGATTTGAGGTAACACCATGTGCATGAATGGAATGTGAAACCTTGCTGGTGGAGATACAATTTTAGTCAGGTTTCCAATAACACCATGTGCACGAGTAGAATTTGAAACCTAGCTCAGTGGAGATGTGAGGTTTGCGGTAACACCACTGTACCTTGAAATACCTCCCCACTCTCTACAGAATCCTGTTCCATCTTCCCCGCCTGAGCGCACCATAGTTTTTAAGCAGCCTGTAGCATGAGAGTCCAGCTTTCTCGTGAAGACAACCGTAGCGTACTGATCGAAACGTCGACTTGTTCACATCCGGTTCTTTTCAAAACCACCGCAACTCATATTTCATGTATACTTGGTGTTACCGCAAATCTAAGTCTATTCAACTAGCCTATATACCATGAACACTCCTTAAACCAGATGTAACAAACCTGAAAAAAACCCTGTGCAAAATTAAACTCAATCAGTCATCGGAGTCACATGAAAATAGTGGAAACCCCTCTCACATGTTTTCACCAGATTTAGAACACCAAGGTTTGGTCTCGCGAGATCAAAACTGATTGTTTCACTCATTTCTCAAAAACTATAGCATTTCAGGCAAAAAATATTTCAAGGGAAGTTTTCCACCATGACCATCTTTATACCCTGTAAGTTAAAGCCCCGGCTCAACATTGGTAAGAAGAAAATCACAAATGTTCACAGATTTACACGTACCTTACATGGTATACAGATACTGTTAGAAAACTTTCCTTGAAATATTTCTGCCTGACGTGTTATTGTTTTTAAATGAAATAAGATCCAAAATTAGTTTTCGTCTCAGTGAGACGAAAACTCTGCCTATAGGAAATGCGTACAAAAATGCTGAATGCATTTTTACCGTTTTCTCGCAAATGAAACAACGAAATAAGCTGACATTTTCACAGGTTGGTTTTATTACAAATATCTTGATTTGTGCAAAGAATGAAAGCATTTACGGTCAGTTTACCAATGTTAAGCTGGGTGCTTTTTAAGCGCAAATCTGTGAACATTCATTTTGTTCAAACTTACCAATGTTGTATACATCTTTTATAAGGTCAAATCCAATCACGCAAACTGTCAAGTTAACATTATTTGTATGGTTCAATCTAACTTCAACGGGTTAACTGAACTCTACAGTATTAAGGGACCATCCGGTGCAACACTTCAGCGCATTAAGTTTGGGTGAAAGACGGAAGTTAAGTGATGGTAAGCATTTCTATTGACCATTTTCTGTCCCCTGCCTTTTGTAAAAAAATAAAATAATAATCTACGAAGGCGGAATGCCACATACATTTCTATCAAACGAGATAATCCGGGCCCCCTGGTTATGAAAAGGTCACCTGCATAAGGTTGCGGCTGTGCGGTGAAGTGAATTATACCAAGAGGCATCGGTGGTGTGCAAACTCTGCAGCACCGCCAGCTGACAGGGCATAATAATGTCTTGCACCCTGCCTTGCCGAGATGGTCTACTTCGTGTTTCACCTCAAACACATGACACACTTCCCCCCTGAGCGTGGGGGTGTTCTGCGGTTTCCCCTCCCGTCTATACGCAGAGAGACCTTGGCGACCTGGGGATGCATTACGCTAAATACTTGAGAACATCATGGGCAGAGCCACAATGTTTTTTCTATCAACCAAAATCTGAAGGTCGCGTTTCTGAGGGATTGTTGAAAAATGGTGCAATATTGTGCCCTGGGGTTGTTGACTTCAACCCGGGGTGGTTGGGTATCCAAGTCCACGAAAAACATGCCCTATTCTACTCACAGTAAGGTATTAAGTCCAGCGGCGTAGCGACCGGGTGTGGGGATGTCACACCCCCAATATTTTCCTAACTCGGCATTTAGAGCCACAGTCGACACCAAACTTGCCCGAGTAAGGGCTCGGGCTGAAAACAAATCCATTCGGTAAGCCCAGAGATTTGCCGACTGGATTTGCCGAGTGATTTTTTTAGTTTATTCCTTGTCGTGTGAGAAGTCAAACTTTGAATTACCAAAGTTAATATTCTCGGCAACGTGCGGAAATCTACGCTCTGGAAACACTAAAAGCCGTAGAGCATCCGGGGCGAAGCCCCCGGGCCCCCATAAGAACTGTTGCCCCCATAAACTCCAACAGCAGGGGATATGTCCCGAGCCAAAAGTATTCAAAGTTTGAATTTCAAAATTAAACGTCTATTTTCGGCAACTTGACGGTCCTCGTTACACCTGAAAATACTAAAAACCGTAAAGCGTCCGGGGGCTTCCGGACTCACACTAGCATTTGTGTCTGTATACTAAAACAAGGGATTCGCAAAAAAACAAAAAACAAAAACAAAAACAAAAACATTACGGTTTCCAAAGCTTGCATTTCGAATATGAGTCGTCGAATGATCGGCATCTGAGTGCCATTTTAAACCTTCGAATCACTGAAAAACCTCATGAGTGCTCGGGGGCTATGCCCATGAACCCCCACATGTTGGTGAGTCCCATGTCATTGTGCTTTTACTTTCGTTTGATGTCAGCTGGCGTATTTAGGCTTCCAACCCCCCCCCCAAAAAAAAAAAAAAAACAAAACAAAAAAAACAAAAAAAAACAGGGGGAAGAAAAGAAAATGCCTTCGCTACTCCGCTGCTTAAGTTTGTCTAGCCTGAAATGCATCTTCGCTTTATTCAAGAAAATTAAAATTAAGGATCTGAGAAGATAAACGCAAAGTCACGATACAGGAAAAAAAAAAGTACTGGCTAAACAATCACAATCATGTGTTGTATTACTCTCTACATACTGCTTAGGTGTTGAACAACCTACAGTGCTGCGGAATTTAACGGCTGTCTGTTCTATGGGGTTTTACAGTTAGAGTTCACCCACAATGTTTGAACTGGACGTGTTTTCGACATCAGGTGTGATAATTGATGGACAAATAGACGCCCCTGATACCGCAATCTCCCCCTTATTGTAAAAGAGGGTATCTATTGCCGTGAGTTGACAACAAAGGAAGTAGCCCAATTAACCCCATAGCAGAGGTACCAGTCTCAACTCACTCAGTGACCGTGGGAATGTCTCAAGCAATGTCTGGTTACTGTCGTTTTTTTGTCTCGCTCAGGGCCCGATTTCGAAGCAATGCCCAATTGAGAATACTGTCAATCTCCGTGGTTACTGAAACTAAAGTATTTGTGTTTGGTCACTAGAGGGTAGACCTGGGTGTAAACTGAAGCTGTCACACGGCTCGAACTACCCGCTTAACTCCTGGGCAGAGTCCAGTGTTTGTTTTTGCATTGGGCCAGTACCGTCCTCTTACCGTGAGCAAAAACGATTCTTATATGGGTTTTGAGGGATTGCATGGTGAGGTATCAATGTATATTCGGTTTGCAGTAACGCCATGTAGTATCCTGACGGTAGCTAGAGCAGGCTAGTCGAAACGTGGAGACCAGCGACTCAATCTGCACCAGTGAGGTTAATCACGAGAAGTCTCCTCGATCCACTAAGGTAAAGTAGCAGTCCTGGCTGATTTCCTACCTCCCCAGGTAGTACTTAATAAGCAGGACAGTTCTTTTCAGAACTAAGTTGTCCCCACGAAATTCGTAATCTACTCCCCGGTAGTAGAATATGTATATATGAATAGGACAAGTGCTCACAAGAACAATTTTACACAGCAAAGTAGATATAATATGCACATGGTGTTCAAACCGACTCATACAAACAATAAGTAGGGTTTACTTTTTTTTCTAGGCCGCAAAACATATACTCCTTTGCAAGATTTGATTATGCATTTGTAAGATTTTCAAATATAAACAATCATGTCCTCCCTGAAATTCTGCGAAGTCAAAAAAAAATACGAAAAAGTCAAAAAATAATAACAAATAAGCATGGTGGTCCAGTGGCGACAGCTCGAAGCTACAAGCATTGTGGTCTAGTAGATGTTTCAAATTCGAGCCCTTTGACATGACGTGATATCCACTTATTACTTCATTTCATTTCATATTTTATATTAAAATCCAACTGGCAGCACAGGGCTGAATTACGCGGAATTTACAAAGGATAAATTTTTGAAAAAATTTACACTAAAGTAAAAAATACACAGAAATAAAAATGATTGGGAATGATCATTTTTGCGTTTTTTAAAGGTTTTTTTTTTTTTTTTTTTGAAATTTGTAAAAGAAACCCCAAAATCTTATCAAACAAAGTCAAGGCTATCATTAGGCTTCTCGATCGTCTTTTTACCCTAATTTATTTATTTTTTTAGAAATATTTTTACATATATTTTTTTAACTTAAAAGGAAGACATGTGCACAAGCACAGAATGTCATTTACAGAAAAGTGAACCCAGAGACTCAAACTTGATGTAACTGAAGCATGGAATAGCATCTATCAAGCAAACTGAAAGTATTCCAAGCAGATGACATAAAATAACTTCAATACGAAATGAGCAGTTACAAGAAAGAAACATTATCCGTTACAGCAGGTTAATGTTATCTATCTGAAAGAACACACGAAAATATGTTCATTTTGGGTTGTAAACGGTCAAGTCACAGCACAACGATCGGTAAAGTTTCATAAAAAAGGGGGCGCAGTCGACAAAACAAGAAAAAACATGGGCCAGGATAAAACTTGGTCATTATTTTCTTCATGTTAATATTGACCGCAGGCATTTATATATTTAGGCTGACCCAGCCGCCACTTACCCTTGTTATTTAACTGACTTACCTCACTTAACCCTCGTTAAGTTAAGTTTCTGACTTTAATTTGATTGCGGATAAATAAATAAATAAAAACCCTTTCTTACCTTTCCCCTTTATATTCCCCCTTCTTATACAAGACAAGTCGAAGCTGCATGGGGGGGGGGGGGGGAATTATTGAGTCCGTATAATACAGCAGTACGGCGTTACAACAAGGCTTAACACATTCTTAACTGAAAATAATACTACATTCATTGTACATGTATATTCAAAGGAGTGGGTTTTTTATTTGTGTGAGCGGATGCAAAAACCTTCCCATCAACGTCGCATTAGTTTTGGTGCCTTGCACACACTTATATCCTAACGCTTGGTCGCACCGTCAGCGTCAACAATAATTCAGAATGAATGTAAATCGCTAATCTGCTCATAAATTGGATGTAAACAGGCGCTAAACCGGTTGCACTTGGGAAAGAAAGACCGGACAATCGCCTGTATATGCGAGCACGGTGGACGTTTTCACACGTCGCCATTCAAGGCAAAGCGTGGAGGGTGTTTTTTGGTGTCACACCATGCATCATAATGTGGAGTGAATGGGCTGGTGAAACTTCTGCTGTGAATGACTTTTAAAGGAGTGATATGTTTCCGTGAAAATGTTGTCTTAAAAGGCTGGTTTATGGTCGGGTCGCGCAATAGTTCGCGAGGCAGTTAAAACGACGCGCGACGCAGTTTATAGTCGACGCTGATGCCCCAGCGACCACAGACTGCAATGAAAAGGTTCGGCGTCCGGCCATCACAGCCTCCAGCGGTCACGGCGTTCAGCGATCACGGCGTTTGGCAATTTTCAGTTACAGTGACCGCAGGAATAAGTGTTTTCTTTATGATTCCCATACCTAACTTGATTATCATAATGCTTTTAAATACCGGAGTCTTATAGCGCACGTATCTTCCAACAATTAGGTACTCCAAGCGCTTATTATATTATTTTAAGATAGTATTTTTTTCAGTATTTCAATTATGATACCTAATTATGTAGCACCGAAGGGTTTACAAGGTGCTACGGCGCATTCAGCAGCCACTGCCAGAAACACCGGGGCAAACCCCTTCTCTTTACGGTAAGTGCAAACTAGATTCTTTTACGTGCAATACACAACGCATGGGACCTACTGCTTTACATCACATCCGAAGGACGAATCAATAAAGGCTTAGTGTTTTGCTTGAGGACACACTGTCATGACTGGGACTCGAACCCACACTCTGCTGATCAGCAGAACACCAGAGCTTGAGTCCGGTGCGCGCTGGACTGGTTCTCGGTCGTTTTCGTTCTAACTGAATATATGAACCGGTAGCGGGTAATGAAAATTAGCATATACCTGGCAGATTTCTGCCAGGTATACGTTAATTAGAATTAGCATATATTATGTCTATAACGCAAGGCGGTCTTACACAAAACGTGATGGACACAGAAACTCCCATTAAGCAGACCATGGAGGAAGAAATTACACTATTTAATATGTTCTTCTAAAGTTAGCTTGAATTTTGATGTTGAAGGTTGGTTGACTATAATGTCCGGGTGAAGGGTTCCGATGCACACGTGTGCTAGTGTCAAACAACAACATGCACACGTCACGAGCATAGCCAACGTCATCTCTAAAACTAGAAAATTATTACTAGAAAATTATCAAAAGCGCCATATCGGTAGTAGCTACCGGTCCCTATTATACAGACAGACGAGAGCGATGTAGGGACCGGGAACTAGACTATCCGGTGCTTTAGACACCAGAGGGACCTCTGAGGCAAAGCCTGCTCCCCGAAATCGAACCGTGCGGCAGAAATAAGCCCACAGCATTGACATAACCAACGGTCACAACGTTTCTAGTCAATGGGGGTTACTGATGGATTAATGTCAACTTGATGATCGTCAAATCTCAATATACCTACCGGTAACGAGTCATGAAAATGATTCCCACACAAATAAACTAGATTTAAAAATCATGCGGTCAACACTGTGAGTCATGAGTCAACATGAATTTGCAACATGCAACAGTTTTTTTTTCAACGGTGGTATAAAAGCTTGCAGCTTCAACCGCTTTGAAGACCCGAGGGCGATTGGACTCAATCAGTCACCACGGGCCAACTTCATACAGCTGCTTCACCACAAAAAGTAGGTCAGCACAAAAACAGTTACGCTTACCAGATTTAAGTTACCAGCCAAAACACCATGTCACATGTACCATTTCTGACTGGTAGCCTGCTTATTTTTGAGTAGCAGAAATCTGTTCCGCAATGTTTTCTGCTTAAGTAGCTGCTTAAGCCCAAAAGGCAGCTAAGCACAACACAATTATGCTTACCAGAGTAAGGTTATCAGCCAAAACAACTTGTCTTATGTACAAAATGTGACTGGTATCCCGCTTCTTTTTGCTTAACAGACATTTGGTAAGCAATATTTTCTGCTTAAGCAGCTCTATGAAATTGGCCGTGGATTGTGGATGTGCCTGGAAAGATGAACTCTCTCACCAGGAGACTGCACGCGCGCGCACGCTTGCGGTCAAATCACAAAGGGTGCTGTATTTGTCTGACTGTGATGCGACCACCGGCGCGCACGCGTGCGTAGTAACTGGGTTATTCCATTTACTGCTATAATCATGAGGACACAGCCTTTAAGTGAGCTGTGCCTGTTTTCTTTATCAAATTCTTACAATAATTTAGATCGGAAAGATACAAAAACGGCATTTCATTTTTGTTTTATTTTATTTTATTTATCTATTAATTTTTGTATTTATTTATTTTGTTTCCCTTTATATTCCCTATATTAAAATTAGGACGGAATTGTTCCTAACAGGGCAATTGACATCGATACAAAGATAATTTTTAATAAACAAAATCAACTTAAAATAATAATAATAATAATAATAATAATAATAATATAACAAAAAATAAAAAATTGCTCGTTAGCTTTTGTTAAATCGTTATCAAATCATACATCATAAAACCACAGTGAAAACAACTCCATCCAATCAGGTGGTCATGTTTTTTCTAGTTACGATTCATGCGTCGACAGGACCTGAGGCTGTGCACGCACAGGCCTACGTGCTCATTTTAATTTTATCACATAAAATGTTGAAGCGTACCTTATTATTTCAAAGGGTACCATGTTCGGTCAGTGCCCCGCCCCCCAAAGAAACAAAGAAACAAAGAAACAAAGAAACAAAGAAACAAAGAAACAAAGAAACAAAGAAACAAAGAAACAAAGAAACAAAGAAACAAAGAAACAAAGAAACAAAGAAACAAAGAAACAAAGAAACAAAGAAACAAAGAAACAAAGAAACAAAGAAACAAAGAAACAAAGAAACAAAGAAACAAAGAAACAAAGAAACAAAGAAACAAAGAAACAAAGAAACAAAGAAACAAAGAAACAAAGAAACAAAGAAACAAAGAAACAAAGAAACAAAGAAACAAAGAAACAAAGAAACAAAGAAACAAAGAAACAAAGAAACAAAGAAACAAAGAAACAAAGAAACAAAGAAACAAAGAAACAAAGAAACAAAGAAACAAAGAAACAAAGAAACAAAGAAACAAAGAAACAAAGAAACAAAGAAACAAAGAAACAAAGAAACAAAGAAACAAAGAAACAAAGAAACAAAGAAACAAAGAAACACCAAAGAAACAAAGAAACAAAGAAACACCAAACAAACAAAGAAACAAAGAAACAAAGAAACACACAAACAAACAAACAAACAAACAAACAAACAAACAAACAACCCAACAAACAAACAAACAAACGAACAAACAAACAAACAAACACACCAACATACAAACAAACAAACAAACAAACAAACAAACAAACAAACAAACAAACAAACAAACAAACAAAAGGACATGCTGAGAATGCTTGCCCCTCACCAATATGAGATCGGGGGAAAATAACTTTGATTTTTAAAATGTAGGATCCAAAGTTTAGGAGGAATGTGAAAATGATGGCATTTCTATTTCTAGTAATCCCTGGAGTTAAAGATTTCAAGAAGCTTTTAGGAACAGTATCCTCAGCACCAGAGGAGTAGATCAGAAGAGCAGGATTTCTTTGTATCTGAAGAAAGTAATACCTACCTTTTTTCAGCGCCGTAACTAGGGGTTAAATTTTAGGGGGGCACAAGGGGTGCACCATTTTTCCTTGGGGGCACTTTTGGCCAATTAAAAATGTCGTTTCCGTTTTTATTTTTCTTAAACAAGCCCCGTTACAGTGTTTTCTGACGTGTTCACGTAAAACGAAATACATTTTGTGTGTAAATAATTTAAAAATAGTTCTACAAACATTGAAATTACTACGTAAATGCTCATAAAATGTAACATTTTATTCTGGAAATTTTTAATCTCAAAAGTCCAGATTTAAAATGGGGGGCAACCGAGGGGTACGGACATCAGTTGGGGGGCACGTGCCCCCCCCCCCCCCCACCCGGGCCCCCTCCCCCTTAGTTACGCCACTGCTTTTTTCAGACATAAAAAGTCCGAATTCAGATGAAAGTCTGAAACTTCTAAACCCGGTCATACCACACCTTTAACTCTGATTAATGGTTGGGAAATATCGGTTTCCCTCAAACTGTGGACTTGGGGCACAAGATTCGACTTGCATGACGGACCCCGACATTGTCACTGCCCACTGTGAACTGTCAAAATATTTTCATTTTTCTCTTCTCCACAAAGGTCTCTGTTATACACTAGAGTAACGCAAAAAAAAAAAATACCTTCAATGTTCCCCTTTATGAGAAGTCATCGGAGGTGAATAAAAAGCGAGTATTTTGCTACGGATAATTCATATTTAATGATTTTTCCTGCCGGTTAATTCTGGTTGGCGCTTCACTGAAGAGTTATTTGTAGGGGTGTGTCAGTGACCTGCCCAGGCTGTCTACACGCATACAAGTGATTAAATCAATTAGCTGGTTTAGGTAAAACGACAACAAATAAGTGTAGCCTCGAGGCAAAAGGAAACATAAACCTTTTCGTCTTAACAAATAATCTTTTAAAATGGACCTGAGAAGAAAAGAAAGAAAAGGAAATCTCTGCAAGGGATGAAAACTCAAGTTATTATTAGTTTTTCTTTTGCAATCTGTTACGGTTCCCAGCTCTGGTTTAGGAGGTTGATAATGAAATAAAAGTTTAGAGTGGGGTTCGCATGATTTTCTGCGTGAAATGATGCGGTATCAAATTATATTAATTGATCACACATTTAATATATATTTTTTCAATCATACGCTCGATATTCTTGACATTATCAATATCATGCGGTTGGCGTTCAACCGTGCACCACACTAAATAGTTGATTTAATCGTGAGCAATGGGATTTCAGATTAATTCTACAAACCAATTAAGATTTGAAGGTCATGGCGTTTAGGAATTGTTGAAATGTGGTCCAAATATTGTGCCCTGTGGTTGATGACTTCCAACCTGGGTTGTTTCGGGTAAGCTCCGGGATTTGCCACATTTTCCCCCACAAGCATGTCAGTACCCCCTTTCCCAAAATGGAGCCTGGCATGTTTAACCTATTATTATTAAGAGCAATTGAAAGGGAACGGGTTCTTGTATAGCTACGATTTAAAAAAAAAACCGGGATTTTCTTCCCCATCTTATAACTTACATTCCTAAGCATTTTAAACTAGTTTTAGTGAGTGTCACCTTTCCCTCTATATAATATGCACCCCGAAATATTTTGGCGATTTGAATATATCGCAGTTTTATGCAAAAATTACGAAAAACACTAACACGGTGTAGGCAGTGACGTCATGTCAGTATTAACGCCATTGATGACGTCAACACATTTGTTTCTCTATCTCTTTAGTAATTTAATTAGTTGAAATTTAAACAAATATGAACAATAAATAATAAGAATAATGTGTATTTATTATGCGCTTTTCAATCCAGGGAAGCCTAACACTATCACTGCCTCTGTAAACAACATCGTCTGTTTTGAAACAGCATCATCTGTCAAAATTTGTCCAGAGAGAAAAATCCAACAAAAAACTTTTTTTTAATCCGTGAAAATCGGGCCATGCAACTTGAATTTACATGACACGTTTCCCTATAAAATATGAATAATCGTGTTACGCTATACATCAATATTTGCTTAGTGTCAATAAAAAAAGTGAAATATTTCGATTTTTATACGCCCCCCAAAACACAACAACCGTATTTAATGACAAGCTTTGTAACCAGATCAGGTTATTACAGTATGCTACGCGGTCCGATGCACCGCCCGATCACCCAGTTATTTATTTTCTTGCTCGTGTTTGTTTATATATGATTGCTACAATATTTTAAGTTGTCATTCATGAGTTACGGATAAGTAATGCAGCAGTGACATAAACTAACACCTTCTGTGCGTCAAAATCTTCCCCGCATTGAAACAATTGTGTCTACGTGCAGATTTTTTTCTTCTGCCAATGATGCATTTGCACTACAGCTGTAATTTAACCGTCACCGGTGGTCATTACTATCACCAAAGGTGAGCCGGAGGGCATGAACACAGATTGGTTAGGGGGTAGTCAAGAGTTTGTAAACGTTTCCATGGTATAGTATTTAGATTGACTCTTCCAGGCATTCAGGTTGGCTCAGTGGTTTCTCTCCCTGCCTTTTCACCTCTGCGGACCCCCCGTTCGAAACCCGGACCGGAGCCTTGCATGTGGATTGGGTTTTCAGTCCCCACCTGATTGCGTGGGTTTTCCTACCACATCTGAAACTGACATTTCTTCACCATCTTCTCTACACACCGGTATCTTCAGGCCTACGGGTCACAGTGCTAGTCACTTTTGAGGGTACCTTGGTTTCATTACCAGAAAGATATAACAATAAAGGCTTGGATTTATTTTCAGTCACTCCCACCCCCCTCCGCTGGAATTTGTGGGGTTTGTTTATTACAAATTCCTTGCTCAGTGACACTTTCTGATAGTAGATGTTGACATCTGTCTGTTTTTGTTTTTGTTTTTTTTGTGGGGGGGGGGGAGGTGATTATATCTGCCTCCCTGACGAAACGGAAAAAATAATCGTTCAAAACTAGAATAAAAAAATAAATAAAAACATGGATTTGTTGAGAACACGCACTATGGTAAATTTGAATTTAAATGAACACATTTGCATAAATTAACATCAAATATCCAGACGCATGTGTACGCCCATAATACTAAATGTTTGATGCATACGGAAAATAATAGCCCTTCCCAACAAGTGCTCTCTGTGGATGTGTTAAAAAGAACACCGATGCATAATGAATATTCATTTAATGTTTTGCGTAATAAAAAAAAATCAGGGGGCGCTGAGCTAATAGAAGTTGAATTTCGAACATCAAGAAATGAAATAAGCCTTAAGAAACTTGGTGGTGATTAATTTTTTTTAAAGTTCACTTTTGTCAATGTTTTTTTGATTGTTATTAATATTGCTCACTTCAATACTGCGGAACCAAACCCCCACTCAACCATCACAGTAAAATCAATTTTATGGGATATTGCATAGGCTTTTACGTCAGCAGCTTCATGCACTACGATTTATGTGTAACCGTAGCATGCCCTAATTTATATATTTATTATTTTTTATAAATCATGTTTTAGTACCCATAAGTCAAATAAAAGTGTTGGGTATACACTTGCGATCTTCAATCTATTTTTCTTCGTGCACTGTGAACGCTTTCTGACATAACCCAGTGACGACCTGTCTCTTACTCGATGCATTTTGTCTTGCTGATGTAAGATTTCACGAGGGGCAAAAAAAAGTGTCTACAATATGAATCTATAAATTACTATGTGAAGAAGATGCATAGTTGATTTTAACTTTAAATGCAAATTTGGGGGTAAATTTTTGTATAGTATTAATCCGTAGGTTACCGTAAAAATGGCGTTTCTGATAAGCAGTGTGTGAGTTAAAGTCCCGGTCTTGACACTTGTGTCCGTAAGCAAGACACTTTACCATTATCCGTTGGTCCCGTTGGAACGTAAACAAAAAAACTAAGTACACTTATTGTAAAACAGAAGGGGCTTGCCCCGGTGTTTCTGACATGGTCTGGCAGCAATGAGCGCTACCCGCACCTTGTATACCTTTCAAGGTCTTGTATTATGTTTGCTTCATCTCGTAAAATCATTCTTAACAAGCTCCACCAGATTTGATAATTCGGCACCAGGAATGTCATGTATTACCGACACGGCGCGTTATAAACGTACACTATTATTATTAAAAAATACCCTTTAGTTTCTTTCAATTTCTCTTCCTTTGCCTTTGAGGAAACAGTTTGTGAAAAAAAAAATTGAACTAGTTGCAAACTTGCATTTTCTTGAGAATTACGGTGGACATATTTCAAATTGTTACAAATGGCATGACGTCATTTGTCGACAACACCCGATAATCATCGCTGAAAATAATACAACGACAGGTGTGCTACTCAGTGACTCTTCTGGTTCGTCGGGGGGGGGGGGCCTTAGGCATTCCTCAAACCATCTCAACTCCTTGGGAGCATGCAGCCCCGGAACCTTAAGTGGCAAATTACTCGCGATAACAATCACCAACGTGCACAATCCTCGGTAATAAAGCGTAAAATCCATTATTCGGTTAATTCTCGAAGAGAGTGAATGTTCACATTAAAGTTGATTGTGTGGTGCGTTTTTTAAAATGGGAAAACTAGCGGACGGGAATGCAATGTCCTCCCCCCAAAAAAAAAACAAAAACCCAATGATGCGTCAAATCTTGAAAAACAAGTTGAATCACTCCCACATACAGACCAATGCTGTTTTCAATTACTTGTAAAGTTTAATATCACACGCCCATTTCGAGTTGTATACGACGTTTTACAGTACTCTCAGGGACGAGCGCCCGTGTTTCATAACAAAATAACTGAATTTTAACGAGCTACTGCTTATGGCAATTCCTGCCATGCGTTCATCCGAATGGAGGTCGGGTCGCTCACCAGTTGCCGGACCAATTATAATTTTAAGTCATCTTCCAAAAGTATATCAAAATGAACTGTGCAGTGTGGCGGCAAATTATATAGGCTTATTAGTATTACACGTGGAGCCATCATAACATTGGAAGAATTTGTTCTGATGAACTTGGCAACGCGACTTTCGTTTCACCCCCCAAAATGTCCTGTTCGGGAAGAGTGACGTTAATCCGCTGTAAGTCACACCCACTTCTCACAAACAGGCTCCACTGCTTACCAGAAGCCCATAGGAGTTGCAATGAGCTAGTTTTGTATTTGATGAACTTGGCAAAGCGACTTTCGTTTCAACTCCAAGGATCCTGTTCGTAAACTGTGACGTAGTTCCGCAGCAAGCCACGCCCACATCACACAAACTGGCTCCACTGACTGGTTACCAGAGGAGTTGCAATGAGCTAGTTTGTCATTGATGGTCGAAGCATTAGAAAAGTTTTACAACTGGACTTGGCTTTTACATTAGTTCTTCAAAGACTAAAGGTCTTCTCAGAATTAAAAGTTTCTGTCATAAGAAATGCTGCTGAATTATGCCATGGGCTGTTTTTTTTGTAAAATTCCGGCAGTAGCGATTACGATGTGCATGTGACACAAAGACTTACCAACATCCATGCTGTCTACCCCCATTTGTGCGAAATTAATAATAAATACTGCTTCACATTCTACCGAAAAGGGATCTGACTATTGTGCACTTCAAGCCTCGGTTTGGTTACAACAGGATAACAACAAAACATGGGCCAAGTTTGCACAAAGTTTGCTCGATGTTGCCTGGTGTCCAACACATGTTTTTGATCATGAGCACCAGTTAATATCACGCTATTCGCCAATGGTCCTTGTGTGAACTTGGCCATGACTGCACCGTAAGAAATGACTATAGCAATCTATGCTATGCATGGCCCACTGGCATAGAGCCGGTTTAGCACTAAAAGCACAACAAAATTATGCTTAAATATCAAGCAATATACCACAAGGGAAACTGACTGGGTACAACTCTAAATCAATTTCTGGTTGAACAAAGAAACATTGACTGGAGCGGGATTTGAACGGCTATACGTATCAACGCTCTACCAACTGAGCTATCCAAATGGATACAATTATGCTTATCGGAATAAGGAAAACAGCCAGAATACCATTAAACATGTTCAATCTGTTACTGGTATCCTGCTCATTTATGCTAAGCAGCATATTTTGAAGCAGTAATTAGGTTTACTGCTTACGCAGCTCTACTCTCTATATGTAAAAAAAAAAAAAAAAAGTGAAAATTTCACTCATTCGCTAGAGTGGTGTCCGTTTGGCTCTTTTGAGAGCGAAACTCACTGTGCATCACCCTTTTTTGAGTGAAATTGGAGCCAGAAAAGAAAATCACCTCGAAAAGAACAAACCAGATGTGAAAACTGAAAAATGATATTAAGCACAAAAGGCTTAGGCCCATATTGTACGACAGGTAGATGATGGGATAGTGTCTTTGATTGATACCAAGTAGATTTGTTCTTTGAACAAAATATAAGTCGGAATAGTATAAATAGCAATGACAGCAATTTTGAAATTTTTGAAAATTGCTCGTTATTCTACCTACATTTCTTCGAAATTCAAATTTGCGATGGCCCTATAGCCAAATATCTTTCTCATGACATACCCTGACTGTGTGCTAAATTCCATGCTCGTATTATCAAAGGCACAATTCCTCCACATATTTCCCCTCTCTGTCCCACTAATACAATAGAGTGTATTCCGGATACACTTACGTCACACACTGACTGAGCTATACGACATTCAATTTTACCCGCCAACCACGACGCACCTCACAAATTGTTCCACATTTGCTTCTACAAAAGAAAGCAGCGCATCGCTGCATTTCACAAGTGTTCCCAGCTTTCAAATACAATAGCGAAACATGTAGCGAAACATGATTGAAACCAAAGAATATTTCAGCATCTGAGCATTGCCTCAGGTATGCCTTTTACCCGCCAACCACGCACCACGCAAACTGTTCCAAAATAATTCGCTTTTGCACAAAAGAAAGCAGCGCACCGCTGCACCGCACAAAATGTTCTCAGCTTTCGAGCGCAGTACAATAAAAGAAACAGAAAGTGAAATCTTATACAGAAAGCAATTTGTGAATATTTCTGCACAGAATATAGAGGACGTCGATGTAAAACAGCTTTTGCTGATTTGTTTTTATATCCTGTTTCAAGATATTGAAATAAATGAATAAATAATAAATAAATGTGCTCACGCGTACCCCTTTGCAGTTGTTGTTTTCCTCTTATAAGCTTTTTATTTGTGTTAATGAGATACACTCTTGCTTAAGCACATAGTTGTTTTATGCTTAAAGCCCCAGCTCAACATTGGTAAGAAGAAAAACATAAATGTTCACAGATTTATGTGCACCATACATGGTATAAACATAATGATGGTAGAAAACTTTCCTTGAAGTATTTCTGCCTGAAGTGTTATCATTTGTAATAAATGAAATAAAATCAAAAATTAGTTTTCGTCTCGGTGAGACGAAAACTCTGCCTATAGGAATGCGTACAAAAATGCTGAATGTATTTTTACCGTTTTCTCGCAAACGAAACAACGAAACGAGCTGATATTTTCACAGGTTGGTTTCATAACAAATATCTTGATTTGTGCAAAGAATGGAAGGATTTAGCCAACAGAAACTTTACTGATGTTGACCTGGTGCGTTAAGAACCCACCACCAAGAGGGTCTGCCAGACAGCAAAACACCAAAGTTAAAACTACTAAATGGGATGACTTGCTATCTTGTATCGTCGATATCGATACATTAACTGATAACAGTTATCTCATTACGCAGCGTGTCTTCAAACACCTGTTTTTCAAAACCTCAAAAAGACAGAAGAAAAAAACCTCCAAAATGGGTCAGAAAACGCCTTCATGTGTTCCGTAAAAGACCCCTCACAAGGCACACGGTGACACCGTAAATAACAATTGTGTCGTTATTTATCACATTTTCTCCCTTGTAATTTACCCCCCTTATTTATTGCATCACAGCCGTCAGCTGTGGATCCCATGGTAACGAGGGCAAAATCGCGCCCTAAAACGCCCCGGTGTGGATTTCACAAAGCGCTAGGACTAGTCTTATCTCGAGTTAGGATGAGTAACTAGTCCAAACTTGTAGGTCCTAGTCATAAGTTAGGACTAGTTTTGTGAAGTTCACCCCTAGTCATCTTACCCCCAGTATATGCGAAATACTATGTTTAATGCTGTTTCCCCCCCTTTTTCTCCCCTTTTGCTGCATGCACGTTGCTGTATAAGCCAGGCACTACGTGTGACATGCCACACGGTACTTTTCCATGTTGCCCATGTACGGATTCCCGATTCGGCAAAGAAAATTCAGGGAAAATACATAATGTATGGTTCGGTATAACATCTAACGGTATCGGTACGCCTACACGGTCTCTGCACTTCTTGCAACTGTTATAGTGTTGTAGTCAATAACTCATCCGTCGATTATCTAACACTGAAGGGTACTATAGGGTAGCTGAGTAGTAATCGAGTACGGGTAATTGGGCCATCGAGTACCAAGTGTTCGAGTATCGATTACTCTGATATCCGAGTACCGAGTACAGTGTTGTAGTCAATAACTTTCCCGTCGATTATTTAACATTGCCGAGTATTAGGGTGGTCGAGTAGTAATCGTCTACGAGTTATTGTGCCATCGAGTACCAAGTGTTCGAGTATCGATTACTCTGATATCCGAGTACCGAGTCCAACAGCCGAATACCAAGTACTTGAATCTCCGAGAACGACTAAGAGTACATTATAAAAAAAAACACTGCAGAATGAAGTACCAACACATTTATTGTTGTTGTTACTGTTTTTGTGTGTTTTGTGTTTGTTTGTTGGGTTGTTTATTGGTTGGTTTGTTGGGTTGTTTGTTGATGTTTCTTTCAACTAATTTCTAGAAGACAATATGTGCTTGTTACAATAACTATATTTTGAACATGACTCCATCAAGGCCACCTTCAACTTTTTATCCAGTGCTATTCCCCTATTCCTAGGATAGCAATGGCATAAATTTGACGCAGCAGGACTAGACAACTGTATTTTGACTGCAAATATTTAAATTCGAGTCTGAGTAGTACACTTTCAGTCCAGTATCGAGAGCACAGGTTATGTTTCGGTCGAGTGTCGAGTTTGGTCTTCCGAGTCGGGAAACGTTTCTAGCCGAGTACGTGGACGAGGACGAATGCCATGAAAACGGTACTTAAATAGTACTCGAGAACAAGTACCCAGTGCGAGTACTACAACACTGGATAATACACAGTGTTTTCTAAACATCTTTACGCAATCTCATGCATGATTAAGCATCCAAGCTTATTATCAAAGAGATTTGAAGGGCACGTCAACGAAATTGTTCAACTCTTCATCAAGTTGTTTTGAGATCACGTCATTCTAATGTTCATAGTTTTTTTCGCGTTCTTTTGGCAAGAGTAACTTACGATATTTTTATGAAGACTTTTTTATGAGTAATACAACACAGGCAAATGGTTTCTTTGGATAGTATAAATTGCTTTAAAAACTACTTTCTTTTTTTGGCCCCTGCCTGCCCAGTCCCCACATGGGAAATATCTAGTGACGTCCCTATATACAATTATGTTCACCGTCTAAAGCTCTTGCATCTTCGAGCTGTTATGCTTTAATTAATCTGTACTTTTCAAATTTTCTATTACCAAGTACATGAACAAAACCCAAACCAAATCAATGCATGTCAAACCTATCGACACCTTATAGTCATTTTGCTGGAGTGTCACCTCCTCCCCCCGGAAAACTTTTAGCTCTTTCAAACTGTTGGACGATACGGTACAGGCCAACCATCCCCTTTTCAAAATACTTTTTTTCTTTTCTTTAAGTTAGTTCAGAAAACATAAAGTTGTTACAAAAACTCCACGTGGGGGGGGGGGGGGGTGTTTTTCCGAGCGGTCACATCTCTGTTGACATAAGCCATATTATTATACACTAGATTTCCCCAATGCAGAAATAACAATGTCAAGTTTCCTTGATGGATTATGTATTGGCTTATCGACTATTATGGAACAGTTCGGGATTGATAGATGAACCGACTAATTGATGGCTCGTCTTATTGATTGATTGATCGACTGATTGGTTGGTTAATTGAATGATGGACGGGTTCAATCAAACCACTCGCCAGAACAAACCCAATCACCAATAACCACTTAACAGTACCGGTGTTTTGTCAAAATAGCATTACACATGTGCTATTAAACCCATTGTGTTTCCCTCAAAGAAGTATTCACCATTCGATTAAACAAATCTAAAGCGCTGCATAGCTGATTTAAACACCTGAAAACAATGTGATTCATTCAGGAGAGAGAGGGCACAAAAATGAGAATCTAACTTCATCTTTACGGTCCAGTGGATCTTGTTTTTCTGGAGAGCTACGTGCAGACGTTATTGTTCACGCGGTCGGAACGCCGACCCAGACATCACACGGAGAGTTACAATTTCATTCACAGAAGCGGCGTTGTGCTCCCGTTGTTATACCAGGTCATCCAACCCGTGCCGTGGGCCGATGGAACTACAAAAGGGGAATATTCTAGATTGTCTATACAGATATCAATATAGGCTACGGCAAATTATTGTTGACATGTTCCTATTCAGGGGGGTACAACCTATTGCATGGTTTTATTAATGTAAAAAAAAAAAAAAAAAATCACAAACACACACCCCCACAATACGTCACTTTGTACGTCAAGTCTGTGCATGACTATTCATTTTACAGGCGATGCAAGGAGCATGATGGGACAAACCAATAGACCTTTATCATGGTACGGCCATCGTGATTTTCCCCATTCAAACCAATGTAACAAAAGCGAGGCTGGAAGGGTAAAAAGTCTGGTTCCTTTTTGTACAATGAATATTAGCATATACTACTGTTATTGGATACATGGCACATGACCAAGATGGTGGCAGCATGATAAAGGTCTATGGTGTGACATAATTATTTTATGGCCATTTTCGAAACCAAGGTTTCGGCTTAAGCTACGGCTTAGGCTACGGCTTAGGCTCAATTTTTTTTGAAAACGTGTGCGTTCTGGTACGTGGCTTCATCAGAGGCGGACGGAGCCCTAAGCCGGACGGGGAGCCTAAACCGTGCCTCGGTAAACTAAGACTGTTCATGTTCCCTCCACTGCCGTGCTGATGTATAACAGGCCTTTTCTACATACGGGCTTAAATAAGTTCTGTCATAAAAATTGAAGTTATTTTTCATGAATATAAAACGAAAGCTACGAGAAAGATAACCAGGATATGACTTTTTTCCATGTAAGGTGAAAAGACGCTAATTATCCCGATCCCCCTGGCGTCACCATCACAATAATCTCGGTTGCGCCATTTTGGGAAGTCAACGTCCCCGTGTGTGATACAATAGAGGAAATTGTCCATGGTTAAACAGTGTAATGCGCATAGGCCACGCGGTGTCTTACCATAATTTTGTTCAAACATTTTGAGTCCCAAAATGGCGAGCGTGGCGGACCGTAGCCGCGTGTGACGTTGGTGCAGGGGGTGAAAACTTGCACTAGCACTAGCAAAACAAATCTACTAAACCCACTGGTATTACGTCCTCACTGATTGGGCCGGACTTTGGATCTCAAAACAGGCATGATATTTAACCATTTAACCCCCCCCCCCCAAGGCATTGGACCTTTTTACTGGTTTTCTGAAGAAGAAAGATATCAGAAGTCAGATTAAAAATAGGAAAAAAATATAATGCATTATTAAACTAAAACATAGATGGCCACCCGCTATCTTTGAATATGAGTACCTTCGTAAAAGGAATAACAGCAAATGCTATGGGGGGATCAAATTTGACAGCTTGGTAAATTTGACCGCTTGGTAAAAGGGTGTGCATGACATCGGTTCGCAGATAACCACATGACTTACACGGTAAAGAGACTGTCGTGGTTGGAAAACTTCCCTTGAAATATTTGTGCATGAAATTCTATAGTTTTTGAGAAATGAGTCAAACAGTTCGTTTGATCTCGCGAGACCAAAACTTTTTCCCCGCACTGTTTCCTCGTGGCTTCGGTGACCGGTTGAGCCTAAACTATCACAGGGTTTGTTATTTCATGTGTAGGTTGCACTATGGGCTTTCACACCGCATAGAGCAAGGGTTAAATCTGGGTCCCATTTTATGCAGGAAATGTTGCTTAAATCTTTTCTGCAAAGCAAAAATGAGCAGGATACCAGTCACACATTGCGACAAGGTATTTTGGCTGGTAACATTATTCTAGTAAGCATAATTTTGTTGTGCTTCGCTACTTTGTGTGCTTAAGCAGCTCTGGACCCAGGGTGGTAAACCCAGTTTACGACGTGTGCCATTATATATAGAGAGACGGGGAAAAAAACTCTTCAAAGTTGTAACTGTTAAAAAACTGGCCTTGTTTGCGGATTAAAATGCTTGGGTTTGTAATACACCACGGATGCATCCTTTTGTCATCTCTCTCGTAACGACATAACTTCTGCCCGAAGAGGCAGGTGGTAAATAACCCAAAATAATGAGGAATAATCGGACCGGGCTGTTGTTGTGTCCTCTCGGTCAGAAAATCGCCCAGCCGACAACTACACAGCACCATGTACACTCAGGTGCTGTTTTGAACAGAGTCCATCACTCGGAAAAAATGGGGAAGAAGAAGACGAAGAACAGAAAGAGAGCACTTCAGGTGAATTACAGGATTGGTATCTTCGAGCTTTTTTTCTCTTTTTTTTTTGGGGGGGAATTAGTTTTAATCTGAAAGCTTACTGATTATGAAGAACATACTAGGTACAATCCTCCAGAAAAAAAATGTTTCTTCAGAAAAACTGTAAAAGTCGAAAAAAGGTAAGTAATTTCAACAAAAAACAAAGAACTAAAAAACAATTACAAAATACAAAATAAATAAGTAAATGAATAAATACCAGTAAGTCAATAAATAAAAAATAAGTAAAACATAGTCACACTCCATAAACTTTATAAAGATTAAAAACTTGATTCCTTCTCAAATTGTGTTAAAAGTCAAGAAAATACCATTTTTAGTCGTACTCCTGGTCCCCCTAGGCCCCCCCCCCCCCACCCACCCACCAGCACCAAACAAATCACTGGCAAAAAAACACAAACTGATTTTCCATGTTTTCACAAAAATGCGACCATGTAGTTTGATGAACAGATCAATAAATGATGGGTGCACAATTGTGTTCATTTAGCATAAAACAACTACACCGGTACCGGTAGGTTATGGCTTAGTGGTGTCTTGCCCTGTCCCTCGCCTCTGTGGAACCCCCGGTTCGAATCCAACCTTGGACGGAGCCTCACACGTATACGTGGATTGGACTTCCAGTCCCTACCTGATTGCGTGGGTTCTCTCAACTTGGGGTTATTCTCCAGTATCTAAAAGGGAAATTTTGTCCCCGTTTTCTCGGCACATACAACCCCAGTCCATACGGAATTACAGTGCTGCTCACTTTTGAGGACCCAGTTAGTTTCATCACCAGAAAGATTTAAAATAAATCAATAAATAAAACAAATAGAGGTCGGGATGAATTTTCTCCCCAAGATCGATGATTTATCACACCTCTGTTCCGTCGAAACTTTAGGATCGCCCAAATATAGACCTTGCTAATGTTGATAAACAGACCGCGCTGGTTGGCATGGGCGGCCAAATGTAGCAAAACATTCAAGTCTTGTTGACGGACGTTGCGACAAAATTCAATATTTAGGCAAACTTTTTATTTAGAGGAAATACATTCCGTTATTGGTTGGTTTGTTTCCAACACTTTTTGAACAGTTTTTGAATATTAATTTTGTTCAACAATTTTGCAAACTGTGGTCATCTGTTTTTGCTTTGCATTGATGGCTCCCCGTAGTTTCGCCATCTTGGTTGGCAAAAAACTCGGGGTGTGACGTTGCAAAAGAAAGGTCTATAGTCGGGATCCACAGATCTGTCACCATGCTGGGAACCAGCGGCTGCTATACATCGCATTGGACGGTCGCAACACCAGACTGTTTAGGTAGTGAGGGTAAATTCAGTTGCGTGTACGTGCATGACGGAGAAAAAAATATAGATTCTTCTAAAGTTTTTTCTCAAGTGTTGTCATGAGAATTACTGTGTTTCACCACGTATGAGCAACACCAGACTGTTTAGGTAGTGAGGGTAAATTCAGTTGCATGTACGTGACGGAGAAAAAAAATGGATTCTTCTAAAGTTTTTTCTCAAGTTTTGTCATGAGAATTACTGTGTTTCACAACGTATGAGCCTCGTTGCAAGACGAGAAAAACTTGAGAGGATCGAACTTTACTTTAGAGGCTCACTAACTGTGGTTATCTACATGTACATCACTATCACTGTCGCTATCATAATCGGGCAATCCCAGCTACACTCTCTCTCTCTTTCACTTTTGTTTTTCTTTTCTTTTTTCTTCTTCGTTTTGTTTGTTTCTTTTTTGTGGGGGGGGGGGGGGGGGGTTACAGCCCCCTTAGCATCCCCCGGATCCGCCAATGAGTCCAAAACAAATCCCAAAACCAACTTTTCACCGTCGAAGGCTTCCTACCTCTCACCTGTGGAAAGTACCCAAGCAGTAAGCCGAGAACACAGCTGACTACTTCAAAACTCGCGGTGCATTTTAAAAGACAACATAAATTTTGATTTGCTTTCGCGAATCGGCACAAGTTGCCATGGTTTATTTTCATAATGCCTATGTCAATTTGTTGGACAGCCAATAAATGTGAAGGGGGGGGGGGGGCTTGTTCAGTTTACTCAAAGATCGGTTCAACTTCATGACGTGACAACCCGTCTGGTCCGTGATGGTATACGGACGTGATCGTCTGTTAGAGTTAAAGGGATGGTGCGTCTTTGTTTTGCTTTTGTGCAACATGTTTTGTTTTTTTTCTTCTGAAGACGATTTGAGTTTGCTGAGCGAAACGTCGAGGTTTTACATTCACCGGTTCTCTACGAAACTACCGCAGCTCTTTATAGAGATACCGGGTACTTAGTGGCGTCACCCGGCACTGAGAGATCAAAATAGTCGAGGTTCATATCATTTAAATACAGATGATACAGACGACAGTAATGCGAAGATATGTCTTGTTTGTCATTTTTGTACTTTCATTAGTGGGTAATGCATCGTTCGTTATGTCAGACGGCAAATTGAAGCGCACCGCCCCCCCCCCCCCCCCATGAAAATGCCTTCGCCACGGCGCAGATGGCGTCACCGCAAACATTCTTTATTTATTTCATTGCACACCCAACAGCGCAAGCGCCAATAACATAATGGATAGGAGACTTGTGAAGAAATGTTCAGTTTTAGATGTGGGAGGGAAAACCCCAAATGGGGAACGCCCGCGCAATCAGGTATACGGGACTGAAAATCCATATGCAAGGCTCCAGTCCGGGATTCGAACCGGGGTCCACAGAGGTGAAAGGCAGGGAAAGAAACCACTGAGCCAACCTGATAAGTTTCAAGAGTGTTTTTTTTTCAGGTAAAACGCTCATAATGTTTTCAAAGCGTTTGGTGTTTAAGAAACATCTGTAAAAGAACCTGTGATTTTTCAGATCTGTTTTTTTGTCTGTTTATCATAAAATATCACATGCTTTTCTATGCAATTCACCCATATGACAAGGCCCAAAAGGACACACGAGGTGTGGGCTACTTTTTGACGGGATAAAAACCTGCCCCAATGCGCAGAAACAAGACATGGCGAGATACAAACGCAAGTCTCTTCACAGCACAGCAAAGAACAGGGATGGGTAAATGAATCCGTTGCGAGACAAACATAACTGCCTCTTCCCCTATTTGAAGCATTTACAGGTAAGTGTCTTGCTCAAGGACACAAGTGGCGTACCCTCCATTACCTTGCAGCAGGTCAGATGGGAAATTCCTCTGTATGATCGGCAGTATTAATTACAGCGTCTTCTCTTGTACACCACTTGATGATTTCCTATAACCAAGTCTTCAAATCTTAATTAGTTATCCAATAAAATAAAACCACTACGTTAGTACTTGGTCGACACCTTTGGAGGTTAAAAAAAAGCCCACAGCTACCCACCCTAATTGTGTTTAAAGGTGTTATAAGAAACACAACTTTCTTTTTGTTTGGCCAAAGTTTCTGTCCCATGCATGGAGGTACATATATTTCGTACATCCAGGATCGTGTTACAGCAAATGTTTCCACGAGCTGTTTTTATGGAAATTACAGACTAATAACAAATGTACTACAGTCACCAGCCTAACCATGGAGCAGCAATCATCCAATGATGTATATCCAACTTGACAAGATAAACTTTTCTGCTCCACTAATGGTGACTCTCCGCCAGCTAATTGGGGTTCCAGCGTAATTCACCTGCGTCTCCTACTCAGAACTTTGTATGGCCTCTTCACATCATCGGATTAGGTCTTCCCTGCCAACTACACCCGTCTAGAAATAACACATTTTGCTCTTCTCTTCAATGGGGGTGAAGGTGAGCAAGAGAACTGTGCCAATCTATCGCTTAACCTTTTATAAGGACCGCGTTTTTTTTTTTTGTTGTTGCCCCGTCTCCCTTCTCTGTATTTTCCTAAGTTTATGGCCGATTGTCATGAAACATTCGTGGACTTTCTTCAAAATGCTCCTTAAACCAAAATCTACATGAACCAAAATGACACAATAAAAACAAAAAATTCCTCAAACTATCATTACATGGTAATTTGTTTCTAAACAAACATTTTGTTCCATATTTCTTAAAATTTGTTTGTGAACATTTTTTTTTTACATATTTCTTAAAATTGGCAAACGTGTTTGTTTTTACACAATCATTAAAAACAACAACAATAACAACAACCTTGGAGGCGCTATTTAAAAGAAAATCAATATGACCGCCAGCTTTGGAACAGACTTATCCGAATTGGTGGCTTTGACAGTCACTGTAGCCATCGGCTGTAGCCGTAACCGAAGTCGCTTAATTCGGACACGGTCCTGGGGTGACGAAGAAGCCGGTCCCATACTTCGGTCTTCGTATTGAAACATTTCAAGGGGCCCCAGAGCAATGGTAAGGTGCATGGTTGCAATTGCCTCGGTGAAGTATGCACCAGTCTGCTCAAACACAAAACAACTTCTATCTGTATCAGCTGAAGAGGTACAGAGAAGTGATGCCAAGTATACCCTCAGTGGCTAAACAAAGCCCAACTGCCGAAAAACAACAACAATGGATAAGGAAAGCAATCAGCAGAGTTTATGTATTTATTTTATTTATTTTTTATTACGTATGGAAAGCTGTTCATGACATTACACTGCCTTAAGTCACATAGGACAAAACACAGTCACAAACAGGCCAAACAACAAAAATGAGATAAGGGGACAAAAATCAGCAGAGTTCATTTAGTTTTTGACGTACGGGGAAACCGTTCGTGACATCATTACACTGCCTAAGGTCACATAGGACAAAACACAGTCACACAGGCCTACATCTTCCGAGGCCATAGCTGGCACTGAAGCCACAAAAACTCAATTAGAAAAGGTTATCTGACCTAACGAGCCTTAACAATTAAAACCATGCAAAGACAAAAAAGCACCAGACGCTCTGCATCTTGCTGACGCATTAATCTGAGACGACCTCACTTCATATACCAAGAAAAACATTAATTCCACCGTCCACGAGTTTGTCTGCTGGAGAAATCAATGAACGATTATCATGCTCCCTTGTTCTTGATGTTAATCCACGACCTTAAAAAGCCTCAAATCCCTGGCCGATTGTTACCCTCCTCAGACCACGTCTTTCCCTGATACATGTGTGGTAAACAGAATGAAAGAAGTGACAAACATCCCTTTCAATTTCGGTGGACACCGTAAAATCCTCCTCATTCGGGGCAGATTTAAGTCCCAGATTTAAAGTCAGCCCTGAGCAGATGAATTCCGACGCTTCTTAAGACCATCAGCGACATGCACACAAAAACTTTCAATTCCCCCTTTCTTCTTTATGTTGTAAAACATGGACTTTTATTTTTGTCTCTTAATCAGACAACAGTTGGCCCTTTTTTCTTCTTGTAACCGCTACCAATCCCCTTGGCTTTATCCCCTTTTGCCTTCCCGTGGTTGGTTCGAGGGACCCAACAATTGAGGGATTTTCTCACTAAAGAAATTGGGTCTCAAAATGCCGTCACACCAGGGAGGCGACTCTGACAAATTGAGTCCCGAGAGAAGCATTGGGAAAAGGGAAACTTAGCTAATTAAAACCAGACGATTGGAGAAGGTGTTTTTATAATAAATGAGACAAGGAACACGTGTTTGGAGAGACGCATAAATAGAGCGGAAGGATTACGATCTGGTAAGGTTCGCGGAAAGAACATGTTACACGAAAATCTGAAAAGAATCGTTGGTGTAACAACTCGACCTTCGATTGGCGTATTGTCTGATCTTCTTGAGGAAAAAGTTGAAGCTTTCACAGGAGAAAGCCGAGGATTTTTGGAGGTGGCTGTGGAAACTTCGATTGTGGAAGTCTAGCTGTAGGGAGATTCAGCCTTTGTACAGCCTCGTAGACTTTCACATTAGTCCAAGACTTACCCAGGTATAAAGGCCGTTTCACACGAGGCAATTTACAGGCAACCAGTTCCTGGCAATCTCAATTTATACGAACATTAATTCCCATTTCAGTTTTCTCATTATTTTCTTGGGGATAGTAAGTTACAGTTAGAAGAATGTCTCTTGTGCTGCCGAAGTGTTTATTTTGCATGCAGTTGGGTGCCCTCCAAGTTGCCTGTAAAATTTGCCCTGCATGTGTGACATGACCTTTTTTAAGACGCGTTTTCCAAATTTCTTAGGTACAATTCCTGTACGTGTTTGTACAGGACTATACCTGGGCACAGGACATAATAAATAAACCAGGCATCACTTCCAGAACATCTTTCAGTTTAGATGTTCTATCTCTTGTGCAGGAACTTTCATGGTTTTTGCGCAGAAGGTCTCTAACTCGTTGTCCCTTCTGTACGCAACACCTTCACTCGTAGTACAAGTTTTGCCGCGTCTTCTCATCTCTTCACTGTATCTGATCCAAGGGCCAGTACAGTGAGATACATTCTGCTAGCCTTTTTCCTCGTACTGCCGCACTTTGGAACTCCATACCTGAATCTTGTTTTCCATCGTCTTACAATCTAATCCAGTGCAAGAGAAATTTGAACAAATATCTTCTCTCCCTTCAAATTTATTGCAATCTTCCTTGTAGCCCTTACCTCGAGCAGCCCTCTGGTTGGGTGATTTGTCCTTTCCCTTGAGTTTACAAAGCGTCTGGACGGTATGGGGCACGGTCCATACTTACTGATTGATATTAAAAGTTTGTGAAGGTTTTTTTTAAAACAGTCACAAATAACAATATACGGTCCATACTTACTGATTGATATTAAAAGTTTGTGAAGGTTTTTTAAAACAGTCACAAATAACAATATAGATGAGTCTTCACCATTTTTTTTTATTGTCCCAACTGACTTGCATGGCGAAAATGTGATGGTAGAGAGTATACTCATACTAGGGGCAGCAGCTGAAAAAGCACGCGATCAAGCTCTCGGATGCTCAGCCCAAAAAGGAACGTGATCGGACATGGCCTATGGCTGTAGAATTCAACTATGTCTGATGAGATTTGAAGACACGTATACAAATTTTGAGGTCCAGTGCAGCCAGTGTCCAAAGTGTCATTTTTCAAGGGAGGATGGAGGCGATATTACCGTGTGATCGTCTGTTGGGTTGTTTGTTTGTTTGTTTGTTTGTTTGTTGGGTTTGTTTGTTTGTTTGTTTGTTTGTTTGTTTGTTTGTTTGTTTGTTTGTTTGTTTGTTTGTTTGTTTGTTTGTTTGTTTGTTTGTTTGTTTGTTTGTTTGTTTGTTTTGTTTGTTTTCTACGGGGTAAAGCGTTTGGACTGTTTTCTGTTGGCGTTCTTTTTAGGTGTTTGGACACAGCCTGGAACACACCTTTTTTGTGGGCATTTGCCCCCCCCCCCTTATTGCTTCTCCTGTAACTTTCCCTTCAATATACACTCTCACATAGATGGCACAAAAATACTCAGTGTAACTTCAAATGAGATAGACAGCCTGCTCCACTACGTCAAACTCAAATTAGCAACACAGAAGATTCAATGAGCGACAAGACGACTACTCCCAAAACACTCGGCAAAAAGTCAACTGGAGATGAAAGTATCCTAAATCATCCATTATGTTATTAACGATTTACGAATAATTGAGCCGGCTGTTTGGTGTTATTGTGTCTTGCTTTTAGTATTCTCTCAATGATGTTATCTCTACTTCACCATTCATTCCGGGCAAAGCTTCTTCATCCGAGAGGTCACCTGGGTTAATCCACACGTCTTCCGTCCAAACAAGGATTAGCAATTAATGGACAAGACATGGCTTATGGTATCAACTTTTGTTGGGAAATATTGATCCAAGAACTTGGTGACTTTTTTATGGTCTCCTTGTGTAGCAATTCACCGTGCTGCTGAATGCAAGACGTACGGATGTTGATTGTTGGGGAATGGGATGCGTGCTTGGATGAGCACCGACTTAAGGGGATAAACTCATGTCTGGAGATGTATACATTCAAGTTGACCGTAACTGTAAATTCAAACACCAGAGAAGTTTTCATCTTGCCTCAGAACTATTTAGTCTCCCAGTTTTCCCAATCTACTCCGCGCCGGTACATAAACAGCAGGACAAGTTCTTATCTGAACCGGGTAATCTCCCTATTCATAACCTGTACTCTTTTTGGTGGCATGAGTGCCTCGTGCATAAAGCGCTTGCCTCTCACCATTGTGGCCCTGGTTCGATTCCCGGTTAGGGCCATATGTTGTGAGTAGAGTTGTACGTTGGTTCTCTCATGTGCCACCAGGGGTTTTCTCTGGGCCCTCCGGTATTCCTCCCTCCGGAAAAAATGAAAAAAAATTCGATATCTGGCCGTGCTCCGTGGTCATACTACGGGTCGGTGACTGGCTGCCAAAAGCGCCCTTGCGGCTGGAACACGTTGTAGCCGCCCTCTTCGCTTCTCAGCTGCAAGTAAGATGAATAGCCTCCCAAATTACTATTACCCCGTAGCAGTGTATATAGTCTGGTCCCCAGACCCAAAAATCTCCGACTATTCTCAGTCGATTTTAGGGTCCGGTATCACCCAAATGTCACGTGATAAAAAAGGAGGAATT
The DNA here is from genome assembly GCA_911728455.2 of Marthasterias glacialis. Taxonomy (NCBI): domain Eukaryota; kingdom Metazoa; phylum Echinodermata; class Asteroidea; order Forcipulatida; family Asteriidae; genus Marthasterias; species Marthasterias glacialis. Next base: position 13,092,519 of record OU452232.1, on the reverse strand, counting down.
CCTCCTTTTCCGAAAATATCGGAAATGCTTAGAACTCGTTGTCGTCAACATTCGGACAGTGTCGTTGATGGTCGGATATTTCTTTTGTTGATAAAAATTCCGATATTTTGCAGACACATCCCATTATCGTTTTTCTTTTCTTTTTTCCCCAACAAATTGAACACTATATTTGAATATATTTGTAACATTTTTAACAAACAGATTATCCCAGGCTTTTTGAAAGTAAACAAGGCCCGTCATCAGCGCTCCGTTTTTTTGTCCAATGACATCGTCCACCGTTGGTGACAAGTAATGAATATTTATATATGTTGCGTCATAATCTTTGTTTAGCTTTGGATGATGCCTGACCTAAGATTTTTAACGAGAGTCGTCAGGGAATCTTTGGTCAGGGAACCAGACTACAGTTGATAAACAGCAGCGATTATTATCTGAACAAGGTATAAAGTCTCCCAATTTCCAATCTACTCTGCAGAAATCTACTCCACAAACCGAACATAGTATCGACACCCCACCATGCAATACCTAAAATTACACCATTCCTCAATTCATTTTAGGTATTAAACTCTTTCTTTTAAAGGTGCCAAAGAAAAACCTTAAAATTAATATCAAAAATCAAGTTTTTGGAAGAAAAAAAATATGTACATAAAAAGGGAAAAAGTTCAATGGAACAAAGTAAAAATAGGCTTGTATTATGCGCTTTTAAAAAGTATATCAAATCGCTTTACAATATTCCGAAAACTATCTCAATTCCTTTGGAGTATGCAGCACCGGCAGTCAAATGGGCGCACATCCTGCTAATCATTTACGTCAACAATCTTAACTCTTGCAGGTAACCGTTTACTCCAGGGTGGTGAGAAGCATTTACAGTTGAGTGTTTTTACCCAAGAATACAAGTGTTGCGACCGGGATTCGAACCCACACTCTGATGATTTAGCCATCAGTAGTTGAGCTCAATGCTCTGGACCGCTCGGCCACGACACTATAATGGGCATAATTACTAAAGTGGGATGGTCCGTGGGTCTGGAGATGGATGCGGATGATCAGATGGATGGACAAAGTAAACCAATGCTGAGGTATACTTAAAAATTAAACAGAGGCAGAAGAAGTTGACTGGAGATTTTTTACTTTAAGAGGGAACAGTGTACTGGAGGATGCCATTGAAGGACGATTTGCAGGGAAGAGAGGCAGAGAAAGAAGGCGGAAAGAGTGTCTTGATGGACTCACAGCCTCTGGTCAACATTGTGAAGTGTCTGTAAATGTTTCCATTCTTTGCACAAATCAAGATCATATGTAATAAAACCAAACTGTGAAAATTTCAGCTCATTTTGCTGTTTCAGTTGCGGGACACTGTAAAAATGCGTCCAGCCTTTTTTGTTCGCATTCTCAGGCAGTTTTGGTCTCAAGAGACAAAAATTAATGTTGCATCTTATTTCATTTTTCATTTAAATAATAACAAGTTTTGTCGAGCAATTTTTAATCAGCTCTAACACCTAAACTAACAAAGCACAACAAATTGTGTGCTTAGCGAAAATGGTTACCAGCCAACATACCACGTCTTATGTGCCATTTGCAACTGGTTCCGTACGTAGCTGGTTTCCTAACTTTTTTGTTTTGTTTTGTTTCTGTTTTTGTTGTTTTGCTTAGCAGAAAATTGTTATTAAGCAATATCGTGTGCTTCAGCAGCTCTATTGGACCCACGAGGTGACAAGTTTGTTAAACATCAATCATTATGAAAATGTTTCTATTTTTCTCTTGAAAGTCTTTCACCTTTACAATTTCAATCGAGTGATTAAACCCTTAAAAAAACTGTGTAAGACTTTATTATTGTAATAAACCGATTGGAAGTGAGAAATGAATTCATCAACAAAATGCATGAGCACTTGAAAGGTAATAAAAATGTAGGTTGGTTGCACACGCTGTTCAAGCTGCAACAATGTTCCTTTCCTTTATGACGATTGCGCAACTGTTGTGGCATGGGGGTGGGAACTATTTGTATTTCGTTCAATGCCAGGTTTGTTGACAGGATATATGGCTGCCCGGTCTAAGGCAGGATTAGTCATGGGCTGTTAATGTTAAGATAAGGATCTTGCCAATTTGTTGGGGGAAATAGTAAAATATCATCTAAATAATATCACCACCATTAGAATAATTTCTTCACGCAAGCGAAAATTGAATATGTGTAAGGCTGCTTAGGCCATCAAACCTGTATGTAGAAGTAAATGGTGTGTGTTATTACACTGTTATGTGTTTCAGTTTTCAACGTGGGTACGGGGTGGGTTAAGTCAGAGAGGCGGCATGGGTGTAACCATGAGTGACCCACTTTTTTTGAAACCCCGTTTCACCTGTCGTTGCACCCAATTCGCCTAGCCACCGTAGCTTATAAGGGAGATGGTCACGTATCATGATAACACAATCCGCCTCGCTTTAAGAGTGGATACTCTATGATACCATGGGAGGTTATATGAGCGAGGAAATCATGCTTGGCGGCAAGCTTAGAAACTACAGTGGCTAATCGAACCGGTAACTGACAGTTTTGAGTTTATTAATGTATCGTACACTGTTTTTTGACCCCAGTGCGTGCGAGTAGCTTCCCCGGGTCGACCAGTGGTCTGATCCCAGTGAGTGCGAGTAGCTTTCCCGGGTTAACCAGTGGTCTGATCCCAGTGCGTGAGAATAGCTTCCCGGGTCGACCAGTGGTCTGATCCCAGTGAGTGCGAATAGCTTCACGGGTCGACCAGGGTCTGACCCCAGTGCGTGAGAATAGCTTCACGGGTCAACCAGTGGTCTGACCCCAGTGTATGCGAATAGCTTCCCTGGGTCAACCAGTGGTCTGATCCCAGTGAGTGCGAATAACTTCCTGGGTCGACCAGGGGTCCGACCCCAGTGCGTGCGAGTAGCTTCCCTGGGTCAACCAGGGGTCTGACCCCAGTGCGTGCGAATAGCTTTCCCGGGTCGACCAGGGGTGTGGCCCCTGAGCGTTCGAGTAGCTTTGACGTCATTGTCGTGGCTGACCTGGGATAGACCCAGTAACCTGTTCGTGGAGCAGGGCTACTTGGGGCCAACCCGGGACGGGTGCATGATGTCACTACAAAGAACTTCCTAAACGGCCGCCATTTTTCTTCTTCAGTGGAACAATTCCAGGAAGCATGACACACATGTTCATCCTAAAACAGCGACTTTGTGAGCATTAAGTATTTTTTTATTTTATTGGAAGACGCGTACTTTTGTATTTAACTGATCTTGTAAAATAATTTTTCGGTGCACCTTTACCATGAGAATAGTTATGTTAATCCAAAAAAAGTTTCAGACATAATGCACACAATGAAAGTAGTTCTGGCCAGCCATCGGTATTAATGCCAGGGGAAGTTGGCGTTCGAACAGCTCTTGTCTGGGGCTCACCCGGACGAGCACAACCGGGTCGACCCGGGCAAGCTCTTCGAACGCGTCCGTAATAAGGCAAGGGGATTTGGCTCAGTCAGATCCCTCTCTCTCTCAAAAAAAACCCACTTGGTTGTTAAACCCTTCACCAAATGCTGGGACAACATGCCAACTAAGAGAGTTACATCCCTAATCAAATTATTCCATCAGGGTGTTAGGGCCGACAACAGTCAAGGTGATTAAGTGATCATTCTTGAGTTCTTATCCTCCTGTGAACTTCCCCCCTGTCACAACCATCTCCTTTCATCTCACAATCCCAAGTCCGCAAGTAATCTTTACCAAAACCCTTTAATCTGCTAATCATTCTGAAACATTTAACTCTTGTTGCAACCTCTCCAGAAACTTAGAGCGAAAAAACTAAGCCTGCGAATGTTTGAGACTGTTTCCCCACCGTGAAAACGATCACGAACAAAAGCAGCCGCAACAGACAAAACAACCCCTTCTCCCTGTGTGACAGATTCAATATATACATCATTCAGGGGGGAGGGGGATTAGTGGATCAGACCCCCTCCTCCTTTGAAGGGATTAGAGACTCTGCAAGGTTATAATCATTTAATCTGATCAATTTGCCTTGATGACATGCTTCCTCATTTCATTATGAGGTTTGAAGATGCAACAGAATGTCAAAGGAAAGTATGGGAACTGAGGAAGCCTCAACAAGAACACACTAAATTGAGGGCCACACTGGCTTCACATCTCCTAAAATGTTGCTGTTTGGAACACCTCCTTATCCTTTGGAAGAGTTGTCCATGCAATAAAACTCCTACCATGTACAGTGTGTTTTAATTAGTGAGTAGTCATTCAAAGAAGCATACTTTTGCCTCTCGGAAATACAACCAGCGGAACCACACTCTACATTGAAACATACGGTCCGCCATTTTGAGGAGTCAAAAATTCAGTTCTACAAAATGGCGGCCTGTGGTCTGTCACGAAATCAAACAAAAAACCAAACATCAATGGATAATTATTTGAATCATTATATTCTACTTTTGAAATATCTTTCCAGCCTTATTCATTTCATAACAAACGCTTTTTATAGCCCAAAAGCGCCCAATCGGTAGGCAACGTGTCCCTTCAATGACTGCAGCAACATGACACACAACATGGTAATTGGCATAGAGGCAAGTACTTGAAAGATAGATGACAGCTTTGGGAAGTTCTGTATAATCAATACACTGGGATAGAAAAATTAAATAGTCATAATAATAATAATAATGCGCAATTCTTATATAGCGCTTTATCACATCCAATGGACGTCTCAAAGCGCTCAGTATTTTTTTTCCTGCAGGGTAAGCGGAGTTACGTTTTGAAGTATGAGACCTGTTCCTTAACATAGCACCATGCAACATAACAAGGTGCTGTGGCGCAATCTGCAGCCGATCAAATCAGGAACACCGGGGCGAACCCCTTCTCTTTGCGATAAGTGCACTGGGTACTTTTACGTGCATTACACAACACACGTATGTCCCGGAATCCGTGCCAAACTGACCCGAAACTGTGTCAAAATGACGTAGAATCCTATAGTCTAAATCGTGTTTTTTTTAACCACTTTCCTGGTCAGTATGGCCCGGAAATGGGCCAGGCCCTCTGTGACCCAAAATTCTGACCAGTGAGTTTTTAAGAGTCAGGCACGCGGGAAGATGATTCTACCACAGAATAAAATTGCTTCGTGGGGAGTCCAAGGCGTGCGAGCGAGAAGTGCGAAGCCCGTATGGCGTGGGGTCCCCGGGGCCTCTTAAGGAATACCGCACTTTTTTTTGCGAATCCCCTGTTGGAGTATATGGACACAAACAGTTGGCAAAAATAGACGTTTAGCTTTGAAATTCAAACTTTTACAACTCTTGGACTCGGGCCCCTACTGTTGGAGTTTATAGGGGCAACAATTTTTGTGGGGGTCCAGAGGCAAATTCCCCGACGCTCTTAGATTTTTAGTTTTTTTCAGGACTAAAAAAGGCCGTCAAATTGCCGAAAATAAACGTTTTTTTTGTATTTTGGACATTTAAACTAATGACCCTAATTACGTCTAAGGTGCGGAATTCTGCAAGGACACTCTACGGCTTTTAGTGTTTTCAGAGCGTAGATTTCCGCACGTTGCCGAGAATATTAAATTTGATATTTAAAAGTTTGACTTCTCACACTACAAGGAGTAAACTGAAATGTTCAGTCGGAAAATGTCTAGGCTTGCCGAATGGATTTGTGTTAAGCCCGAGCCCTTACTCGGGTAAGTTTGGTTCTCACTTTGCCGACTGTGGCTCTAAATGCTCCCCCCCCCCCACACACACACACACCCCGGTCGCTACGCCGCTGAGCAATGTTCGATTGCATTATGGACGCCCTCTGTGTTGTTAATGTTAAACGTAGTTAGTTCAAATAATTACAGATATGGATTTTTAGAAATGTTTTATTCATTTACTAAGCTATCGGGTGCTTTTTCAGTGAAAACAATGTTTTTTCTTTTCTTTTATGGACCAAAAATCTGGGGGGGGGGGGGCAACAGTGGGGGATACATCCCCCAACCCCCGGTATCTACGCCCATGGTAGGTTGCAGATTGTAAACATCCTTTCACTAAAATCAAACAGGATGTTGTATAATTCCACTTTCATTTCAAGCAACACACTTCAATGCTGTTCTGGGAAGTCATTCCAATAACTCACAAACAACTGTTTTGCCATGAGAAAGACACTAATCTAAAAGTACGAAACAGAATTCCTCCCCCCCCCCCAAAAAAAAAAAAAAAAAAAAAAAAATCCAAGGCCTGTCCCTCCGAAAGGCCCAAAGCTAACAGACGCCACTTTCACAAAGCAGCGAAGCCACGGACCCCAGGTGCCCCCCTCCCTGCCGAAAAACAATCCAGATACATGTAATTTATATCAAAAAACATGCCCCTGGGGTCACCCACTATACAGTCACCTGGTACCCCCCCCCCCCCCCGGAACAAATCCTTGTTCCCGCTGCACTTTTTAGTGCGCAGTATACTCTGCTTGTCTTCAAGCAGAGTATACTGTTCGGAACGTCAAGACCAAACCGGCTCTTTTCAGAGCCACCACTCCTCCGAGACAGATTTGTACATTTCTGGGCCGGGCTGACCCGGAAACTGGTTCACAAGGGGCATTTTAATTCGGATTCTGCGTCAGTTTGACCCATTTCTGGCTCATTATGACACAGATTCCGGGTCACACTGACCCGTGAATGGGTCAGGCCTCACGGAACCCGGAATCCGGGTCAACTCTTGAGTGTAGGGCACTATACACGTACGACACGTACACGCAAGGACACTCTACGGCTTTTAGTGTTTTCAGAGCGTAGATTTCCGCACGTTGCCGAGAATATTAAATTTGATATTTAAAAGTTTGACTTCTCACACTACAAGGAGTAAACTGAAATGTTCAGTCGGAAAATGTCTAGGCTTGCCGAATGGATTTGTGTTAAGCCCGAGCCCTTACTCGGGTAAGTTTGGTTCTCACTTTGCCGACTGTGGCTCTAAATGCTCCCCCACAAACCCCGGTCGCTACGCCGCTGAGCAATGTTCGATTGCATTATGGACGCCCTCTGTGTTGTTAATGTTAAACGTAGTTAGTTCAAATAATTACAGATATGGATTTTTAGCAATATTTTATTCATTTACTAAGCTATCGGGTGCTTTTTCAGTGAAAACAACGTTTTTTCTTTTCTTTTATGGACCAAAAATCTGGGGGGGGGGGGGCAACAGTGGGGGATACATCCCTCAACCCCTGGTATCTACGCCCATGGTTGGTTGCAGATTGTAAACATCCTTTCACTTAACAGGATGTTTGTATAATTCCACTTTCATAAACAAGCAACACACTTCAATGCTGTTCTGGGAAGTCATTCCAATAACTCACAAACAACTGTTTTGCCATGACAAAGACACTAATCTAAAAGTACGAAACAGAATTCCCCCACCCCCCACCCCAAAAAAAAAAAAAAAAAAAAAAAAAAAAAATTTCCAAGGCCAGTCCCTCCGAAAGGCTCAAAGCTAACAGACGCCACTTTCACAAAGCAGCGAAGCAGCCCCCCCCCCCTCCCTGCCGAAAAAAATCCAAATACATGCAATTTATAACAAAAACGTGCCCCTGGGGTCACCCACTATATACAGTCCCCTGGTGCCCCCATCCCCCGGAACAAATCCTGGTTCCAGTTGCACTTTTTAGTGCAGTATACTATGCTTGTCTTCAAGCAGAGTGTACTGTTGGAAACGTCAAGCTGAGTATACTGTTCGGAACGTCAAGACCACAACGGCTCTTTTCAGAGCCACCACTCCTCCGAGACAGATTTGTACATTTCTGGGCCAGGCTGACCCGGAAACTGGTTCACAAGGGGGTATTTTAATTTGGATTCTGCGTCAGTTTGACCCATTTCTGGCTGATTATGACACATATTCCGGGTCACACTGACCCATGAATGGGTCAGGTCTCACGGAACCCGGAATCCGGGTCAACTCTTGAGTGTAGGGAACTATACACGTATGACTTTTCAATGGAAAACGTCATTGTATGCACAATATTAAAAAACGGAAACAACTTCTAAAAGACGGTTCCGAAAAAATAAACAAAGCCGTATTAAAGTACACACTCAAAAACATACACGCGGTGAGTGTATTCATACAAAATCAAAAGAGAGAGAAACAGTACAGAGTCTAAACATGCGTCAAACGAATCAACCAGAGAGAACATTATTCTTAAAAAAAACCGTGATTTTTTGTTCCGTTAATGTACAAAAGGGCGTTTTGGATTGTCCCATGTTTTCTGTAAAATGTAAAAATTATTGGAGGCTTTGCAGAAGTGTAAGTCGCTTACAACTTTACGTTGAATACGGTACCGCCTTATATAACTTGAAGGGTTAGTTTTTATATTAGTATATCTTTCTGGGATCCTCACAAGTGACTAGCACTGTGACCCATAGGCCTGAAGATACCTGTGTGTCGAGAAGATGATGAAGAAGTGACAGTTTTGGGATGTGGGAAGAAAGCCCCAAACAGGGGAAACCATAGGCGTATGGGGATTCTTTGTTTAAGGGGTGGGGGGGAGCAGAGGGGTTGATTTGCCCAAAATTTTACGCAGGTAAAAACAAAAGTACTAATTTCTAATAAAACAAGTCCTTGTTTTCTTTCTGTGCCGGAATTTTTAGCCACCTTTTTGCCCAAATTTAAGGGGGCAACTGCCTCCCCCGCTCCCGGCTCTTGTGCCTTTGGGGAACCCATACAATCAGGTAGAGACTGAAACCCCAATCCACATGCAAGGCTCCGGTTCGGGATTCAAACCGGGGTCCGGAGAGGTGACAGGCAGGGAAAGGAACCACTGAGCAAACCTGAATGATCGTTCAAAAAAAAAAAAGAGAGAATTAGAATAGAGTCTATTAATAGCTACAAATCAATATAAGCAACAAAGGGCTGCCCTAGTGTGTATCTTTAGGCGCGGAGGGTAAATAGTCATCTTTCAATACCTACTCAAGATGATATAATACTTTCCGCTCATCAATCGAAAACACTGCTGTTTACCATTCGGATTACATGTGTATGGTGGCAAATGTCCACAGGCTGGCAGCTAGTTAGCTAAAAGGATGGAACAGCATTTTTCTTCGGTGGGAGGGAGGAGAGGTTGTTCGTCACAGTTTCACTAGCTGGTAGCTAGTTCGTAAAAAGGGGATGGCATAACACCCTCTTTTCGATGGGAGAGGGGAAGGGTTGTTGCTCACAGTTCCCCACAATTCCCCTAGCTGGTAGCTAGTTAGTAAAACGGGATGGCACAACACCGTCTTTTCGATGGGAGAGGGGAGGGGTTGTACGACAGTTACCCGCAATTCCCCTAGCTGGTAGCTAGTTAGTAAGACGGGATGGCACAACACCATCTATTCGATGGGAGAGGGGAAGGGTTGTCGCTCACAGTTCCCCACAATTCCCCTAGCTGGTAGCTAGTTCGTAAAAAGGGGATGGCACAACACCATCTATTCGATGGGAGAGGGGAAGGGTTGTTGCTCACAGTTCCCCACAATTCCCCTAGCTGGTAGCTAGTTAGTAAAACGGGATGGCACAACACCGTCTTTTCGATGGGAGAGGTTGTACGTCAGTTACCCGCAATTCCCCTAGCTGGTAGCTAGTTCGTAAAAAGGGGATGGCACAACACCATCTATTCGATGGGAGAGGGGAGGGGTTGTACGTCACAGTTCCCCACAATTCCCCTAGCTGGTAGCTAGTTAGTAAAAAGGGATGGCACAACACCGTCCTTTCGATGGGAGAGGGGATGGGTTGTACGTCAGTTACCCGCAATTCCCCTAGCTGGTAGCTAGTTCGTAAAAAGGGGATGGCACAACACCATCTATTCGATGGGAAAGGGGAAGGGTTGTCGCTCACAGTTCCCCACAATTCCCCTAGCTGGTAGCTAGTTCGTAAAAAGGGGATGGCACAACACCATCTATTCGATGGGAGAGGGGAGGGGTTGTACGTCACAGTTCCCCACAATTCCCCTAGCTGGTAGCTAGTTCGTAAAAGGGGATGGCATAACACCTTCTTTTCGATGGGAGAGGGGAAGGGTTGTACGTCACAGTTCCCCACAATTCCCCTAGCTGGTAGCTAGTTAGTAAAACGGGATGGCACAACACCGTCTTTTCGATGGGAGAGGGGTTGTACGTCAGTTACCCGCAATTCCCCTAGCTGGTAGCTAGTTCGTAAAAAGGGGATGGCACAACACCATCTATTCGATGGGAGAGGGGAGGGGTTGTACGTCACAGTTCCCCACAATTCCCCTAGCTGGTAGCTAGTTCGTAAAAAGGGGATGGCACAACACCATCTATTCGATGGGAGAGGGGAAGGGTTGTACGTCACAGTTCCCCACAATTCCCCTAGCTGGTAGCTAGTTCGTAAAAAGGGGATGGCACAACACCATCTATTCGATGGGAGAGGGGAGGGGTTGTACGTCACAGTTCCCCACAATTCCCCTAGCTGGTAGCTAGTTCGTAAAAAGGGGATGGCACAACACCATCTATTCGATGGGAGAGGGGAAGGGTTGTCGCTCACAGTTCCCCACAATTCCCCTAGCTGGTAGCTAGTTCGTAAAAAGGGGATGGCACAACACCCTCTTTTCGATGGGAGAGGGGAAGGGTTGTTGCTCACAGTTCCCCACAATTCCCCTAGCTGGTAGCTAGTTAGTAAAAAGGGATGGCACAACACCGTCCTTTCGATGGGAGAGGGGAGGGGTTGTACGTCAGTTACCCGCAATTCCCCTAGCTGGTAGCTAGTTCGTAAAAAGGGGATGGCACAACACCATCTATTCGATGGGAGAGGGGAAGGGTTGTCGCTCACAGTTCCCCACAATTCCCCTAGCTGGTAGCTAGTTCGTAAAAAGGGGATGGCACAACACCCTCTTTTCGATGGGAGAGGGGAAGGGTTGTTGCTCACAGTTCCCCACAATTCCCCTAGCTGGTAGCTAGTTCGTAAAAAGGGATGGCACACTATCTTTTTTTTCGGCTGGAGGCCGGGTAGGGGGTGTCCGTCACAGTTAGCTAGTAAAAAGGTATGGCACAACAACCTCTTCTCGATGGGAGAGGGGTGGATTTGTCCGTCACAGTTCGTCTTGGCTTGATACAATACCAGGGCAAGTCAACTTATTGAATATAATAATTAGTCGACTTGACGAAAATCGTTATCAGAAGTCGACTTTTTCGATATAATCAGTCGTCTTGACGAGATAAAAAATATCACAAGTCGACCTCTTAGATTCAACAAGTCGTCCTGGTGTGCCACAATAGGTCGACTTATTCCATAAAATAAGTGGATCTGACAAGACATATTATCATCGGACAACTCGACTCATTCCATAAAAAGAATCGACCTGACGAGATAAATGGTATGGCACTCCCAGGGCTATTTAGTGTTGCACAGAGTATTTCTCAATCAGACACCTCAAATGAAGGATAATTGTGTTGTGAATAGTACATTTTACCTCGAATTACTTATCTAGTTAGCTCATAGGAAGGTACCCTCTTCCCGTGATAACCCCCCCCCCACTCCCCGCCAACTTCCTCCACTTCACAATCATATGAGCCAATTTCACTCCAAACCTTCAAAGAATAACAATGCCTCTTTTATTCTGAAAAAGAAGAAATAAAAAGCCCAGAAAAAAAGTAGTGTATAACCGATCAGTAGGGATGCCTCCCCACAGCACCTCTGAGAAATCCACACCATTGGTTGTTCAACAAGGACAAACAACTTGGGGAAATCTTTACCTGCTGGGACCACAAAAGCGTCTGTCATGTGGACTGCCTCCTTTGAAAGTTTGTGTCTACCTCTCCAGAACAGACCTTTACACATTGTGTAATTGCCATCAAGCAACTCATGCGTCACGACAATCAAACTGCCCAATAATGTGGACAAGTCTATAATAATATGCGGACGAGTATCATCACTTCAGCTCACTTGCAAAGAAGTCACCAGCCGCTGTGGGTTACGTGTTTTAATCGAAGTCCTTGGGTAGGGCTTTGGAATAAAGTGCCTGGTTATCTGCTTTTCACTGTAATAAAAATGGGGATGACAGAAACTGTTTGGCTTTAGTGTAATTATATCAGGAGGATCCATTCACGGCGCTGCTCATTTTGTAGCCAGCCGTAGTTTGGGAAGATGTTTTTTGGGCTTGGAAACAGCCGCGAAACTACGGTTAAATTTTAGGACACACACAAGAGGGTCGCACTTCTGGCCAATGAAAATCGAGTTTCCGTTTGTAGTTTCTGACAATGCGGTAAAAACAAACACAATGTCTATGTGTAAATGGAAAAATAGTCTACAAACATTGAAATAACTACCCAAAAAAAAAGATTATTATAATTATAAAATTATAATTTTCAATCTAAAAAGTCCAGATTTCAAATGGGGGCACCGGGGGCGCGGGGGGTTCATGTATACAACAATGCACGTGATGGCCACATACTTGGCAGCGTAGGCTGTTTATTCTCCCCAGGGAGCTGAGATGGCTTAAGGGATGAAAAAAAAACTTGGCCCGTTGGCCAGGCGGATTTCACAAAACTAGTCCTAACTTAGGACTAGTCCCTATAAGTTAGGACCAGTTACTGGTACTCGTCCCAACTCGAGATAAGACTAGTCCTAGCGCTTTGTGAAATCCAGGGGTGATAAAGTTAAAGCACCATAGGCGTGACAGTGACGTTACATACACAGACTCTTTATGTTTCCATTATAAAAATTATGTTACAAATTAATTTTTAATATAATTACAGAGCCGGAAAACAATTTCTTATCTGAGGAGGCTTCCCTGTTAATACAAACTGTCACGTGTATACGCACTAGATACTGGCAAGCAGTCATTGCTTCTATTATTCAATGCCAGCTGAAGTTAAAGGGATTTTCTTTTAATCTGTCTATAGTTATTGCTACAAATCCAACAGTTACATTTTAATCTGACCCTTTGTGACCCCCATCATCAAAAAGAAAGCTTATACACAAAGTACCACCGTGGACGCCTCAAGGTTTCCCTGGCCGCTCCGATGCAGGGGACCGGAGAGCTTATCAAATATTGATGACCAGATCGGAGATCGGTGTCTCGAAAACCACACATCATGTGTATCAACCCCGGATGATGGAAACAGAAAAGAAAAGGGTGTTGGACAACGGTGGGTTCCGTGAGAACCGAACCACATGGGGGCAAGCCTTCTTTAGTCTTTGCTCTAATACCACTGACATGTCTGTATTGTATTGAAATGTCATGAGGTGCCCGTTCGAAAAGAAAAGTGTCACGTGTATACCATTTATTAAAAGCACTTGCCATGACGGAGTTTAACCCCACAGCACCATTTATTAAACACTTTACACATCTTTTTATTATATACTACATATTACTTTACATTTATTATTACACATCTTCATTTAAAGAAGATGCATTTTAAACTGCAAGTTACTACCCTTTTCTTCATAACAGATGCTATTTTTTTACATCGGGGATAAATAATATTATTTGTGTTTTTTGGGCAATACACTGATGTGTGTGAAGCACTGCATACTCGGTACTTTCCCGAGTCCTGTGAAAAAAAATCCACAGGCATATTCCTCGGGTGGGATTCGAACCCACAACCCACGCAGGACCCGGGAAAGTAGGCCTGCTGAGTAAACAGTGCTTAACACATATCGGCGTATTGACAACGACACAAATAATATAGCCTTTTTCACATTTCTTAATTAATTTTTCAGTACAAATTCTAAGTACAAATTCTACGAGTAACTTGAAGTCAAGGCAAGCAAAAAGCCATCTTCCCAAAGTTGACTTCGGTCGCATCTTGAATTTTTACAAAGGTCCTTTTAAGGTCACGTGGTGTGTTGTAACCAATACACATGCGTTATAAGGAAGCCGATTTCGAACTGGCCCTGATAACACGATTTGAAATGACTATAACATGCCTAAGTTAGGGATACGGATGTACAAGTACATCTAATCATCACAAGGTGTAAATTATTTGTTTATTAATTAATCTATTTATTTATTTGTTTTTTACAATATCGTTAAAGGCACTGTACGCGATTGGTAAGGTAAAAAAAACATTGTTTAGTTTCAGTCTGAAAGCTTACTGCTTATGAAGTTAATACTAGAACCAATTCTTTTTTGAAATATTTCCCTATGAGATGGTCATATTCGAGAAAACTGTATCTAAAAACCTTTAAAAAGAATTATTAAAAAACCCGCAACAGCTGATTTAAGTTGTACACGGTTTTTCAGTATTTCCTCCTGACGCAGACGACGGATTGAGCCCAAATTTTCACAGGTTTGTTTTTTTCATGTATATGTTGAATCAGACAAAGTAAGAACACTGCACTATCAGCTTTACTTATCCTGTGTAATGCATTTAAACAGGAAAAAAAGACCAGCACAATCTGTTTTTTACATCAATGTACTGAAGGCCAATAAATACAACAAACTAAAAAGCGCAAAAAAAAAATCAAGTACAGCAGTGATTTATCGAAACAACAAATAAAGGAGACAATTACTTTACAGTTTCTTATATAAAAAAAAATAAGACTGTATCCCATGAACTCACATTAAAAATAAACAATTCAAATTTTTGTTCTTTACATCTTTACAGGAAGTTCAGTGCTAGACTCTTAACTCAACCATCTTTAGTTCTTGTAAGAACAGTGACTGATGCATGTTATGTTGCATGTTGACTTAGTTTCTTCTTATTAACAGGTCAAACCAACGGAGGCAACGGGAGCATTGTTTACCCTCACACATGGAGAAGAAGTCCAGCGTGAACACTCCAGGACAAACCTAACAATGCATCGTCGTGAGCAAATAATGATTTGGTTGGTTAAACTATTAGGCAGTCATGTCCGGATACATTGACTTTAATAATGAGCCACACGCAGTGAGTGGTATAACCGGCGGGGGAGGCCCAAACGCTAGGGACCCTTGCCCCCCTCCCCCAGCCCACCCTGCTTAAGGAAGCAAAAATGCACAAATTGATTATATCAAAAGGCACCCATTATGTCTTTGCCCCGCCCCCCCCCCAAAAAAAAATCTAGTTTAGTACGCCACTGTACTTACTATGATGAACAGTTGCAAACTACTGCTGTCAATAGCGCCGTCGCCAAACCATTTAGTTTTTTTGGGGGGACAAGTGAGGGATAAATTAATATTTCGGGGCAATCGGATATCTGAGTTCTAAAGGGCCTTATGGGTAAGAAGTAAAAACTTAACCGCAAGAAAGATCTACATAACTTCAGTGGCACCGTGTAGAAAACATGTCACATAAACACCACCGCGAGTTCTCACTCGATGATCATACATGGCTGTATACACACATTTTTATCACTACAGTGTGTACGTCATTATCACTGTGATATAGCCCAGTGTGAACACACTGTGAAGAAGACACTGTGGTCCAACTCCACATTCGCTGTGTTAACACACAGATAGGGATACATATAGGTGTCTATAATGAAATACTATGTCAACAAAGCGTGGATTCATGTGAAAACAATGTGACATGTTTTACCAAGACGTGTGCAGACGTGTTTTGTCTGTGTAGAGAACTTTGTATACAAAAAGGTATCACAGTCATGTAGGCCCTACACTGCAAAAACTGGGGTGCTAAATTGATTCTCTTGGTATCTATAAAAATTATGACAACACCGACATGGTGTTAGTTATCCCCATTGCTCTATCATTGGTAAAATTAACACCGTGTCCGTGTTGTCACATATAGATCCCTGAGAGAATCAATTTAACACCCCAGTTTTCGCAGTGTATAATATAGTTCCGATTGCGGGCTTTTAATCCCATCCTGCTAATACATAGCCTGTAAATTTACCCTTAACGGGCACAGAGAGCACCGAGTAGACAAATAAGCTTATCACATATCGGTGTAATGGCCAATCCAGCATATCTACAGCGCAATTAATGTATAAAGTATATTTTATTGAAAGGTATATGATACTTTATAGGCCTATATGTATAGAAAACATGTCACATAAACACCACCGCGAGTTCTCACTCGATGATCATACATGATCATGTACGTCATTATCACTGTGACATGACCAGTGTGAACACTGTGGTCCAGCTCCACGTTCGCACACATAGTTCTGTGCACACAGTTCTACTTCTTCTTTTTTTACAAAATTCTTTTGTTTCTCTTTTTTTTGTTTTGTTCTGTTTCTGCCGCTGGAAATTACAAAGTCAAAATGGTGGCTTTACACCTCATATGTATTGAGGGGGGAAGTTGCTGATTTTTTTTCCCTACCAAAAAAACCCCCAACCCAAACACATTTATTCTGTCAAAACAGCTTTGATTGATTAACAATCCACAAATAACCAATGACTTGATAAACCGTGCACAAAGGAGAACCTGGCTTCAAAATCTCGTAAAATATGTCAGAATTTTGTTTCCCTTTTTTTTGTACAGAAATTAAACGGAGATTCGGAAAGATACGTCATCTCAGTGTTCTGTGAGCATTGGAACAGGATCCACGGCTCTCCAGCTGTGGCCATAAAACCCAGCAGACTATATCTGCTACTCCCTGGGGCATGAAATATTTTATTTATTTATTTAATTTTTTGGAGGGGGGGGGTGACAAAAGAAAAACTTACAACAACAACATTTATTCCCATTTCACAAGTCTCATGTCAAATACATAATGATGATGTTCATAAAATCAGAATACGCTAGGGAGATATAACAGTAGGAACAAGGCAAAACAGTGACATGGAGGCAAGGCCCAGTAGACGTTTGTTTGAGTTGGGATACCATACAAGACAAGACAAACTAGACGGGCGGACGTTAAGACAGACAGACAGACAGACAGACAGACAGACGCACACACACACACAAGAGAGCAACAAAACACTTATGACGAATAACTGCAAGCTATACATGATTGACACAAAAATATTTCTAAGTTTTCTTCCCCCATGGGCTATAAAGCACATTATGTACAACATTGGTAATTGTCAAGAAATAACAAACCTGTGAAAGTTTAGGCTTAATCGGTCATCGAAGTCACGAGAAAATAGTGGGGGAAAATCTTCCGTGTTTTTACTGTTTTAGAACATCAAGTTTTGGTCTCGCGAGATCAAAACTAAATGTTTTACTCATTTTTCAAGAACTTTTAGCCTTTCGGGCAAATTCGAAGGGATTATTTTCCCACATGACCATCTTAACGCAGTGCAAGTTATGTGCAAATTTTTAAACATTTATTTTTTCAATTTTTTAAATGTTGTGCACACCCTGTGAGAGCAATCAAAGTGACGTGAAAAAGAAAAATCAAAGACTGATTTATTAAAAACACAGGCGGACTTGCGGTTTAATGACCAACAAATTAAACAAAAAACTGACTTAAGATTCACATAATTGCCTCATCACTATTGATTGTATTGGTGGCAACAAACAAGTTTTTAATTTCCCATGGCCGGGAAAGATCATTCACAGGTTACAAAAGCCCATAGGGGGAAACCTGTCAGGACTTGATGAATGGCTACATGCACCGCTAGGCCCTTAAATCATGAATGACTTACACGCACTCTCATGAATATGCATGACCTCATCATTACCATATGATTGACAGCTGCGGGCAAAGGGGGTATGGAAAGTAAGTTTGGTTTCTATCAAGTTGGGTCAAAAGGCTAATGTACTTTTTCTACCCCCCCCCGCAAGCCCAGCCCAGATATCATATTTGTTATTTTTGATATTAGTCTATAGACATAATGATAATTTATTTAAAATTATCAGGCTGTTTTCATCAGAGGATAGATAATGTTTTTTCATGTAGTTTTGTCATTGATTTATTACCACTATTTAACATTAGTGCAGCCGCACCAAATCGTGACCTCCCAGCTCTACGAAGGGTCATCTGGAACGTGATCCAACCTTAAATTTAAGCCGAGGTTCTATGGTATCTTTTTAAGCCTTGATCGTCAATATAGAATTTAAGTTAATTGAAAAGAATTGGTGTGTTATGGCCGAGCATTCTAGTCCACTGAACTTCAGTTCCGGTGGTTAAAAAGTGTGGGTTCGAATCCCTGCAAGACACTGAGCAAGACACTTGACTATAATTGCTTCCCTTCACCCAGGAGTAAACTGGGTACCTGTGAGGACAGAGATGGTTGTTATGATTGTTTTAGCTTGACGGGCTACATACATTTTTCTTGGCAGTACAGGCTATACGTGCCCAGGGAGCTGCTGACATAGTTCAAGGTATATGAAACAAAATATGGCTCAGTGACCGGGGTTTATTCCTGTCCCCCAATGAGCATCCACATTGGCGGAACCGGATGCTAAAACACGTTGCACTGATGCACTCCGCTGCCCACTACCAAAGACTAACAAATCAACAATGCTTCAGACATACATGGGAGGCCTATAACACTCCCAAGCATAACGTGAAAGTACTTCTATTTTGTGTGAATTTTTTTGACCAAATGGCATTTTCCCTTTCTGTTAACAACCGCCGCGTCCCCAGGTGTTCTAGGGCAAACAAGAAACTGAAGTATCGCAGAGTGTCTGTTATCTAATGTGGACTAAAAATTCATGTGACCCCCCTTAACTTGTCTATTCTTCTCGAAGCCACAAAGGCAGTCTATTAAAATTCGCCAGTCACTATGTACCAACAAGATACCAACAGTTCATGGGAGGGTCTGCAGTTGTGAATCAGTGAATTTGTCATCTGCTCGGGGCCCAAATTCATGGCACTGCTATATACTGCGGTGGTCTGCTTGTTCACAGGATCACACGCTTAACAACAGCCCCGTAAAAAGCTCAGCTCGGGCCCAATTTGATGGCACTTAACTGCGGGGTTCTGCGCTCACGGCCCACACTGCAAAAACTGGGGGTGTTAAATTGATTCTCTTGGTATCTCCATGTGACAACACCGACATGGTGTTAATTTTACCACCAATAAAGCAATGTGGGTAATTAACACCGTGTCGGTGTTGTCACATATAGATACCAAGAGAATCAATCTAACACCCCAGTTTTTGCAGTGCATATAGAATCACGACCTTTACAGGACACCGTAAACTCAGAATGTAGCTGTGCATTGCCATGAAATTGGGCCCGTTTCAGTTAAAGGTAGAATACAGTATTGGTACTCATCGAATGTTTTGTTATTATTAGTGTCACTCTGAACTGATTAGGAAGTTCATACCAGTAGCAATCTTCCATAGAAATATTTCTGTCTGAAATACTGTCGACGTCGAGGAAATATACTTTGAAGATCCCCATTTTAATTTTGAATGTAACAATCGAAATTTAAGACAATGTGTTTACATGCTGAAAAGTGTACACGGTTTTTCACTATTTACTCCTGACTCAGACGACGGATTGAGCCCAAATTTTCACAGGTGTTTTTTTTTCTTCATGTGCATACTGAATCACACAAGGCACGAACAACGCCCTATCGGCTTTACCAATCATACAGTTTACCTTTAAGTTCCTACCACTCAATCCGTTTATACTTATGATGACATTATAATTAATTACGATGCTGGAATATTAAACTATAAAAGGATGAAGTGGTGGGAGGTCTCCTAACAGAAGCTTGTGTAGAGTGGAAACCCCAATATTTGTGTATGGGTTTTAAAGAGTGAACCCTGTAAAGAACTTAGCACAGCGTAAGTTGACACAAATTAGGGTGACACACAATAAAGGACTACAAAACAAACACTAAACAGGATGACAAACTCGTGGGCTAGTTTCCCACCGCACAGCGGCTATTTGAAGTATAGACATGAGAGACCTCATGATGCCAAAAGTATTATGAATAAATAATAGACATCCATCAAACAATACTCTTTAAATGTTAAAGAGTGAAAGTTTCACTCGCTTGCCAGAGTGGTGTCAGTTTGGCTCTTTTAAGAGTGAAAATCACTCTTCACCACCCTTTTTTTGAATGAAGGTGAAGTGAATTTCACTCTGAATCTAGTGAAAATACACGTTTTTTTTCACTATAAAAAGAGTTGTCCGCCATATGGCTCCTTGCAAGAGTGGTATGGTGGACAAAAAACAGAGTGGTTTTTCACTCTTTTACATTAAGAGAGTACCAGATATCAAATATAGAAAATGGTTCTAGGGGCCTGAACTCCCATAATTTGTCTAATTCATAACAACGATATTCATAGTATCTAGGTTTGAAAGTCGTTAGGCCCAGCGGCGGCACCAGATCTGTTAATCGGGGGGGGGGGGGGGGACAAGAGGGGGGGGGCGAAGCTTAAATTTAGGTGGTGGGCAAACACAAATATTAAAATGTATTTTTTGTACTGCTGAAAATTTCGGGCATAGGCGAGAAACTGAGGCGGGAACTGGGGGGGGGGGGGGGAGACTTAAATCAAAAACAGCATTTGGTTGTTATCATGGTCGAAGACCAGTATCCGAACTGTGTGTGACCCAACATGTACTTGACATAAGAAACCTGTGAAAGGTTAAGCTTAATCGCTCATCGGAGTCACCAGAAAACAGCGGGGGGGGGGGGAACAACCTTTTAAGGGTATTTATATAATATAGTTTCACTGTTTTTAAACACCAGGTTTTGGACTCGCGAGATCAAAACTAATTGTTTTAGTCATTAAAAAAAAAAATAACTAGAGCATTTCAAGTAAAAATATTTCAAGAGAGGTTTTCCACTGTGACCATCTTCATACCGTTGTGCAAATCTGTGAAAAAATTAAATGTTGAATCATACCAATTTTGTACACACCCTTTCAAGCCCCAGCTCAACATTGGTAAACTGACTGTTATGCTTCCATTCTTTGCACAAATCAAGATATTTGTAATAAAACCAACCCGTGAATTTCATTTGCGAGAAAACGGTAAAAAATGCATTCAGCATTTTTGTACGCATTCCTGTAGGCAGAGTTTTCGTCTCACTGGAAGGAAAACTAATTTGGATCTTATTTCATTTATTATTTACAAACGATAACACTTCAGGCAGAAACATTTCAAGGAAAGTTTTCTACCATCATGATCTTTACACATGTACCATGTAAAGTATGAGTAAATCTGTGGACATTTATGTGTTTTCCTCTTACCAATGTTGAGCTGGGGCTTTATCGCAAAATTGGTACTATTTCGAAAGCTACAATGCATGTGGAAGTACAGGGATATTTGTAAATCTTGTATACCGTGACCAGAAACTGCGGACTCAAATGTAACTGGAATTTCTTGCCTCTTGAACAAATTAAGCAGGCCAATAGGTCGGCATTCATAGTTGCCAAAACCCTCTCGGATGCATTCAGATGAAATTGGTTCGGTTCAACCAGTGGTCGTCGAAATGCATTAGCGCTAAGCCGCGGTCACACATAACAAAACATCCGTGTCACTTTTAGTTGTTGGAACAGTTCTTCTGTTAACTTCATGAATTTTTAAGAAGGTGAAGTAGGGCCGGAGCTGGAAGGTAGAAAGAAGAGGAAAAATCAATAGGCTCCCTCCCATTTGCTGCGCTGTGTAAATTTGTCAGGATCATCAGTGTGATTGTGTGGCATGGGACGTGGGAAAACTTACGGCGCTCAGACTGAATAAATTAAGCTTTCACACACGCACTCTAGCACATTTCTGTAATGTCGAATGAAACTGCATTGACAATACACGTATGGGGCATATGCGTGTCTCTGTTTTGAATTTAAAATTAATAACAATTATAATTGGCCTGTTAGGATGCGTCTTAAAATGATCATTATTTTAATAACAGGTAGGCAGAGCTACTCTCTGAATGTAAAAGAGTGAGAAATTCACTCTCCTGCCCGATTGGTGTCATGTTGGCTCTTTTGAGAGTAAAACTCACTGTGCGTCACCCTTTTGGAGTAAAATTGGAGCGAACTTCACTCTGATTCAAGTTGAAAATATCCGTTTTCACTCTAAAAAGAGTTGTCCGCCATATGGGTCTTTGCAAGAACGGTATCGCAGACAAAACAAGCGTTTTTTTCTCACTCTTTTACATTTAGAGCTACGTTTGATTTATGAGACACACTTATTTAGCACCTTGTATAAATAGTTTGCAAGGTGATGCGGTGCACTTCGCTGTCAACCATGCCAGAAACACCGGGGCGAACCCCTTACACAACACACGGGACCTACGGCTTTACGTCCCATCCGAAGGACGAAGCAATAATGGTTAAGTGTCTTGCTCAAGGACACCAAGTGTCACGACCGGGACTCGAACCCACGCTCTGATGATCGGAAACACCAGAGCATGAATCCAGGGCACAATTTCATAAAACCAAAGGTATACTTTGCCTTTCAGCAGTAAATAGTGCGTAACAATTTTCTGCTAAGCACAAATGAGCAGGATACAAGTCAAAGATGATACGTGCAGAATGGCATTTTGGCTGGTAGCCTTATTCTGGTGAGCATAATTTTGTTGTGCTTAGCTCCTTTTTGTGCTTAAGCAACTCTACAAAATTGAGCCCAGTGCGCTAGAGACCGCTCAGCCACGACACGCTACTACAGGTAACTTTATGAGTAGGTGTTTTGAAATGATCACCTGTGATCAAACATATAATAATGTAGATAGTCTTATGCAATAACAAAAAATGTACACCAAACAAAATTGTCCCATCTTTAACTTTTAGCCACGAGGATTCCCGGTTACGAAGTGCTGGAACCGTAGTTTTAGTACAACGGTCCAGCGCCGAAAGAGGGCACTCTCCCCCACACGGCTCCCACCAGAAACACATTATTATTGTTTTCTTTACGTTATTATAGGGGTAAATGAGCAAGCGTTTGGTTTACTTTACCTAACCGTAAATACTATAATTATATTCTTGCCCATGGTCGATCAAATCCCCCAGCCCTAAACAAAACACAGAAGTTACAAAACAAATCCATACCCCCAGCTTGTGTAGTTGCCATTCAGACAACCACGGGTCTGCCGTATCGCCACAAAAGAAAATTCAAAAGATGAAAAGATAGTTCAAAGAATTTCCTTTAACGTGGAGGTTAAGCTATCTTAACCCTCGACTTGAACATTCGAGTCGGGCAGATTACTGAAAATGCCCCCCTAGTGCTGAAGTGACAAAGGTTTTTTTTCACGTTCCGACTTTTTTGAAAACCATATACAATGGAGCAAATATTTTGATCTCGTGTGAGGGGGTCGATGGTCTGTGCGTATGCTTATTGTTTGATTAATAATTATATTGATTGCATGTTGCAAAAAAAAAAAAAATGAAAGATCTCCACACTTTGTGATTTGGCGGTTACCTTAAACAGACACATTTATCAAAATGAACGATACAAATGGCATACAAACCTATCACTGGATTATTGGAAAGTGCATTCCATTTTGGCTCTAGTTTTCAATTAGCACATCTCAAAACCAAACTTGTGACAATTTAATCAAATGAGGTGATCAAGCCGAGTTCACATGTTTTGTTGGTAAATGGAAATAAGGAACAGTGTGTTTAATTAAAAAAAACACTGACTAAAAGTTCAATTTTATTTGGTAAATGGAAAAAAGGACAGTGTTTAGAAAAACACTGATTGACAGTTCAAGTGTTTCTTGGCAAATGGAAATAAGAAACTTGGTGTTCAGGGCAACACTGACCCTCGGTCAACGTGTCTATTGGCAAATGGAAATAAGAAACTTGGGTGTTTAGAAAAAAAAATGACTAACAATTCCATTGTTATGAAAATAAGACACTTGGTGTTTAGTAAAACACTCACGAACAGTTCATGTGTCAATGGCAAATGAAGTTCAGAAACTGAGTGTCTAGGAAAACACTGTCTGACAGTGTTATTGGCAAATGGAAAAAGGAAACATGGTGTTAAAAAAAAACATCGATTAACAGTTCAAATGGTTTTGGTAAATGGAAAATAGACTGGGTTTAGGAAAACACTGATGCACAGTTCAAGTGTTTATAGGCAAATGGAAATAAGAAACAGGGTGTTTAGCGGAAAACATTTACGAAGAGCTCATAAGTTACTGGCAAACGGAGTTAAGAAACTGTGTGTTTAGGAAAACACCGACAGTTCACTATTGGCAAATAGAAATAGGAAACAGTGTGTTAAAAAACACTGAATAACATGTCAAATGTTTTTGGTAAAGGAAAATAAGACACTGGGTTGTTTAGAAAAACACTGACAGTTCACTATTGGCAAATGGAAATAGGAAACAGGGTGATTAAAAACAGATTTAATAATTTAAGGCATGTCATTTCGCGCAGTAAGGGCCTCGGGCCAGAGAGTGTAAATAAATAATTGTTGAGTGTAAATAAATAATTGTTGGGTGTAAATAAATAATTGTAACGAGTAGAAGTGGTTCAACTGGACTCCTTATTTATTACGATTGACTCGATTCTCACACTGATCAACAGGTAAAATGTTTTTGGTAAATGGAAAGAAAACACTGACAGTTCACTATTGGCAAACGGAAATAGGAAACAGGGTGTTTAAAAAACACTGATTATACAGGTGAAATGTTTTTGGTTACTGTAAATAATACATTATAATAGAAGTTGATTTATTTTATTTATTATTATTATTATTATTATTTTTTTTTTTTTTGTTTTTTTTAATTTATTTATTTATTAATTTTTTTTTTGGGGGGGTGGGGAATAATACACTTGGTGTTAAGGAAAACACTGACTAACAGTTCAAGTGCTTATTGGCAAATGGAACTAATAAGCAACTTTTTTTTAGGAACAGTCGTCTTGCCAATCAAACCATTTTAGATGGAAAACTTGTTACCAGGAAATTAAGACCCGGTAGCCGAGTTGTACAAGTTGAAATAACATAGATTTCCCGGCCAATTTTGACAAAAAATTCATTCAATTGAACCCCCAGCTCATTCCATTTCGTTTGAAAATGAATGCTCCGTTGCATCAGCATTCAACAGTTAAAAAAGGAGTAATTCAATTTCGACAGTTTACCATTTACTGGTCACATGAGATCATTCAAATTCATTAGGTCGCGGGGATCGCTCAATTTCGCAAAAGCCAACAGCAAAAGGCTGGTCAATCATTCAACTTCATCAATTTGTCAATAGGCTAGAAATTCAACTGAAGAATCGTGAAAATAAAGTTTGGAATGTCTGTAAATGAAACAGAATGACTGAAACGAAACTGGATGGGAAGAATGAAATCACGTGTGCACGAAAACGAATTTAACCGGGAAAACCTTTAATCAAGTAGTTTTTAATGCAAATTCCACCAAAAAAAAGGAAGTTAAGTTTAACATCCGGGTTATTCAATTCATTCTAAAATGAACGCTCCATTAAATAAGAATTAAATCATACAATGAAAGTCATTCAAATTCAGTCGTTGAACATTCAGTCAACAAATGAGGTCAATCAAATTCAAATGGTCCTTTAGGTCGATCAATTTCTTCGTGAATTCGACTTATCAATTGGCAAACATATTTCCCATGTGTGGCAAACATAGGCCTATGTCCTGTTTGCTTTCAAATTCGATTCTGTGGTAAAGGCCTATGCATAAATTCGTTTCTGCGGCATGCAGTATAACTATTAAACAGAAAATTTGACGAGCATTTTATTTAGGTTATATCATTTCAACTTCTTTTAACAACTGACCTGAAATGGATAGACTTTGAACAGTGAGCTTAAAGTGCGCCCTCTGTTGAACCCATAATCACCAAACATTTTTCAAAGGGAAATCATTTTTTGAAAGGTAATTTGGGAGCAAGTGCAGATCATCACAGTAATAGCTGCTTTCATTTCAAGCTGCCCACAGACCCAAAGGTTAGGAAATGGTGACTGGCCTTTAGATCACATGGTACAGTATTTAAGCAAGTTAAGTCCAACTTAGCCCTCATATGCCGTTTACGAAACCACGGCTTGGGCTTGGGCTTAGGCACCGTCAGTTATTTAGAAAACGTGTGGTTTCCTTACGGGGCTTCAAACAGGTGGACGGAGCCCAAGCCAACGCAGCCCAAGCCCAAGCCGTGGTTTCGTAAACGGCCATTACAAATCGTGGTAACATTTCATACATTTTCATTTTCACAAGCAATCCAGAGGATTTGACAGCGCGTGCGCGTGTTCATAGTGGTTCGCATTGTTGCATCACGAAACTGCTTTATTTACGGCAGGGTGTATTAATTATTGGTGATGGGGATACTGTCTTTGAAGCGTGGAATTTATTATACAGTCGGAGTATATGTCCTGAGAAAGATATCTGGCAAAAGGGCCATCACAGATTTGTTCTTTGTAAAAGTATATCTGTAGGTAGTACAACAAGCAACGACAGCCATTTTTTGGTTAATAAGGATACCAGCCAAAATACTTCCACTTGCACTAGCTGTGACTGGTATCCTGCTCGTTTTCGCTTAGCAGAACACTGTTAAGCAGTATTTGCTGCTTAGGCAGCTCTATGAAATTGGGCCCGTCCTAAGGCCCGAGGGACCAGCTTGAGTCCGGTATCATCCTCAGGTGCAACAAAACCGAGTTTAATAACCAATGCTGCAAGAAGACTATTTACATGCGATGTCCTTCTACATGGATTTAACAAGATGTCTGATGTCTCTCATCAACAAACAAAACCCGAGGCCCCCCCCCTTCCCCTCTTATACTACAAAACATTTTAATCTAACCCTTCAAGCTAAGAAAAGTTTGTCCACCTGGATCAAGAAATCCCATGGCCCACAAACACCTCTGGAAAAAAAACAGCTGGGAAGGCAGAAAAAACAAGAAAAGAGAACACTACCCGATTAATAAATACGAATCCGAGATACCCTTCTCCTCAGTGTTCATTGTTTGGGATAAATATTTGCACGGGACCCAAATAACTGCGCGCACATAAGGGAGCTGCAGTTCGTACAGGGACAACAAAAGATGCCGTTTGTGACCGAAATGGAATTGTTGATTCTCTTTTCACGGACACCATTAAGGTGAGAAAATTCACATTGTAAACCGGTTAGACACACAATAGCTTTCTGCTTGCACGGGACTTACGCCGTTGTTGGTTTTTGTTTGTCTAAAGTTTCGTCTAAACCTTTTTTTTTCTCTCCCCACCAACAAGGTGAATTTGTTTTATTTTGTCCGAAAGCAGATACAGTAATGAAAGGGATTTTCTTGTCTGGCGTGGGTAAAGAATCCGCAGTATGTTGATAGAAGCATTATGTATGTTACCACGGCGACTCTAATGTTCGTTTCTGTGATTGATTGCCGTTGAAAAGAAACACTGTATTTCCCTTTCTAAAAATCCATTATCGGATCCGCGAACTTCTTGATGATACAGCACAACAAGCATTGTGCCGTTTGACTATTTTGTTTTTCATCCATGCCAAAAGAAAGAAATGAAAAACCCGAAAGCCCAGACTGACGGAACGTATCTTTCAAATGGGTTTGTTTAAAATCCGATACAGGCCGCATGGGGTCCCCTTTGGAAACTATTAGAAACATTGGGATAAACATGTCACGCTTTACGATCATGAAATAAAAAGATTTGTGATCTTGGTGAAAAACAACTCCTAAATTTCACGGAGCGGTTCAAATAAAAACATTTTCTTTGTTAGCATTGATCCTTTAGATCGTTGTACTAAAGGGAACATTTCTTTGATGTGTGGTTGAACTGATACAAAGACACAAAATCAGTCCGGCATGTCATCACAATGAATGTACCAAGTGGCGGTCAGAAAAATTTGACTGCCCGGCTTATAAAAGTTGATGTTTGGAGAAGAACATTGAAGGGGTAACTCTACACCTGAAAAACAGACAAGCATCCTTGTTTTCCTGGGGAAAAACAATAATAATAATAAAAAAGAGGAAATCAGCAAAATGAAAAGTTGCAAACCGGCAATAAAGATAGTACTGTCTGAAACACTTTTGCTGAACAAGATGCTAAATACAAAGAAAAACGTAAAAAAGGTATACACAAATAACAAGTAGCAATAATTGCTAGTCAAAACAATAATAATAGTAAAATGCCACCGGAACAACTTGTTGGTGTGGGTATGGAGGCGCCCTCTTCAAAATGGCTAACATTATCCTGGCAGGGGAATGACGTCTGCATTTTAGGACAATATACAAGGTTGGTAATTATATAAAACCAAAAAAGTTGATTAATTTCATATTTGAAATCTCACTGATTACAAAGCACACACCAGTATACCAATCCTCCAGAGTTATATTTCTGTCCGAAATGAAGTCAAAGTAAAGTAAAAATAGCATTTTGAAGATTTCTAAAATCACCTTATTTGGTACAATCGAAATAAGCAATGGTGGTGGTGTCTCAAATCGCTATTTTCTGGACTTTGACAGTATTTTAGACGAAGGATTGACACTGGTAAGTGGTAAACTTAATAGCCCTAATAAAACTAACACAATTTTCTCAGGGTGGGCAGGATGGGTAGGGTGGGTTGAACTGGTAGGTTGCGTTGGGTGGGTACGTTGGGTAGGTAGAATGGATGGTGTTAGTTGGGTGGGTGGGGTTGTGGTGTGGACTGGGTGGGATGAGTACACGGTGGGTGAATTGGGTGGTGTGTGGTTTGGTTGTCGGGTGGTGTGGGTGGGGTGGAATAGGTTGGTTTTGGTTAGGTGGTGGTGTTTGTGAGGTGCAGATGGTGGGTGGGTTGGGTTGTTGGGATGGTTGGACAGGTTGGGGGTGGGTAAGGTGGGTGGTTGAGGGTAGGTTTGGCTAGGTTTTGGCCGGGACAATTGTGTCCTTAAGCAAAGACACTAAACCATTATTGCTTCGTCCTTTGGATGGGACGTATAAAAAGCCGTTGGTCCCGTGCGTTGTGTAATGCACGTAAAAGAACCCAGTTACACTTATGGCAAGAGAATGGGTTTGCCCCGGTGTTTCTGGCAGTGGCTGCTGTATGCGCCGCAACACATTGTAAACCATTACAAGGTGCTACATAAATGGCTCTCATAATTTAAAAGAAAAAAAAACCCTGGAAAAACCTGCTTTAAAAAATGATATAAGCGCCTTGAGTACCTAATTGTTGGTAGAGACAAGCGCTATATAACATTATTATGTGGGTTGGGTTGGTAGGGTGTGGATATGGTTGGATTGGGTGGTATTGGTAGGGTGGTATGGTTTTGTGGTGTGGGTGATTGTGGTGGGTTGATGGATGAGTGGTGTAGATTGGTGGGACAGGTTGGGTGCTAGAAAATCCCATATTTGACCTTTATGAGACACTACCTAAAACTAATGAAGAGTCTTTTTTTTTTACAATTGCAACTTTCATTTTGTGAGACTTTTATTTACCAGCGAGGTATAGTTTTTGCAAACTCATAGCCGCCTCCTCGAAATAGTGCTCACTGTTTGTGAATACAGAAAAGGGTCCATATATGTTTATAAAAGATAATTAAACAAGATCCCGACGGGAAAAGGAAATAACAAAAGGAAAGGCACACCAGTGAAAAGGGAAAGCCTAAGAGTTGAAAACAGGAAACGCAATATGTTTGTACTACAGCTTACAACGTTGAAATAAGAGATTTATTCATTGTTGAGTGGATGGCATACAGTGAAACGAGATCCAGCGACTACGTCCAAAAAATAATTCTTAGAGCAATGCAACCGGTCTGCTTCGGGTTTCTGTTTAGTCTCTCTTCAATAAACTAGTCTTCTTTCATCCTAGCTGCTCTGTGCATGCACTGTAGAGGGCGCCCTTGCTAACACTGCTCAGAAAACTCTTCAACCTTACTCTGCTTGGACTCATCAACAAATTGATGCACATTATTGTGTCAAAAAAAATGAAGAATGGTTTGTGCTGCATCATGAATCATTTTTAAAATCATTACCTAAATGCATATTCTTGCTAAAGCCTGAGTTGTAAGTGCAATAAGGGGAAATGGGCAAGCCCGCAAAACTCTGTAAAGTAGTATCCCAGTGTTTTATGGTATAAGGTTATTCAGAATAAGACAAAAGAGGAAATCAACTCATCAGCTGAAAAGTGCATGATCAAGGGGCAATTCAGAATTATCACAGTTTAAAAATGTTTGGATGTTCGCTTTTAAGCAGGGAAAGAAACCACTGGGCTAACCTGAATGCCCTCTGTGAAATGAATGTAGCATGGCGTACTGTTATAGAACAAGGTAAATGTTTCGCAGCCCCCCCCCCCCCTCCCCCCCTCCCCCCCCCCCCCCCCCCCCATTAAAATGGATCAGGTTATTCATGGATGGATTTGTTGCATCAAGACCCGGAGAAGAAAAAAAGTTGGCCACCCACCAACTCAGCAAAAGAGTACTACAACATGTCGGTCTGAGGATACCTGTGAAGAGAAGCTGTTGAAGACATCTTAGATTTAGATGGAGGAAAACCCCAATGGGAAAACCCACGCAGTCAGGTAGGGACTGAAAGCCCAATCCACGTGAAAGGTTAAAGCTCTGGTCCCAGTCGGGAATTGAAACCGGGACCCATAGCAGTGCCTTCACCCAGGGGTACCTGCGAGGGCAGAGATGGTTCTTGTGATTGATTTAGCTTGGTGCGCTACATACTGTACTTGGCAGCACAGGCTGTATACTCCCCAGGGAGCTGAGATGGTTTAAAGGAATGAAATGAATGGGCCCAGTGACCAGGGGTAATAATGTTGGAGTGCCACGAACTTCACTGAGTGATGGACCTGAGCACTATAAAAGAAACCACTGTTATTATTGTGGTTAAGTACTTTTCAGCCGAGTTCTGCCGAGTACTAAGGTGGCCGAGTAGTACTCGAGTACGGGTACTTGGGCCATCCTCGAGTGTCCGAGTTCTGAGTGTTCTGATAACCTAGTACCGAGTCCAACAACTGAGTACCAAGTACTTGGATCTCCGAGAACGAGTACGGGTACTAGTACGTTTCAGCAACAGTAGGCGTGACGATATTAGTGAGGAGAAGACGTTGAAGACATCTTTGGAGGTAAACCCAGCTATGAGAAAACCCATACAATCAGGCAGGGACTGAAAAGTCAATCCACATGCAAGGCCCCGTCCGATCCAAGGTGGGATTCCCAACTGGAGTAAACAACAGTATTGTGGTCAAGTACTTCTCAGTCGAGTATCAAGTACTGCTAAGTATTAGGGTGGCTGAGTAGTACTCGAGTTCGAATACTTGGGTAATTGAGTACAAGTACTGAGTACCATCAAAATGGTACCTGAGTAGTCTCGAGTACTGAGTACAAGTACTGCCTACAAGTATCATCAAAATGATACTCGAGTAGTACTCGAATGCGAGGACTGAGTACAAGTACTGCCTACGAGTATTATCAAAATGGTACTCAAAGTGTACTCGAATACAAGGACTGAGTACAAGTACTGCCTACGAGTATTATCAAAATGGTACTCAAAGAGTACTCAAATACGAGGACTGAGTACAAGTACTGCCCTCGAGTATCATCAAAATGATACTCGAAGAGTACTCGAATACGTGGACTGAGTACAAGTACTGCCTACAAGTATCATTAAAATGATACTCGAGTAGTACTCCAATACGAGGACTGAGTACAAGTAGTACCATCGAGTAGTCTCGAATACCGAGTTCAAATACTGCAAGTGTCATCAAAATGACACTCGAGTAGTACTCTAATACGAAGACTGAGTACAAGTACTGCCTACAAGTATCATCAAAATGATACCCGCGTAGTACTCGAATACGAGGATCGAGATACAAGTAGTGCCGTCACAATGGCACTCAAGTACCAGTACTACTACACTGGTCCACATAGGTGAAAGGTAAGGGAAAGAAACCATTATGATGCCAACCCTGATTGCTGTACAGATGAGGGAGTTACAGTCTCCCAAGAAAGGCACTGATGAAACCAATGAGAAACCACAGACTACAAGACTTGAACATTATATTTTATTTCAAGCAAGGTTTTTTTCCCTGTTTTTTTGTTTAAGCATGCAGTACTCTTTTTACAAAGAAGATGTGAAAGGAATTATCCTATCAATATATTTAATTTAAAACACAGATATTATTCAACCTGACTGTTCACACGTACTGCGTGAACCGAACCCATGACGAAATCACTTGATCAATAAAGAAGTCCCTAACATATCAATAAATTCATAATCAATCCATCCCAATCAATTAGTATACTGCATGGGCCACGAATACGTACATGTACCATAGAAACAGACCCTGGGGAATGCTGAGCTCAACTGCCCTCTGTGTCCGCCGTGAGAAGCACCTTACAAGGTGCTGTACAAATGGGTCCCATTCTTAAACTTGGCATCTTAAACGCAACAAGTGCTTTGAGACGCGCATAGACAAAGCGCTATACAAGAACTGAATATTATTACTTCTATATTAACATGTACATGTATCTACAAACGCCCTCACATCATACTTGATGCAGATGTGAATGCGAAGGAAATCAAGGTGTCAGAACAAGAACTGGTCCCCCTTGATGACGTCACTAGTTCAAACAGCGCCCTAACAGAGGTCAAAGCAAGACCTATCAATGGCTGACATTACAAGAGTGTCCCATTCCAGACTTTCTGAGTTTGAGGCCCCAAACTCAGAAATAACACATCCTTTTGAATGGACCACACAGTGTTAAATTCTCTTCTCGAATGGGGCATCCCTGTAATGGAGAGTTGTACCCGGTGTGAACAGCACATGCACAATTCCATTGCGTGACCTCAGTGATGTCAGCCTGTATTATATTATCACTTAAAGAAAGATATAGGGAATTTACGGCGCCACATTCTGCCTTTTGTGATTCCGGTAGTTGATGTAACGTGAGTAACGTTGGAATGGCTCTTTGGTCTTTGCCACAACGTCTCAACAAATCATCTCGTAAAATCGCTCTGAGATACAATAACTTAAAAAAAACAAAAAACATAACGTAACATTACAGAAGATCAACTAAAAAAAAAAGCGGATTTTGCCTTTAAAAAATGAATAAATACAACCAGTAACAAAATCAAAAATACGTATCTACTGTATCTACATTATCAGATTTAAACAAAAAGTTCTCTATTGAATTATATAAACTTATATGCAGCGTTTACACATCGGGTACGAATGGGAGGCTAAAAGTTTTTATTTCTTTTAATGATTTTAACATGATGATGGTGAGAGAGGAATTTTATGTTTCTTGTACAGGATTAGTACTTATCAAAAAGAAAAAAAATCAGAAATTTTGATTAGTTCACTCGGAAAGCTTACTGATTATATGAAGTTCATACCAGTACCAAACCTCCACAGAGGAATAGTTCCTTCTGAAATACTCTCCAAGTTAAGGAAATAGCATTTGAAGACTCAACACATCATGGATGTTTATTTTGATTGCCGGAAGTGAAATAAGCTTGTGTGAAGAGGTGACCATGCACTAAAACGCCCGACAAAACAGTTTTTCGTTAAAAAAAATATATAAACATATTTATAATATATCCTACCAATTTGATGAAATCTTTACCGGTTACTTGTACGGTATGTTTACTAAAAACTACAAGGTGGGAAAGAATACCATTGATTTTGGAGTCATATTTCCTGTGTTAATGTGGCAGTGCGCATGCTCTCTTAAATAGTTAGATTGAAAATCACTCTAATTAGATTGAAAATCACTCTTTTTTTGATTGAGGCCAGAGACAAATCTTTTGCAGTTTGTCTCTAGTTCCAATCGAGTAAGAGAGTGTAAGGCAACACGCCTGCACTTAGACCCTTTATATGTGCACCTTGACTCCTAAAATGGCAGACCATGGGCTAGACTGTTCCCCTGTCTTCATCTGAAATAAAGACAGGCTCTGGTCTTATAAACTTATTTGTTTCATTGGTACGCAGTGACGTGTAACTACCAGACTTCAGCATTATATAACATTTACAAATGTACACGATTGTGCGTCAGCATGATGTAGAGACCGGGAACCAGACTAAGGTACCAGAGGGATCCAAAGGCCTGTATCTGACGTTATTCACGAGCCTCTCGGTATGACGTCAGATGTTCAGGCTAACCATAGGAGCACAGTTGCTACGTGTGAAGTCAGTACAAGAGGTGTGTATACATGGTCATAGCACAGCATCAAGGTCTGACTGGTAAGAAAGCTCGGTTTTAAAATCATGGTTGTCCTGTAGTTACAAAAACGGTCAAGTATCATTAAAGATCATTCTTCTTTTACTAAGTTACAATTATTTCATAACAATTTCTTATCATAAGCAAAGCAAACGGCGAGTCACCAACAACTGTTTTCAAAACTGAGTGACAAACCTTAAACACCGACGCATTAATTTTTGTACAACTCCTCCTAACCCTGTCCTTTAACTTCCCTTCCACTTAATAAATGAGACTAAAAACAAATTCTGGAGGAAAAACATGATCACAAAATTACACAAAATCATGGCCAGTGTAAAGCATTTAAAAAAATAGATTCCAGAGAATGCCACGTGTGTCATTGTATGACGCAGCTTGCTTCTGCTGTCAGGCACACAAGAAAGAACAAAAATTATAAAACAATTAAAAACTAAACGAAGAACCTCACCAGCGTCTTAATCAACTATCAATTCATTTTAAACCAGTTTAAATATAGGATTGGTAAAGCTGATAGTGCAGTGTTCTTACTATGTGTGATTCAATTTCATGAAGAAACAAATTTACCTGTGAACATTTGTGCTGAATTCATAGCAGGAGTCAAGAGAAAATGGTGAAAAACTGTGCACATTTTTCAGCATGTTAACACACTGTCATTCATTTCGATTGTTACAACTGAAATTAAAATTGGGGGTCTTCAAATTCAGGTGTGTGAGTGGCCACAAACAAAAAAAGCTGAAAAAGCTAGCAAAAAGTTGAAATTTAAAAAGTTCCCATAGTTTTGTACAGAGCAGGTGCACAAAAAAGCTGAAATTCAGAGTAAAAATCTAAACAAAAAAACCTGAAATCAGCTTAAGAGCTGAATTCTCACACCCCTGCAAATTCTATTTTCTTGACTTAGTCAGTATTTCAGACAGAAATATTGTCTATGGAAGATTGGTACTGGTATGAACTTTGTAATCAGTAAGCTTTCAGACTGATACTAATAAAAAAATAACCATTGAATACCAATCCTATATTCTACCTTCAATATTCAAATAGACTTTAGAAAACTACAAGAAATGTAGTGTGTGGAAAAGACATAACCAACGGACAAGCTTGAACGTATCGTTTCCCCCATCTCCTCCCACTCCCAACCCCAACTCAAATGTTCTCCACTTTTTGGTTAAAAATCGTTCCAAACAGACTTCTCAAAAAGACAAATACAAGAAATATAGTGGTGTGAAAAATACAATCAACAGACAAGCTTGAAGGTATCGACTCCCCATTTCCCTCATCCCCAACTCAAATATCTCCACTTTTTGTTAAAAATGCACACCTCAAATAAGGCAACGGTAAAAAAACAAAATAAAAAAAAACAAAACAAAGGAAATAAGAGGTGAGAATAAATAGTTAACTTTTCCTACTAATATAAGTACAAACCGAATCATATATACAGACATGAAGGGTGCACAGCTTGCATCTACAACTATGAACATTTATTTGGACATCTGCTCTCTGCAGTTAAGCTGTCTCAAATTATTTTTCTTTAGCTTTTAGTTTTTAGCCTCTGCTAGGGTCGAAAAGCGAGGCCATTAACAATCTTGTTTTTTTCCTTCGCATTTATACCACAAGTCCTTTTGGATGTTTTTTTTATTTTTTTTTTATTTTTTTTTTTTTATGGAAGTCGCCAGACACACAAGGCCAGTAAGCCACTCGAGGTGTGGGCTACAAATCAACTGTCTTATCCAGGGGCCGTTGCCACCTACTCCTGGGGCTGAAACAGGGTAACCCCCTTTACAATCCTTAAGGATGTAGGCTTAGGTATCAACTATCAGAAGCCTGGCTGGTAGAACAGAAGGCTCTACCTCCCCAACTTTAAAGTACATATGTAGTATGTGGTATATGTGGTATATGCAGTTTGAAATGGCTAATTCTATTTCCTCAAATTAAAGAGTTCGGAAGAGTATAATCAACTGTTTGGTTGCCTTAGATTTTTTCAAAATGCCCGTTAAATAGGCCACTTGCCTGGAAACAGAGGGGGCCACTTTGTGTCTGTCACGTTAGCAGTTTGTCCAATGGTTGTAACCTTTTTTTTGTAAGTACCTAAAAACCACCCAAAAGTGTTTTAACGTGTGAATGGACATGCAGGCTTATACCGAAAATAATTTGAGTTGATTCATTTGACACTTTTAGAATTTGTTCGAAATCTCCCTCAAAATCTCATCAAAATTGGACGGAAAAAATCTACCTTCGTTTTCCGTCATTTAAAAAAAATGAAATTTAAGAGTAATAATTAAAGAAATTACCCTATTCAACTCAAATTATGTAAGTGTTGCAGCCAAACTTTTCCCCTTCAGGGGCGTGGGTTCCACCCCTAATTGTAGTTTTTATTCGTTTGCGATACAATCCTCCTAAACATTTTGACAGGTGTAATTTTATGGGTTAATATGGGCATACTTTATAGTTTAAACTTGACAAAAAAAATCTACCTCACAGGGTATTCGAGCCAAAGGAATTCAAATTGAGCTTTCACCTGTGACCAAACAAGGCATCATTCACAAGTCTTAAGTTGCAGAAAGTGGCTCAACGCATCAGTAATTTGGCACAAGTTTGGATTCAAACAACATGTAAAGAGAGCTCAGTTGTCACTGATCGCCGAGACTGCCCATCGTGCCAACTGGAACCCAACCAGGGATGAGATTGTATGAAAATAATAAATCCTGAAAATTGGATGACAATTTCCTCTATGCGTGGGAATGAAGCTCCCTAAATCTACAGATTGTTACAATTTAGAGGTTTACAGACTCTCTACATCATTTCAAATAGGCATCTGAAGGTTTGATCATAACAAAGGCGAGTCTTTTCATCTTTGTGACGGCAAGTTTGCCTCTTTCAAGAAAATCTGACAGTGCAGGGAGACCAATGAAAAATTTGCCTCTTTCAAGAAAATCTGACGGTGCAGGAAGACCAATGAAAAATTTGCCCCTTTCAAGAAAATCTGACGGTGCAGGGAGACCAATGAAAAATTTGCCTCTTTCAAGAAAATCTGACGGTGCAGGGAGACCAATGAAACATTTGCCTCTTTCAAGAAAATCTGACGGTGCAGGGAGACCAATGAAAAATTTGCCTCTTTCAAGAAAATCTGACGGTGCAGGGAGACCAATGAAAAATTTGCCTCTTGCAAGAAAATCTGACGGTGCAGGGAGACCAATGAAAAATTTGCCTCTTTCAAGAAAATCTGACGGTGCAGGGAGACCAATGAAAAATTTGCCTCTTTCAAGAAAATTTGACGGTGCAGGGAGACCAATGAAAAATTTGCCTCTTTCAAGAAAATCTGACGGTGCAGGGAGACCAATGAAACATTTGCCTCTTTCAAGAAAATCTGACGGTGCAGGAAGATCAATGAAAAATTTGTCTCTTTCAAGAAAATCTGACGGTGCAGGAAGATCAATGAAAAATTTGCCTCTTTCAAGAAAATCTGACGGTGCAGGGAGACCAATAAAAAATCCTGAAATCAGGAGAAGTCCTGATCAACCACATGCATGCCCACTCAGTTTTGCGAAATATTTTTGCGCATGTAATGCAAGAAATAGTTACAAACAAATAATAAGTACAAATTAAACGGGTTTGTTTTGTGTCCCGGTCGAGGACTTAACCTCTGAGACTCAACTTTAGTGTGGATGCAAACTATGAGCAACTGTGCTGCATCCCCACTACTGCATAAATCTTGAAAACAAATTTGTCAAGTTCTGACTTCCAACCCTCTCACCCTGTTCATCAGGCTGGGGGGAGACGGGGTTTATCCCCCACGGTGGTTTGATCTTGGACACTACAATGTGTTTCTGGTCTCTACATCCTTGCCTACTGATGGTGTACATTTAATTAATGGATTCTGACTTAGCAGCATTCAGACATATTTTCATTCTTAGTTCAATATACAAGATGCAAGCATGCTGTATCAATTTATAAATTTCGGCAGTGGTTACGGATTGCTGAAAAGTCCTGTTCTCTGACATTGTCACTAAAGCCAATGGCCATATAGCCGTAGGCAATTTCACGATTCAGACCTGACCAGTGATTCAAAGTTCCTTCCACAGCAGGGCTGGTACCCTGACCCTTTATAATTGCTGAACGGGCAGTAAACAATACAGTGACAATAATCCTAACTCGCATATAAATTTAGCAAGGGACCATGAAGTTGTTCATAAGAACTAGAGGGCATGCAAAACCATGCGACACGGCCCGACAAGAAGCATTCCTACCTGAAATGGCGCTGACCAATCATA
Organism: Marthasterias glacialis; assembly: GCA_911728455.2. Taxonomy (NCBI): domain Eukaryota; kingdom Metazoa; phylum Echinodermata; class Asteroidea; order Forcipulatida; family Asteriidae; genus Marthasterias; species Marthasterias glacialis. The sequence continues at coordinate 13,054,403 of OU452232.1, read as the reverse complement.
TTACACTGGTCACTCATTAGTTTACACAGCAAATATTTTTTAAGTGGACATTGTTAATACAATTTACTCCTAGGAATCCGAGCCTTCTGCTGCTCTGCGAAGCAATGTGCGAGACATAGCGAATGCTCCCTCTAGTTCTGTTATATAACTCTTTGCAAGGGACCTACCTGAATCCGTCAGAAATCATCGGTAAATTACAACATCCAAAACCACCGGACTCCTATAAAATTGGTACGCCTAATCATAATGCGAAGCATGGTTGGTTCACCCATGGAGTACTGAATCCACTGCAATAAGGCAAAAACCAATCTATGGAAATTCTTTTTATTTAGTTAGTAGTGAGGATTAACATTGACTCAATCATGTTCGCTTTTCCCTCGGACAGCGTTACAAACCACATGAAGAAAAAAAAAAATAATAATCCGTTGACGCAAAGTCCTAATCCATCTTAAGGTTTCTGTATATGTAGCGGATGAACTTCAGCGACGCGAAAAACGACACGGTGCCCAGCATGAGGAAGAACACGTAGCACGCGAGAAACGTGAAGCCGAAAAACTCCACAGTCTGCAGAATACCGGTCATGCTGGAGCGTTTCACGAAGTAGAAAATCGCGTAGATAAAGACAAATAGGCCCGTCGATCTACGGATGAGATAAACCAACAATGGATGGAACGGATTAGTAATAAACTCATGGATGATTAGTTGAACAAAACTTCACAACTTATTAACCCTCCCACTTTCCAGCGACTTGACCAATTAATACTTAAAAGCACTCAAATGTATGGTTGTATATGGTGACGTAACTGTGCACAGAACTAACTGTGTACGAGTGAGCACTGAGTAGATGCATTCCCTGCGGGCTGGCATGGTTTATCTATCGTTCAAAAAACATGTGGAGGATATTGAATGGTCAGGCAGTGGCAGGGTTAACCTGGGAACATAAATTTGCATAATTTGTCATGTCAGTGCAAAATCGTAGCATCTCACACAAGATTGGCTCCATGCGACAACAAAACAGTGACGTAATATTAAAAATGATGTAAGATTAAAAACGATGTAACATTGAAAATATTGTAACGTTCAAGACATTTGTGTTTTGTGTAAATCAGGGGTAGATTTAGCACGATACATTTGTGACGTTTCAAACATTCGTGTCAATACTGCTTTGGTAGATATGTTATCTTTGCACTGATCTGACAAATTCTGAAGAGGAGGACCCCGTTAAAAATTCCTCCAGCTCTAAGTTTTCCTTCCTCTTTCCCCTCAACGGGACAAATTCACGAGGGTCTGAAAATGTTTTCATGAAACAAAAAGCGAGTGGGGGGGGGTAACAAACCAACTCACCCAGCACTGAAGATAGATCGCCACCACCACCGATAGTCCTCATTGGACAACTGGAAATATGTGAGGGCAACAGAGATGCACGCTGTCACACTGAGTAGAATGCCGAACACTACAAAGAGGATGCCGTAGAGAGTGTACATCTCCCGACCCCAGATGGTTGCAAAGATGTAGTAGAGCTCTACTGAGATGGCACTGTGGTAAGAAGAAGAATAACAAAAATAACACTCAGTTCTTCAGGGATGAGATTTGATGAACATGAAAATTCCTAAAAATGGCTTGCAGGCCTGGGTTCCCCCTTATTCTAGACCCAGAACCTCCTAGATGTTACAGTTCAGGAGGTTTACAGACTCTGTGCATCACCAGAAATACAAAACAACAGGTTTGGAAACAATGTGGACTATTTTTTTCTCCCTTTGTATTGGTGATTGCTTCACTTCTTTCAAGAAAATATGACAGCTCAGGGAGGTTTTGACAAAATCCTGAAACCAGGAAAAATCCTGAGAAATCATATGCCTGGTTCATAGAGTGTGACCTGTAAGCTAAGTTTTTGAATTAGACTCATTCGTACAGACCCTTGGAAGGGTTTGCAAGGTGATGTGGTGCAGTCTGCAGCCAATCATGTCAGAAACACCGGGGCTAACCCCTTTTCTGAACGACAATTCTACTTTGTTGTTTTATGTGCATTACACAACGCACAAAACCAACAGCTTTACGACCCATCTGAAGGAGGAAGCAATAGCGGTCAAGTGTTTTGCTCAAGGACCTAAGTGCCACGACCGGGACCCGAAACTACACCAGAGCTTGAGTCCACTCAGTCATGACACCCACCCCATGGATAATAATAGCAATAACAATATGCAGTTTTTACATATTGCTTTATCACACCTGATGGGCGTCTCAAGTGCTCAGTATTTTTTCCTGCAAGGTATGCGGAGTTACGTCTATTTTTTGAAGTATGAGACCTGTTCCTTTACATGGCTCCATGTAACGATCAACGAGGTGCTGTGTCGCAATTTGCAGCCGATCAAACCAGGAACACCGGGGCGAACCCCTTCTCTTTGCGATGCATTGCATTACGTGCATTACACAACACACAGGGACCTACGGCTATACATCCCATCCGAAGGACGCAGCAATGATGGTTAAGTGTCTTGCTTAAGGCCACAAGTGTCACAAGCGGGACTCGAACCCACACTCTGCTGATCAGAAACACCAGAGCTTGAATCCGTTGTTCTTTATCCGCTCGGCCGGGACACGCCACATGATATGAGAAACACTGTTCCAACACTTTACACGACACGGTTTCCATGATCTCACCTGAAGGGAAGGAATCCTCCAACCATGCAGTGCACGAAGCCAGACCGGAACCAAGGCACAGACGGGATTTCTCTGGCAATGTTCTTGGTCCTGCAAGGGGCGTCGAAAGAGTCCGCCATGTTCTTACCCATAATGCCACCGATCACCGTCAAAGGGTAACCAACTACAGACAAAACAACAGACAAATGGTAGATTATGTCATAACCTTCTTCTCAATTGTCTACATATATATTTTATGTTTATGTTTATTTTCTTTTTCAGGCAGTCAGAAAAAAAGAAAAAAACACAGTAAAAAAACAGCATTAAATAAAAATCACTTATTTAGATGGTGCACTTGAATAGCTTTCCCCATGTTACCCAGGTTCAGTGAGCCACAACGAAGGACCATACGCTTTCTAGTACGAGTCCTGTGGGACTGTGGAAATGTCAAAGGTCAATGTTCACCGGTTGTTTAATATGCATACAAATTTTAACAAAAATATTGTTCAGAAAAAAGATTATTTTTTTCCATATTAGGCAGCCATTCATTTTGTTCTGAAGCTGTTTAATGCTTTTTGTTAAAACAAGTTTTTAAGTATTTTAACGTCGTTGCAACATCTGTTGTGATGTCACTAACCTGGATCTGCCTCCACAAGCCCGCTTCACGAGCAGGGTAGTAGGGGCTGACTCGGGTAAGCCACCAGCATAACCTCACAAGCTACTTGAACAACACGGAGACCCTGGCTGACTCGAGAAAGCTAATCGATTGCACCCATAAATTTTCTAGCCAGCAGGACTAATAACTTTGTCATTTCACAAGACCACCAGCCTTTTCACTAGTCCAAGGTTCCTTTTCATCAACATTGTCATTTGTATGGGACCAGAATTTGATTTGATTAAAGGGGCTGTGTCGTCTTGTTTATAGCAGGACTGTGGCTGTGCATGGAAAGATGAAGTCTCACCCAGATATTACACACGTGCACGCTTGCGGTCAAATCACAAAGGGTGCCGTCTTTGTCAAACGTTGTGATGTGAACGACGGCGCGCCCGTGCTCGTAGTAACTGGGTTATTCCATTTACTGCTATAATCATGACAACACAGCCCCTTTAACATATACGTGTCATAGAAGTATATCAGACAGACTGGTACTCACCGAGAATCCAGATGCACATGAGTAAGAGTATGGTGGTGAAGGGCAGGGCTTGGGTAGACTCATTATACCACGCTACTGAGTTCACCACACTCCACACCAAGAAGAACGGCACTGAAAGAGATATTCATGTAGTGACTTAATGAGTTTCCCACTGTTGGAAAAGTTCATTGTATTCATTTATTTATTTCATTTATGGGGTGAACAAAGAGAAATTGACTGGAGTGGGATTTGAGCCAGCGACCCCCCCGGTTTGATGTACTGACACTCTACCAACTGAGCTACCCAACCCTAATGTTTGCGGTCTCCCTATTTTGTCAATATCCTTGTTCAGGGGGTGCCAGACAGAAGCGATACAACCTGAAACTGCCGTATAGCAAGGGAACACACCTAAAGTATACTATAGGCCTACAACCATAGAGCTATAATATATATATAGGCCTATATGGATACAACCTGGGAAGCGGCAGGACAGAGATCCTCTTAAGGGAGATGCGACTTTTTAATTCCAAATATTATGCATTATTTCCCTTTTGGTTTACTGCATTTACTTACTTGTTACATTTACAAACATGGCAGCCTCCTCATTTCAAAAACTGCTCTCCTAAAATCTGCCCCGTATTTAAAGTTTTAGAAAAAAATGTACACAACTTAAAAGGGTGTGCACTTGTTGAAAATAGGTTAAGGTTGAAAACATAAATATTCACAGATTTCCACTTGACTTGGACACAGTATACAGATGGTCATGGTAGAATTCCCTTAGAATAATTTTACCTTAAACGCTAGGCCTATAGTTTTTTGATAAATAAGTAAAACAGTTAAGTTTTGATCTTGCTAGACCAAAACTCGATGTTTGAAAATTGTGAAAACATACAAGGTTTTTTTCTTCACTATTTTCTCGTGACTCATACAACATTGGGCTCAAATTTTCATAGGTGTGTTATTTCGCGTTGGGTCACATAAAATGCGAATGCTAGTCTGTGACAATTACCAATGTTAATAAAAGTACATACATGTATGTATTGAAGTAAAAATTAATAGTAAAATCAACAAATAAATAACAATGACAAATTTATGATATCGTATTACAAAATAAAGATAAGGAACAATGTACTTCAATGATCTACATTTGGGCTAAGTTAATATATACACAATAATAAAGGCATTTATACCAAACAATGGAAATGACACAATGTAAATAGAAGTTCATTTTTGTTGTAAATGGCACAAAAACAATTCAGACGAGATAAAAAGAAGGAAGGTAAAATGTGAGAAGAAAAACGAGCATAAAGTAACTCAATTTTTATTTATTAAATATAAAGGCAAATAGCAAGAAAAATAACACAAAACCACAAATAAACATAAAATACATCGGAGTGAAGCAATAAAAGTAGCTGTTGCAAACTGCTTACCTCAACAGCACAAGGACCTGTTGTATAAATGCACAAAATTGTTAATGGCCTCACAATCCGACCCTACCAGAGGGTTGAAACCTGCTAGGGTCGAAATGTGAGGCCATTGACAATTTTTTGCAAAATACATTTGTGCAAAAAAGTCACACACTGATGTCTACAATTGAGGGAAAGATCCCTTTTTGTTTTACCTGAAAACATGCAGGACGTCAGAATAATGTTCCAGACCCAGTTCTCTCCTCCCAGTTTCTTGTAGAAACTGCTGGACACATATCCCGATACACCTGAAGAGACAAGGACAACACAAATAATTCAACAATCACTCTGAGGTAGGGTTTAAAGCTTTACATGGGGAAGCTGGACTCTGATGCTGGGCAGGCTGCATGAAAGTTCTGTACGTGATGTTTGACCTTTGTCCTTTTGTTCAAAAAAGGGGATTACGAGGCATCGAGAGGCTTCCACCATTATTCATTGATTGTACTTCGGCTCAATGGGGGTTAGTCAGAGTGAGCCGACAATTGAGCCGTAGTTTTATGACAAAGATGTGAATTTCGAAAAAGCAGCCAGACTATTCTAATTTGCATACGTAATTTTGTATATACAAATGATCAAATACCAGGGTGAGAGAGCGGTTAACCTCGTACTGCTCAACACACCCCGGGGACGAGGTTGGGCGAGGCTGTACTGAGAGATACTTACATGAGGTGAGAGCATACAGCAAGATGGCGGCTGTGTTCATGGAACCATGTCTGTGGACGTTGAACATACCCAGCAGGGCCATGACGATGATAGCTGTGGCTAGGGCCAGGAACTGCGAACCGACACCTGCAATGGTGAACCATCAGTTACGCATTATTGATAATAATAAAAGTGTACATTTATAATGTGCCAAGTGCGTCATAAATCACATCCCTGGTGCTGAAATGATCAAATCCGGTAGAGATTGTTAAGAATGATTTGATGAGGCGAAGGGGGCACATGCCAGAAACACCGGGGCAAGCCCCTTCTCTTTCTAAATGTTCTCTGTTCATCTCTCTTTCTGTAAACAAGGTAACATGGTTTAGTGTCACAGTCCCTCTTTGACATCTGTAAGAGACACACAACAGTCTTACCCAACATAGAGCAGAGCAGACTCCTATGTGGGGGAAAGCGGAAGACGTCAGTGTGGACAATCTTCCAGCCGTTTTCCTCTTGGTCCATCTCATCTGACTCCTCGTCGTCAAGATTGTATCGGGCAAAGTCATTCTTCAGAATGCGCATCTGCATCGACAAACAAAATGCAAAAACGTAAAACCCATGGAAACTCCATGGGGAGTAAAACCACTGCAAACTCCCTGAAAGTAAAACCCTTGGAAATACCTCGTAAGTTAAACTTATGTAAACTTCATAGAAGCAAAAAAAAAAAAAAAGGAATTTTCCAAGGAAGTACAGCCCTTGGAAACTCAGAAACTCCATGGAAGTAAAACCCTTGGAAAGTTCCCTGGAGATAAAACCCATGGAAACTCCCTAGAAGTAAAACCCTTGGAAGTTCCCTGGAAGTAAAACTCATGGAAACTCACTGGAAACAAAACCCACGAGAATTCTCTGGAAGTAAAACCCATGGGAATTCCCTGGAAGTAAAACCAATGCAAACTCCCTGAAAGTAAAACCCCTGAAGGTTTAACTCATGTAAACTCCCTAAAATTATAAACCAAGAGATTTTCCCAAGGACGTAAAACCCTTGGGAACTCTTGGAAGTTTAAAAACTCATGGAAATTCCCTTGATGTAAATACCATGGGAATTCCCAGGAAGTAAAACCCATGGAAACTCCCTAGAAGTAAAACCCTTGGAAATTCCCTGGAAGTAAAACTCATGGAAACTCACTGGAAACAAAACCCACAAGAATTCTCTGGAAGTAAAACCCATGGGAATTCCCTGGAAGTAAAACCAATGCAAACTCCCTGAAAGTAAAACCCCTGAAGGTTTAACTCATGTAAACTCCCTAAAATTATAAACCTAGAGATTTTCCCAAGGACGTAAAACCCTTGGGAACTCCATGGAAGTAAAACCCATGGAAACTCTTGGAAGTTTAAAAACTCATGGAAATTCCCTTGATGTAAATACCATGGGAATTCCCAGCAAGTAAAACCCATGGAAACTCACTGGAAGTAAAACCCCTGGGAATTCTCTAGAAGTAAAACCCATGGAAACTTCCTGGAAGTAAATTCCAATGGAAACTCCCTGGAAGTAAAAACCCATTGAAATCCCTGGAAATAAAACCCATTGAAATCCCTGGAAAGAAAACCCATTGAAATCCCTGGAAAGAAAACCCACTGATATACCTGGAAATAAAACCCATGGAAGTTCCCTCCGAGTTAAACCCACGGAAACTCCCTGGAAGTAAATTCCCATGGAAACTCGCTGGAAGTAAAACCCATTGAAATACCTGGAAATAAAACCCATGGAAGTTCCCTCAGAGTTAGTTAAACCCATGGAAACTCCCTGGAAGTAAAATTCTTGAAAACTCCCTGAAAGAAAACCATGGAAATTGGCTGTAAAACTCCCTGAAGAAAAACCCCATGGAAATTGGCCGTCATGTCCCAGAAAAAGTGCACACCAATGCAAGGGCACAACAATGAGGGAAAGGTCAACTTGAACTTGGATATTTAAAGGGGCATCAAGGCAATGACCAGAGGCAGGGAGGCAATTGCCTCCATGGAGTATCAAGCCTGCACTAGTGTATCTCATCCTTCGGATGGTCTTAGGAAGCAATTCATTCCTGGGTGATGAGAATGAAGTGTAGTTGAGTGTCTCACCAAATAACAACAAGCAACCTGTGCAGTAGACAGCTCCGCCACAACACGACAAAAATAAATAACTGGATTGTTTGTACTTACCAGGATAATAAGGACAAAACCTAGGAGAAGGAACACCAGCACCATAGAGTTGATAATCGACAGCCAGTGAACCTACAAATCAAGATGTACAATGAACAACGTATTAATTTCACCAGCACCATAGAGTTGATAATCGACAGCCAGTGAACCTACAAATCAAGATGTACAATGAACAACACATTAATTTCATTGCGTTGTAATTGAAAAATAATGTTCAACTTGTAAAATCTTGGAGGTTGCACGTTCAAATCTTGCTCAACTTTGTAATTCTTCTTTGCGTTGCATGGCAATTTAAAGAGAACAAATTATAAGCCCTCTTACTGTCTGACCATGTCAATATCATCCATCTTGGCTTTGAATGACAGATTAACTATGACAGTCTGCAAAACTATGACAGTCTGCAAAACTATGACAGCCTGCAGTACACAGTCAACCCTCCTACTGTCTGACTGTTCAATTATCATCCAATAGGGTTTTGAATGATAGATAAACTACGCAAGCCTGCAACATATCATGTGGCCAATGCATCTACACAGCACACAGTCAACCCTCCTACTATCTGACCATTCAATCCCATCCACTATAATTTTGAATAGTATATAAATTATGCCATGCCGAAAATAATATGCGGCGAATGCGTTGACTGCCTACTGTATAGATGCATTTATCCCATTAATGGTGAGAGAGTATGAGAAATGATGTAATTAAGGGGTTCCTTACCTCCAGAGTTCTTGGGAAGAAGCTGCTGCTCTTCAGGATCCTGATGTTGCGCTGATCATAGGTCATCTTGGTCTCCTTCCACACCACTGAGTATGAGAACTGAACCTCAAGGGGTGCCACGACATCGTCCAGATTCAACGGCATCCTCTCTCTGGTTGTAATATTCGAGTAAATAATCTAAAATAAAAAAGGAAAAGCACAATCAACGCAATGATTGCTTTAAGCGGAGTTTACAACCTGAGCAAAAAAAATTGTCAAAGCGAGATTCATTTCATCAAATCATTTCTCAGTGATATTAAAGTCAATAAGTTACAGGCGCAAGGGCATCCCAAAGCCCGGTCCATACTTGATGCAAATTGCGAAATCCAAGCAAGTTTTACTTCATCATCCATTCACAGCTGCTTCGAGGTGAAATATCACCCTAGACAGGAAAAAACATATTCGCTGCACAGGCAGTTTTGCCCGAGTTGAGCAATGTTCAACTCTGCGAGCCTTCGCAAAGCTGGGCTCTCTCAAAGCTACAACAAATCAAATTGCAGTATTCTCTGCCACTTGAGGGCGCATTTTGGGTAGTTACGAGTTAGACAAACTGGTGCATTGAGTATGGAATCCACAGAAGCGCTTTAAAATAGCACTGTGATGGGGGAACCAGACAGGCAGCTAGAAGCAAACTATATAATCAACCGGCATGATGGATTTTGCAAGTAACAAAAGCCACAAGTTTCCAATGATCAAGTTTTTTGCATTTGCATCACACATTCATCACTTTTGAAATTTGCTTCAAATTTGCTTTCTCGAGAAGTATCAACCGGCCTTTGATCCCTTGAGTTTAAAAGTAAGTTCAGTGAAACATTTTCTGCATGAATCGTCCAGTACCTGATCACCGTTGTACTCCACATGAAAGGTGTGATGATGCCACAGGAAGAGCTTGTGGGTGTGAGGTATAAAGGCACCCTCCTCAAAATGGCCGACAAATCCTCGCAGGGGAATGTCATCTGCATTCAAGAGATAATACAGAATTATTAATAATAACAAAATAATTATCTAGACATTAATTTGCGATTCACAGTACATGAATAGGATAATAATTTTCTTGATAGACAGGGATAGAGAAGCAACAAATTCCGGTGCTCCAAAGGGAATCATTGTTCCCTTGGCTTTGTCAAGTCAGGGTTTCTTTGTGCCAGCGGTACTCTCAAAGAAAAATGATTTGGAGAATTCCGAGAAAATAATCCTGTCAGGCAGGACGGGGGGAATAAATGGAAGACTTCCGGAGCGAACTGGTTGAAAATGCCATTGCATCGCTTACGGACCTCCTTTAGGGACAAAAAGTTGTACTTAGTGTGCCCAGCAGAAGGTCCTCACGGTCGAAAAACCCTTACATCCTTCGGCCAGGCACCTGACGATTTGAGCGCTCCTGGCCATGGCTAATGCCCTGGGCTACTGGGGCAATGAGGATAGATGGGGTTTCTCCAGCAAAGACAAGAAATTGTCTTCTTACCCATGACAAATTCAAAGTAGTACAGGTCCTCTATGGCTTCCTTCAACTGGTAGATGTCCTTTTCTTTTAGCGTCACGATACAAAGTTGTTTATTCATAACATTTTCTGGTGGGAGAGGAGAGAGAAGTTAGTGAAGAGATCATTTTTGTTTTCCCTCTATACAAAACGTCTCAAGCTAGCTTTACAAAAAAATTAAGAATGAATTGTGTGTTCCACATAAAAATCACAACCAAGTTGGAATTTTTAAAATATGACTTTGAGAAAAAATAAACATAATAATGGAGTCTTATATAGCGCATGTTACCAACAGTTAGATATTCAAGGGGCTTACTAAGTTATTTTTTAAGGCAGGTTTTTGAGTTTTTTTTCATTATGAGACTTATTTATGTAGCACCTTGTAATGGTTTACAAGGTGCTGTGGCGCATTCTACAGCCACTGCCCGAAACACTGGGGCAAACCCTTTCTCTGAGCAATAAGTGTAACTGGGTTCTTTTACGTGCATTACACAACACACGGGACCTACGGCTTTACGTCCCATCCGAAGGACGAAGCAATAATGGTGAAGTGTCTTGCTTAAGGACACAAGTGTCAAGGCCGGGACTCAAACGCACGCTCTGCTGATCAGAACACCAGAGCTTGAGTCCAGTGCGCTTGACTGCTCGACCACTACGCGCCACATACGTGACAGAAAGAAAGACCAAAAACACATACCTTTAAATTTAATATCATACATTGAGATGGCCATCCGATCACCATCTAGAATCTCTCCTAGTGTTAGACTACGTGTTTCAACCTGTGGATTGACAGAGGTGCACAAGAAAACGTTACAGGCCAAGTACAGTATCAGGGGATAAAAATTGAGGGAATCCTGTTGGCAAGTCACTGCGTCACACGCGTGTGTTTACTAAACTTCTGCACGCCAAAAGAGTTTTCGCTACTTCCGGCTCCAAAGTTGGCATACGCTTTAATGTGTGGACTTTCACAAAAAATCACCCATTTCATTGTTCAAAAGCATTTCTTATGACATATACTTTTCACTCGGAGAAGTTCTTGAGTCTTTGAAGAAGCTGGGTTCTCCCCGTGCACAAGCTAGCAGATCGGGGCGATACACGTGAATTACCGGCTGATAGTTTGTAGTTACAGCCAATACGCAAAAAATATATATAGAGAGTGCTTGGACAGTATTCGAGAGGTTGCAGGTTCGAGTCCGGCATCAGCCAAATTTTCTTCACTCACCCCAATTAGTATGTTTTATACATATAAAACTAGTAGGGGTGATGGCTTTAGCTTTAGATCCAAACCGGACCTTCGTCAGAGGCATACGGGCCTCGATCTTAACTGGTGCCTTTCTCCTGTTACTGAGGCTTTGGGCACTAACCTTCTCTGGTCTACACACAGGGAGCTGATAATAATGGTACGTCTCGTGTGGATTGAAGTATGGTCCAACCTTGTTAACAAATACTGTGACCTGTGAACAACACAAACATTTTGTTAAATTACAGTTGGTTTGAAACATGTTAAATGAGACATCTTTTGAAAATGAGATGAAACTAGATTAACACGTTGACTGCCGTGCATAATTTCACATGGCGTTCCCATTTGCCAAGCATTAGGGCCTATGCGCATGCGCGCATACTTAATAGGTACTTACTTAAATGGTTTGAACATGTACATTTTATAGAAGCATGTCCTCACCACTGCCAGCAGCTTATTGGTTGCGCCATCAGTGGTGCCAGTGTATTCAAGTTACAATGCAAAGACCTTTCATTTTCTACGAGGATATTCGTAGTGGCAGACTCCGGTACACCTGTTAGTACGAGTATACTTGTAGTCGGAAGTCAATGTGTTAACTAAAATCAACCCTTCTACTCTTGGTGCCTTTTTCGAATAAGTTGTTGTACCATTTGAAACCATTCACTATTGTGGTTTTCAATGGTGAGATAACTGTGTCATGCGTTGATTACACCAGTGGTTTTGAATGGTACAAATCGTCAATGTTTTCACGAAGGGATGGGCATGTCAAATTGGAAAAAAATCGTGTTTGGAGATAATCACACAAGAGCATCATCACATTTCAAAACTGTAAAACAAAAGCACAATGCCATGCTTATTCTTTCATAAACTTTCATCAAATGTGATTTTTTATGATCAATTTATCAATTCATTTATGATTTATTCGAGAAATTATGAAAAGGACGGGCATCCCGAAATTACGCTTTTTGTGTTTTCACGAAGCGACGGTGTTACTGTTACTCGTTAGTAAGATAAGAAGAAGGAATGGTGATGTCTGCTGTGAATTTTCATGTTTTGTGTGTGCATAGAACGTGAGTTATGCTTTAGTATGTTTTGAATATATCGTTTTTTTCGTGATCGCTGTGTGTGTGGATATTTTTTGTCTGACATGTAACGCCAATCGATGGAGCAGCCTAATTACAACACAACAAGCCGTTGCGTTGGGCCCGCGATTTCAAAATAATAACGAATAATTTGAATAATGAATAATGAAAAATAGCCTGCATTCCCATTGCTTTACTTATAATTATAAGGAGTAACAAGTCAATAGTCAATACATGTAATCCTCAATAATGGCCCCAATCATGGGGGTTCGCACACCCGAGCAGTGGCACCAGCAGTAGTGCACTGCAGTGCAATGCAACACAAGTGCAAGTGCAAACTGCTGCAAGTGCAAGCAAGTCCGACAAAAATATCAAACACTTTCACTGCAAAAAAATCGATAAATTATGTCTCAACTTCCTAAAAATTAACACACATTATATAGATAGATGGCACTACCTTTTCTCCATCTTTATAGTGGTTGCCAGAGGCTTCACAAACTGCAATAAGTACAAATGCAAACGTGAGACAAAATGCCAACTGTACGGTCGCCATCTTGATTCTAAATGAGACTAGCACCCTTGTTCCCTGAGCTACAACTTTTAACGTCGATCTGTATTCTGTGACTGTCCTTAACAGTTGTCAGCAAGTACAACCATCTTAGTGGGGACGAATGCTTACAAGGCACTGAAGCCGAGGTTGTAATCACTCAGCCGGTCGTAGATGCGCAGGCTTAAAATTTTGCTCAATCTCGATGTTGCGCTGCGCATTCTCGGCTTTTTGGCAAGTTGCAGGGGTGCCGTTGCAGGCCATGTTTTTTTTTAAAACCTCAGCTCAGTCCGTCTACGTTTATAGGCGGCTCTGGGCTCCGTTAGTGTTGAAGCACCGTGTAAAATGCACGTGCTACAATATTTACGACGGAAACCAAGCCGAAGCAGGGTCTAAGCATAGGTAGGTTTGGAAGGGCTACTGGTAACACACATGGGCCTCGATGGATGGTGGACCGGGAGGGGGACATCTTCCCCCAATAAGAGTGGGTGGATAGCTTTATCGGATGTCTCCTCCACACACACACAAACACACACAATCACACACATTTTTTGATTGCCCATTATGATAAAAAAGAAAAGAAAGAAAATATCTGAAGGCATCAAAAACATATCCGGCAACTAGACAATGACTATCAGAGTAGCCTCAAAGCACATCCACTGCAGACTAAAACACGGAGGGCTTACTTGTGGACGGAAATCACACTTTTCGGAAAATCTGCACGCGAGTCAGGCAGCGGTGTAGCCACGCCGGCAGTGGTGTAGCCAAGGGTAAGCAAAGGGGGACAACTCCCCCTCTTCCTGTGGAACTTCTTGCCCCCTGCTGCCCCCACTGTACCTCTGGACACTGTGGTATTTGCTATAATCAGGCAATCTTAAGTGAAATTGCCCCCTGCAAACATCTGTGCCCCTCACCCCCTGCACAAAAAGATGATGGCTTCTCCACTGAGCCATTGGGGTGGCCGGGGGGAGGGGGCTGGGGCACTTCCCGCCCTAATGCCCCGCCCAGGTGCCCCCATGAAAAAAATATAGATAGGCCTACACTGTTGACTGGACTTACGCGACTTGGACTCAGCGTCGGTCCTGAGTCGCTATTTGTGTCGCTTGAGACTTGACCCCCCCCCCCCCCCCCCCCGCAAAAAAAGATGCTGGCTACGTCGATGAGCCACGCGAGGGGACCTGGGGGCACGTGCCCCGTCCCTTTCCAGTGCCCCTCCAAGGTACCCATGAAAGAAAAACAGTCAGAGTTGTTGACTCGAGTATGCGACTTGAACTCGAGACGGACTCGAGTCGCTATTTTTGTGACTTTACTTGACTTGTAACTACCAGCATTGACTTGCGACTTGACTTTGACTTATTACCAACGCAATTCAGAGTCTACTTGAGCGATCCCATACACTTTTAAGACCTACGCAGTAAACGTGCATTAATTCTGCGGAGTCAGCAACTCCACGGAATTCGGCATAGGCAAGCCTTCATAAACATGAATATTAGGTTTTTTAATTCTTTTGACTTTTAAGCATTGTGATTTATTTAAACTACTTTACTTTTAATTTAAATCACTGTTAGTCAATTTTTTTGTACCATTTTTGTGACAAATTAAGTGAATTTGTTGTTTTTTATTAAACATTCTAATTTAAATTATCAAAACGTTGTCCATTTTGGTACATTCAGGAGGTTTAGTAGTTCTTAAAATTAAAAGAAAGAAAACAGTTAAATCTGTTTATTAATGAATACAAATATGATTTAACCAGTTCAAAAATCTCTGAATTTTTTTTGGAACTAAAAATAAAAAGGCACTAAATACTTAAATAATAGGCATATACACGTGTAAATAGGGCAATAAAGGGTATAGTAATCGGGCTTGTATGCTTCGTTCTTGAAAGAGCAAGGGCACCGAGGCATTTTCTCCATGGTAAAGGGCACCCCTATGAGGAAATTTTAATTTTCTATTGGAACATTTCAAGGGCACCAAGGCAATGACCAGGGGCAACGGAGACTATTGCCTCCGTGTATCACACCTGAGTTATACAAATCAACTTAAAGTCAAGCTCAAACGTCCAAATCGTAACTCGTACATTAAAAGGCACTGTATACGTTTGGTAATGACTCTGAAAATGTATGGCAATAATAACTTACTTGGTAAGAAGTACAGCAGCTTTGGAAAGTATAAATGCATTTTGAGAAACGTTTCACTTCGAAGTACTGCAGTTATGGAAAAATATATCACTTTTTATCCCCAAAAATTTGAATCTGAGAAGCGTTATGGCCGTAACGCTTCTCAGAATGTGTATTCCAATGACGGATACTTCTGCGTGAACACAACCGCTCCATATTTTTGGCGATATCTCAAAAACGCTCCCACCTTTTGAAATGAAACTTACACAGGTTAGTTTTATGGCATATATCTACAATAGCATTAAGGCAAATGTGCGGTTCCAAAAACCAAAGGTATACTTTGCCTTTAAAGCCCTTGGCCAACACGGGTAAAGTGTCTGTAAATGCTTCCATTTTTTGCACAAATCAAAATATATGCAACAAAACCAACCTGTGAAAATGTCAGCTCATTTCGTTGGTTCATTTGTGAGAAAAAGGTGAAAATGGATTCAGCTTCATTAAACGCATTCCTAAGCAGAGTTTTGGTCTCACATGAGACGAAATTTAATTTTGGGACCTTATTTCATTTATTTAAAAAAAACAGCGATACACTTTAGGCAGAAATATTTCAAGGAAAGTGTTCTACCATCGTTATATTTATACCATGTACAGTGTATAAGGTATGTAAATATGTGAACTTTTATGTGTGTTTTTTTCTTACCAATGTTGAGCTGAAGCTTTAATTTCGATTGTTACCACCGAAAGTAAAATCGGGCACGTCTTCAAATTGTATTTTCTCGACTTTGACAGAATTTCCAACAGAAATATTTCTATGGAAGGTTGGTACTGGCATGAACTTCATAATCAGTCAGCTTTTCAGACTGATATACGTGTACGATTTTTCCAAAGGCTTGCACTCACTCGCAAGTTCCCGTTCCCCTCACACGGAAAGATCGACGCCCCTTGAGCACCCCAGCTTGGGCCTGTTGGCCGTTCAATCTCAGGATTGCTCAAATATTGGTTACGCAGCTCAATCTTGAGATGTGCTGCGCAATCATGAGATCAGAGCAAAAATCACCCTAAATAATCCACACTGTGTACACACGTAAACACACACGTCGGTTAGGAGGAAGAAATTTTCAACACACAGGAATACTGTGTCTGCAGTTTCTATTTTTCACCTTAAAAAATGAGTTGTAAACAAGAACAATCACAACAAAAACCAAATGGTTTTTATTGGTACTAGATTAATCAACAAAATGATATGGTGAGTTTAAGAGAGTGATCACACACACATGATTGATTGTCATTGACTTCACAGCTGTTTTTTTTAATCTGTTTATTGTGTTAATATTATGTTAATGTTATAATATAAGTCTGACGTTATTTATCACTATTACTCAGTACTTTTGCTGCACTGATGTAGCGTTAGGTAAAGATGCTTCATCCAATCCAGCGGCAACTGTCACTTTGTCTTTCACTACATCATACCACATGCCATAGCATAGTGCAAGGAAAAGACTCTGGTGTCCATGTAGTTCATTAAATCACAGAGCAAGGAGACGTATGACCAAAAATATGTTTTTATAATTATGGAGGAATTTTTACGTACATGATTTAATCAAGCGTGACACTGCACAAATACTGACGCCTTGCACAATGCTGAATGAATGGCGGCAGCGTAGCCAGCATATTTCTTGCGGGGGGGGGGGGGAAACTGCCCCCTATATAATATAAATTATGTAATTTCACGGTCCAGGGCTGCCATGATTGGGGGGGGGGGAGCGGATGGGAGCTGTCCCCTTTTGTCCCTCCTGCCTTGGGTTGGCTATCTATGCTACTGCGCAGAATGCACCTTCTCACAATGCGTGTTTTATGGCAGTCAATTCCTTTTGTGCACATTTTGACTCCCAATCCCAAAATGGCGGTGAGGATAGGCATATGCATCGTCTGTGGTGCATCGTGAAATGTGTTAAATAGCCGTACCTGTGGGCTGTGGGATGTTCTGCAATTGGTGAAAAAGCAATTATAGTAAAGTGTCTTATTCAAGGACAAAAGTGTCACGACCTGGATTCGAACCCACACTCCGTTGACCTAGCCACCGAAACTTGAGTTCGATGCGCTAGACCTCTCGGCCATGACACACCACTAGCATCGTAGCTCGGGTACGATTGTCGGGAGGATCAAGGGTAACGATTTTTGCTAAGCTTAACAGAGTCACACTGGGCCTACAACAAATGACGTGTAAAGGGCAAGGCATTTTTGCGTGTGGAGGTTGTAACTTGTAGAGGGCTCCTCTGTGCCCTCTGAGGGAGAGAAATGAACATTTGTTGTGAAGCAGTTCAAGGGGTACCAAGGCAATGACCGTGGTGCCCAATCTCATAAAGAGTCTGCTTTAAAAGCGCAAAACCAGCTAAGCACAAAACACTTATAGATGCTTACCAGATGTACATTACCAGCAAAAATACCTTGTCATATGTACCATTTGTGACTGGTATCCTGCTCATTTTTGCTTAGCAGAAGTTTGTTAACCAATGTTTTCTGCTTAAGCAGCTCTATGAAATTGGGGCCCAGGATGGCGGGGAGGTAGGCTATCCTTTTAGTAAGTGATGACGATTTGGAGCTGGAAGTGAAATGTAAACAAATTGTATACATACATTGTACATGAACATTTGTTACACCGCACTTCCGGCTCCAAAATGTCATCACTTACCAAAACGATCTGGTGGCATTCGCTTCTGTCACCTGCCTTGAAATGGAATGGACCTGCCCTTGCACGTAATACCAACGGGATAGGAAATACGAACAACTCTGTCAATTCCAACACAATCCGACAACAATTAACATGATGAACAACCTCCAGTAATTTTCTACAATTCTTAACAATCTGTTTTTCTCCTGACAGAGTTTACAGTTTCCTCTGAGATTACTTGTGACCTCTGAACTGTAAATACCACATCGTTGCCTTCGATCTCTGACCTCATCATGTCGGTGAACATAAGTACGATGTCTCTTGTGCGATCACTTCGGAATAAGCTGACAGCAGATCCTCCTCCTCCACCAGAGAAGGTTTGTTTTTAACCAGTTGCCGCCGGGATTCTTTTTTTTGTTGTCCGGTCTGCCAGCGGAAATTGCCGGAATTTTATTTTGTGGAATTGCCAGAATCTTTTTTTCTTTGAGGGTACTGCTGGTGCAAATACTACCCTGACTTGACAATGCCAAGAGAACAAATTGGATTGTCCGTTTTGTTTCTCGACCGAGATAATGTCAAATTCCTGCACTGTAAATTGCAAAACATCGACCGTTACCTACGGCATAGGAGTGGCACTAAACACGGAACCACGGCTCGATTGCCAGCCCACTCTGACTGACCTCCATTGAGGCTGAGCCATGGTGGAAGCCTCTCGATGCCTCGTAATCCCCTTCTTGGAACAAAACGACAAAGGTCTATAATTGGGGATTACACAAAAAACGCCTCTCAATGGCCACAACATTTGAGTATATTCAAAACTTTTTTTTTGTCCTTGTGTGGGTAAATCAAAGCATTAGACGGCGTGTGTATGGTCTGTGCACGCTCGGCAGTTGAATGACGGGCAACCTTTGCTCTGGTGGTCCGAAGCAAAGATTATAGAGCGCCGTAGACGCAAGATGGGGAACTGGGCCTTTATCTACTGTTGGAAAGTGAAATATGCATGGGCGCCATTTCGGCAAGTGAATGTCTGTGTTTCCCATTGATAGCAATTGTCCTTGTCTACACTGGTCCGCACGTATCAGTGTTGTATCAATAGAGTCACTTGCCGAAATGGCGTCCAGTGAGATTTCACATTTCAGCCAGAGTTTTCCATCTTGCGCCTACGGTGCTCCATAATCTTTGGTCCGAAGTTGCATAATGGCGTCTTTACACGTCTTCCATTTCCAGGCAGGGGAAACATTTGCGTGTATTCACGTCATCCGGTTTCAACTGGCTAAAAATATGTTTAATTCTACTTTTGTACTTGTATGGCTAGTTTTTATTAAGTACCTTTTATTAAGTATCTAAGTTTTCTTCGGACTCTATCATGGAGCCCAATGTCATTTCACTTAAAATGAAGTCAAAACATCACAACAATTTTATGTGTAAGGTCAGCAAATTTACAAGACAGATTTTACCTGTAGGCAGTGGTGTAACTGACAAAGGGGGGTCGGATGGGGGGTGTCATGGCCTTTTTGAAATCTCATTATTTGATTGGAGCCATGATATTGTTTCTTTTGTTGTTTTCCAGATTCTGAGGATCCTTCAAAAACTCACTCAATTACCCATCTCAATAGAGGTTCTAACCGTAAGTGAACAATGATGATAATACTAATACTTGGTTCTTATATAGTGCATATCCTAGTAGATAGATCAAGGCATTTTACAACATAAGTATCCCTCGGGAACATCTATTAAAAACATTATTATCCCTGTTCATCAGGCATACTGACATATGTACCATTTCCCAAAGTTTGAACTCCGTGAGCAGCATACAACCCAAGCTGCTTATATCAGCACTAAGAGATTAATCCAACACAATATCATCTCAGCCCTATCAGGTTCCCATTTCTACACCTGGGTTAAGAGAAGCGATTATGGTTAAGTGTCCCTGCTCAAGGACACAAGTGTCATGACTGGGAATCAAACCCACACTCTGATGATTCAGTCACCAGAACTTGAGCTCGATAAATACTAGATCGCTTGGCCACGACACAAACCAATTTGTGATAATTTTGAATTCAGTTTGTACAAAAAAAAAGTGCAGTTGTATTTTCTCTGAATCAAATCAAAGTAACCAATGTTGTGCCTTCCCCAAGCAGTCATTTTCTAACCCTTACTGTAGGCTTAAAAATTTCAACACTAAAGTCGTCTTAAATTTCCTTAATCTCAGGAGACGGGGATTGGTAAAGTTGTGAACGGATTCCGCAAGCATGACGGTGAGATAGCACAAGCTGCGCGGGGTCTGGTACGCCACTGGAAATCCATGGTCCATGAAGCTATGGACGAAGAAGCCATGAAACTTGAAGGTGCTCAGGAGCAGCAGAGGCAGTCCAAGAGCAGCGACTCGACGATGCATCACAGAGCCGTACCACGTGTTGAAACCTCAACAATAAGTCCATCCAGAAGCTCGACTAAGGCAAGGTCATCGGAGAGTCTGTCCAAATCACTGGGATCACCAGAGACTTCAGTACTAAAGTCTACAAATCTTTCCGCCAAATCGAGAGTAGAACCAAAATTGCTAAATACCTCGCCAGGAAGCCCGTCAACAAGGTTGGTAGATGCTCCCAAACACATCAAGAAACGACCCAGGGATGACGGCTTGCAAGATGATAAATTCACACAACTGAAAGAAAAGTCCTCTTCTCTTACCAGTGGGAGCCCGGTAAAGAAACTGAAAGGTCATCACCAACACCCGGGAAATGGAACGGCCAGTGTTCACCCAAAGCGAGAGAATGACATCTCTACAGAGCTAGCTGAATCTCGGAACTCACACGGGCAGAAGAAAATAGTGAAGGAGTCTCAATCTAGCGTGAGATCACATGACAAGTCACATGATAGATCACATCACAAGTCACATGATAGATCACTTGTCAAGTCACATGATAGATCACATGAGTCCAAAGCAACCACCGAAATGCCTACGTCAAAATTGCGCACAAGTGCTAGTCCCACACCACAACTTCCACCGAAGGTCAAAAAAACGTCTCATCAAGACAAACATCGTCCTTCACAGAGAACTGAGCGGGAGAGTAAAAGTCTCCAGCACGGAGGATCAACCCGTGACTCGAACGACAAATCTTCCAATAAGGCGTCTAAACCAAAATCTGAAACAACTCTAGACAAAGCTGCAAAACGGGCCGCTGTAGAGAAATCAAATATAAAAGAATCTCACAGCAAATCAACTATGCAAAGAGACAAAACAGACATGAAGGGTAAAAGTGTCAAAGTAAAGTCTGCCAGTGGGTCGTCATCAGATAGCGCATCATCAAGAACATCAGACCTAAAAAGGGGACAGAGTTCCAAGGCTCAAGCCAGTAGTAGCCAAAAGAGAGAGAAGCCAGTTGACATCAACCTGTCCGAAGAGGACCACTACCAGGGGTTCGACGACGTCGAACAGGAAGACTTCGAGGGGCAGGACTTCAGATCCACAGGTATGTCGTTTGGCGACTGTCTGCTTGGTCCTGTCGTCTCAAAGGTAAAAAAAGTCACCAAAAGTAAACCGTCCAATTTTGTAAAACTGGGAGGTGGCAGCTCAACTAGTAAACTTTCATCAGTCACATCAAAGGATAAGTCAAAAACAACTCATACGACGACTTCTGATGGCAGGTCAAAGGCTAAAGGAAGCAGTGTCAACCTGGTCAAAGGTGACGGCTCAAGGTCGAGCCATAAAGAAACCGATCGCGTGAAAGATCGGAACCCTGTTAAATCCAAAGAGAGGAAAGGTACAAGTTCATCAGAGGGTCAGAGTTCAGATGCAGGTCAAGGGTCAGAAGCAGGTCGGCGACACAGGAAGAAGCGAAGTATCAGTGAAGAAGATGAGGAGGCCATGGCTGCCAAGAAGGTGGGTCTCTCGATCTGAATTAACTGGCCTAAGTTTTGGACTGTTCATAGACTTTGCAAGTCTGACGCGTATTTGAAACGAGAAAAACAAGTTGAAGACTATATTTTTTTAAGAAATCAAGTCTTATTTAAATTTTATTTGTAAAAAATTCTTGAAAATAAAATTCTTATATAAATTTTTTATAAAAGCAATTTCAATTTTTCTGTTATTCAAAGAATTTGTTCAAATTAACGTTGAAACCAAATTAAACTGGGGACGAGAATGCGCATTCGCCTCATTGATTCTAGACTACATGCAGTACAAGTTGCATCATGCACGAATTTGTGCAACCATGGTTTAAATGATAACATGAACGTCAGTTGGGCAAAATTCTTACTTGTTAACAAGTAACCGGAAACTGAGGTCAATTCTTCGGATTTTCTCTGTTGATTTTGTTAAATATATTTTCAAACTTGGAAACACTCCACAGATTATTAGTTTTTAGAGATGGGACCCTACATCATGACTGACGTAGTTCATACAGGTTTAGAAATAAGTCAATTTAATTTGAAATCTTGCTCCTACCAGTTTGAAAAAAAAGACGGAAGATCGTGATACCATTTTTCTGCCAGTGTGGGTAAACCTTCGCATCAGTGCCACGTGATCAGTATGCAAATTAGGTCTCTGATGTTCAGGGTTCTCCCCAGGTTTTTTTCAAAACTGGGGGGCATTCTGGACCCAAATTTTGAAAGTGTGGCCGAAGCACGCTGAACTGGTAGCAGGTCCTTGGAATGTTTTTATTTAATGTTGATGTTTGGTTTGAAAAGCTCCACCTTGCAATCGGGAGCATTTAAATAGGTTTCATGTTAGGATTTTTGTGAATTTGAAATTAAAAACTGAATTTTTTTTTTTTTTTTTTTTTTTTTGGCATATCAGCTGTAATTTCTGCGTATTGGCCTGTAATTCGCGCTTAGCAGCCTGATACGCTAGCTTGTGCATGGGGAGAACCCTGATGTTTACCATGCATCATGGCACTTCTCACCACAGAATTCTGCGCTTACTGCACCCAGTAAAGTGTGTGATTCTGTGGGTGGTAAGCGCAGAATTCCGCAGTAGGCTGGAGCCGTGAAATTGGGCCCCGGTCTTGAAACTAATGCAGCAATAATGTGATTAACTCTCTACAGATGAGGCGGGAGTCAGCCGAAGTAGCGATCAGCCTACCAGAGATCCAGCCGGACTACAAACCCATCCGTCAACCAGAGGTCCCATCCCCTCTCAAGAAAAGAGGTTTGAAGCATTTTTGGGAATCGACCCCCATAAAAACCCTGTCACTGTCGGGCCTGATACTTCACAGAGGCAACGGAGGCAATCGCCTGACAAAAGTCCGACAGGATAAAATCCTATTGGAAAAATATTAGATATTGACTAATAGGGAGACTGCCAACATAGGGCTGGATAGCTCAGTTGGTAGAGCGTTGGTACGTTAAGCCGGTGGTCGCAGGTTCAAATCCCACTCCAGTCAATTTACCACCCCTAAATTGATTTGAACATTTACCCAGTCAGTTTACCTTGAGGTTTTTTGCTTGATATTGGAAAAAATGTAAACATGTGTGCGCGTACTTATGCAAAGTTTCAAATCTTACTCATGTACATGGTGTTACTGCAAACCTTACTAGATTGTATCTCCACCATGCAAAGTTTCAAATCCTACTCATGTACATGGTGTTACCGCAAACCTTACTAGATTATATCATTATGCAAAGTTTTGAATCCTACTTAAACATATCCTTGATTTGTTTGATTGCAGCTTTGACGGCTGAAGAGGAGAGAGCCTTTCTTGGCTCCAAGCAGGGCAAAACCAAAGTCTTCTCCGGACGCGCCAGGGTCAATCGTCTCACAAGTAAGACCCAAAATGTCCGCTTTTATTGTGTAAAAAAAAAGAAAAGACCATTGAAATGTGTTCAGACCAGGAGAGTTTATCGTCAAGAATGACACCTAGAAAGTTAGTAGATTGAACTTGAATGACAGGATTATTATCGATGTGGAGAATAGAAGTATTGTCCATGACAAGAGAAGGTTTGCTGAAGAGTATGAAAGAGAGAAAGAATATTTGAACAAATACATGAAACTTCAATTTTGTTTCATAGTTTTTAGCAGGAGTTAACTACTTTTTTTAGGGGACACGGAAAATTTTTCGTAGAATTTCTGTTTACGTTTTGAATTTCCTTCATAGGTGTACCCAGGCTCTTTGACATGTGCATGGACATATTATGCGACAACATTGATGGTGAGTTAGATTTCGAGGCCCTAAAAGCTTAAAAATTATTTTATTTTATACTCTGGTCTTTCTGTGTAAAACATTCTACGCACAATAGCGTGTCTCGGCTGAGGGGTTTAAGAACATCAAACTCAAATTCTGATGGCTGCTGAGTCATCAGAGTGTGGGTTAGAATCCTGTCAGGGCCCAATTTCATAGAGCTGCTTATAAGCAGAAAATAATGCTTAAAAATTTTCTGCTGAGCAGAAATGAGCAGGATACCAGTCACAAATCTGTACATGTGACATGGTAGTTTGGCCGGTAACCTTATTCTGGTAAGCATAATTTTGTTTGTGCTTCGCTACTTTGTGTGCTTAAGCAGCTCTATGAAATTGGCCCCTGGTGGTGACACTAACTGTAACTGATTGTTGATGTGAATGGTTAGCAACCTGTGCACCAGTTTGGCTGCCGGTGCTGCATACTCCTAAGGAGTTGAGATGGTTTCAGGAATGCTTAATTCTCAATGAACAGGGGTAGTATCAGTGTAAGGCGCGTTTGATACAATGTTTAAAAAAGTGCCCAATAAATGCCTATTATAATTATTATTATTACTTCAATCTGAAAGCCCACTGATTGTAAGTTAAAGTTCATACCAGTACCAACCTTCTACATCAATATTTCTTTCTTTATAATCACTGATCTTTTAGATTGAGAGTGACTTAATTATAGTTTTGGATATTGATCAATCCTGAGCTTTTGTCTTTAACATCGGAAACCAAACATGTCGTTATTCCTCAGCTCTGGATGAGGTCGGTGGGGTACCCTATGACATATTGCACCCCGTCCTAGCAAGATGCACCCCTGCACAGTTATTCCACCTGGAGGATTGTAACCCAGTAAGTACCTGGACATTATTTATTTCAACGATACCTTTTCATTGGTCGAAGATGTGCTTGGGTCGTTAAAGGAAATGAACACAGGGCAGATTTCCAGCTTCGTGATGATGGGAAAAAACTTGTACAGGTTGATATAGATGCCCATGATCATGATGATGATGATGTCATAAGCTGTTTTGGTATCTTAGTTAAGTCTATATGCCAGTTGACGGCCAGGTGCTCAGCCTGATGAAGGACTGCAATGCCACCGTTAAGATGAAAGCGGGGGGCGGTCTATCGTATGGTGCATCGTCTGGGGCTCGCCACAGTCACAAAGTTGGGATGCAGAGTAGCCCCACTTGTAGAGGCTGCTGCGGCAAGGCCCTGCATCAGTGTGGAACTGGTTCGGGAGGCACCATTGACTGAGGGAAAGGTCCGTTCCCGGGAGCTGGATGGTGGGGCCAGTGACAAGAAACTTATGCAGGAGATCAATGTGGACGAACACACACACTGTTGTGGGGACATTTATACAATGGATCAAAGGTCTCCACCACATTTTTTTTTTTTTTTTAAACCCTGTCCCCACAGAGGGATTCTTTAGAAAAGGGAATAATAGAACAACAATAGGGAGTCCCCACAACTACATATTGAAAAGAATGTGTGATCTTGCCACCGCGTGCGCCAGTGGTCTTCTGCTGCTGCTGTGCTATCCGGAATGTTTGACCAGATTGGATGTCTAGACTTGAGTCTTGGCCTTGGGTGGAAGTTATGAAGTCACGGAGCTGAAGAAGCTTAGGGTTAGATTGGATCAATGCCCATTATCGATATTATTCAAATTTGTTGTTCTTGTTTTGGGTTTTTTTTTTATTACAGCATTTTCTTGAGGACAGTGATCTGCTTTGGCAGAAGCATGCTCAGCGAGACTTTAAGGGAGAGATGCCAAGTGAAATGGAATCCTGGAGGGAGCTCTACATAGTAAGTGACTTGGGGACCCTATTTCATCGGCGAACCTAGTGTAAAATTTCACGGGGGGCACAAGGGGGGTGCATCATTTTTTCTAGGGGGGCATTTCTGGCCAATTGGAAATGTTCACTTTTTCTAAACAAGCCCCTTTGGCGCTCTTGTTATGCCATTTACTATTTTTTTACAAGATAATCTGACATGGAGGTAAAAACAAATGCACTGTCTTCGTGTAAATAGAAAAACAGTTTACAAAAAACATTAAAATTACCAAATAAAAGCTTACAAAATGTAACATTTTACTCTGTAATTTTTAATCTCAAAAGTCCAGACTTCAAATGGGGGGGGGGGGGTGGGGGTAGCATGGACATCAATTGCACAATACTAACTGTGTAGGTGTATGCACTGTGTACAAAGTTTAGATGCATTCACTACATGATATATTGCAGGCTGGTATAATGAATCTATTATTCAAAACCACAGTGGGTGATATTGAATGGTCAGACAGTAGGAGGGTTGACTTTAATCAATTCTTCCCCTCTCTGAACAGAGGCAACATGACGAGCGAGAAGCCAGACTGAAGTCAATCACGGCCAATATCTCCAGACAAATGGCGGAAAAAGATCCAGGTAGGCAGATCGTTATTAAATACACAAGATATTACAAAATCCCTCAAAGGCAACTTAAACAAACAGTCATTTCTCGACTCTCAAATGTCAACACAAGTTCACTGTAGGCACAAATTATACACGCTCAGTGACAACATGAAATCTAACATTCTACACACACACGTTTTATGGCGATCGTACTATGCGATTTTTATCAACAATTGATATGATGTAAGGGGGCGTTCTTCCCAAAACTTGTTCAGCTATAATTTTTACAATTGATTTTATGTGGAAATTACGATAGACACAAACATGTATCCTATGAAACATGTAGCATTTTGCCTGCCAGGAAATGCCCTGGAAGGTACATGGTCACTCAAGGTTACAAGGTTACATGGCCTATATACAGCGGCATAACCAGACATTTTTTATTATTTTATTTATTTATTTATTTATTTTTTTTTTTTTTGGGGGGGGGCAAGTGGGGGCAAAGACACAATTTAGAGGGTGGTGGTGCTATTCAATTTATCAAACCATTCATTTGTGCATTTTGTTCAATCTCATTAAGGGGTGGGGTCAAGAGGGGGAGCAAGGGCTTCAACCCCCCATCCCCCCCCCCACTGCCTCTGCCATTGTACAGCTCTCGGAGCTGGCAGTATAGCAAACATTTTCAGCTTACAGCACAATGATGCACCTATATGATGCATTGACTTTAGTATGCATACGTTTACTGATTGAAATTGATTGATCTTCACAGTTACTTTTTACAGGTGCTAGATCACAGGCCTCATGCCTTAAGGTTCAAAGGGGTACGGCCAGTTATCCTCATACAGAACTACAGTTAGTGCATAGACGAGCCCCCCACTCAACTGCACAAGTGGGTGTTCACTGAACATTCACCACACACACCAAAATAATGATACTAAATCTGTATTCTTTCTCTATAGGGCGGCTCACAAAAATGGCGTTCATCGACCGGCCGGCAAAGCCCCCGCGGAGCGTGATGCGACAGCAGCTCCGGCACGGTACGGCGTCCGGAGCTTTCATGCCAGAGAAGCGTACCCACAGCACCGTGCAACCAAACAAACTGTCCCGGGTTCTAATCAACTCCAGTGGGGCTGATGTTTCTTCCGTTCAGCATCATCGACGGCCAAGAAGTAGGATATTACTATAATTTGCTTCAAATAGGGGAAGAGGCAGTTATGTTTGTCTCGCAACGGATTCATTTACCCCCTCCCTGTTCTTAGCTGTGCTGTGAAGAGACTTGCGTTTATATCTCACCACGTCTTGTTTCTGCGCATTGGGGCAGGTTTCTATCCCTTCAAAAAGTAGCCCACACCTTTAGTGGCCTTAGGGCCTTGTGAAGGGCGAATTGCAAAAAAATAAAAAAAACATTATTATTAATTTTTTTTAATTGTTTTGTTTATCATGCTAATATTATTAACAATTACGACTGATAACAATAGTTATTTATTATGTGCTTGAAAGACATTGTACCAAAATTGCCTTACACAATAATTACCCCTGCTCATCGGACCTTAAGCATTTCTCAAACCATCTCAACTCCTTTGGAGTATGCAGAACCAGCACAGCGGTAGCGTGTAGCATGCACAGTGCATGCACTCATTGTGTTACATTTCTATGCTCCGTAACACAGACGGACAAAGGGTACTGGATTTCATGCTCGAGAGTTCTACCTTATTCCGGGGGTTATTGTGTAATCCCCGATTCTAGACCTTCGTCATTTTAATGGACAAACGAAGGTTACGAGAGATCGATCAACTGCCACCATTGTTTTTGGCATGGGAGGTAAGTTTGAGATTCCAGCCTGCTATGGCCGATTATTAGCAGTGGCTTACAAACAAGGTGTGGCTGATTCATGGTGAACAAAAGCCCCATTTTCTCAAAAGAGAAAAAAAAAATCTATGAACATTTTATGAGAATGTTTGGAGTCTTTACTTGACAAGAATTTTCCCATTGTGACAACGATTTTCTGAAAAAAAGGAGAACAAAAATTGCGGGTGAGCCTAGAAAAGTTTCAGTGGTTTACTGAATTTCAATTAAAATATTCACTTATTTGCTCTTTAACGTTTTATTTTGTCTTTTCTTCTCGACAGCAACCAAGATTGTGGCACCCATGATGATGAAGACGATGAAAATGATCAAGAAGCTACGTAGATGATGGATGACCTTGACCCCCAACCTTTAACCCTTGACCTGACCTTGCCTGAAAGTTATTACAGATCCTCTACTTCAGTTCTACGGTTCATGGTGTTATAAAAACCAGTGCTAAAATTTGCCCAATATTGTACTGTGTACAGGGATTGTCTCAGCATGTGGACAAAAATGAATTTATTACAATTTACAACTACTGATCACAAAAAGAAATGTAAAAGCTCACATTTCACATTTTCTATATTGCTTTTTGAAGAGAGATTATTATATAACAAAAACATGACGTATTTATGAATTTCGACTTGATACATTTCCAGAGACAGCTCAGTTTGACTTTGGCGTTTGAAGTTGTGGAGCGCTTGCAATTTTTCTCTCCTGAAATCATTTCTGTTGCAATTTAAAGTAACTGCAGAGACTCAATGAAATTGCTTTCTGTTAAATTATTATCTGTTATATTACACAGTTTGCACGAAGGTGTACACTGTATTGAGTGTGTGAGACTTTACAGACCAGGGGTGAATTTCACAAAGCGCTAGGACTAGTCTTATCTCGAGTTGGGACGAATAGCTAGTCCTAACTTATAGGACTAGTTGTAAGTTAGGACTAGTCCTAACTTATGTCTCGAGATAAGACTAGTATGAGGGCTAAAAAAAAAAATACATTTTTTTATTTTTATTTTTTGACAGATGATGCTGTTTCAAAAACCTAAAACATACAGAAACTTTTGCACATGCCACGGACAATGCAAACAATACATGTAACATGCAAAATTGCTTGTACATGGCTGATGGACGTGAGATAATGTGGAGATTCCGACATTAACTCATTTTTAGTTTTTAAATATCAAGCAATAAACCCACAAGGGAAACTGACTGGGTAAATTTTAAATCATTTTTCGGGTGAGCAAAGAAAAATTGACTGGAGAGGGATTTGAACCTGCAACCACCGGTTTAACGTAGGGACGCTCTACCAACTGAGCTATCCAGCCCCTAATGTTGGCGGTCTCCCTATTCTGTCAATATCTTTGTTTGGGGGGTGCCAGTCAGAAGCCATTCAATCAGTTACTGCCGTGTAGCCAGGGATCACACCCCCATAATATACTATACAACCATATTAACTACAACTTATCATTGGCGGATTTCTTTTCGTGCAATACCTTAAATGAAAGCTTATAACTTACTCTACCTATGAAATTAGCTATTTAAAAATGTAAACCAAAATTTGGGCGTCAAATCGGCCAAAAAATTGGACCTAGCATCTCTAAGCAAAAAAATAACGCTTAACAATTTTTTGCCAGGTAAAAATAAGCAGGACACCATACTCAGATGGTACGTTGATTTTTGGCTGGTAACCTTTTTTTGTGTTCATAAGCCGCTCTATGAAATTTGGTACCTGGTCTAAAGGGAAATTACATTAGTAGTATCTGGAACCATACGTTTGTGTCAATGCAATATAATTGTAGATATATACCGTAAAACCAACCTGTGAAGATTTCATTTCAAAAGGTGGTAGCGTTTTTGAGGTATTGGCAAAAATCTGGAGTGATCATTTCCACACAGATGTAAAATCTGTATTCAAACGAAAGCCGTTTTTCTTCTGCATGGTGGGCGGCCGAACAAAATTGCATTTTTCTTTAAAATGAAAATAACACCTGGCGAAACAATTTCACAGGATACTTAGGAACAGTATGTACTGTCAGTCAACTAAGTTGTGTTGTAATAACTTGGAAGTACATTTTTTTCATGTCTGCAAACAATGTCTTTTACCCGAGGTTTGATGGATTCAGTACGGCTCAGAAAAACCACCAACCATTCAGAATGTATTCCTCGGGGTGATTGGTAATGAATTTAAATTAAAATGAACTTCAAAGGTAGAATACAGGATTGGTATTCATCCAAAAATTGGTTTTTATTTGTATCGGTCTGAAAGCTTACTGATTATGAAGTTCATACCAGTACCAATCTTCCATAGAAATAATTCTGTCTGAAAATACTGTCAAAGTTGACAAAATAGAATTTGAAGACCCCGATTTTAATTTCGGTTGTAACAATCAAAATTAAGGACATTGTGTTTGAATGCTGAAAAGTTTGCACAGTTTTTCACTATTTTCTCCCGACGGATTGAGCCCAAATTTTCACAGGTTGGTTTTTTTCATGTATATATTGAATCACACAAAGTAAAAACACTACACTACATGTATCAGCTTGCAATCCTGTATTTTACCTTTAGAAGACTCAT
The DNA here is from genome assembly GCA_911728455.2 of Marthasterias glacialis. Taxonomy (NCBI): domain Eukaryota; kingdom Metazoa; phylum Echinodermata; class Asteroidea; order Forcipulatida; family Asteriidae; genus Marthasterias; species Marthasterias glacialis. The sequence goes on along the minus strand of OU452232.1, from coordinate 13,023,455 downwards.
TTTATAATTTAGAAGTTATACTTTCCACAATCTTTTAGTATTATGCAATCTGGTGAAAAAGAATACACACTATATATAGCTCAATATGTATAAATTTGCAATGACTTAAAACAAAAATGACTTATTGAAATTCTAAACGTGACGCCCCATGCCATCACCAGTCACCTCCTGCCAAAACTCAACACTGGGTTTATTTGCTCATTAAATAGTATACAAATAAGGAATATTTATGAGTGCAATGGTAAGAATATTTTCACCAGTTGAATGAAAGATTTACCGTTTTATTCAATGAGGGGAAGCCAAGCAGAACGGAACATTCCGTCTTTCAAGGAATGAAAATATTGTCTCCATTCGCACGAATACACGAATGCATTCATTATTTGTTTAAATTGCCTGGCATCCACTTTGAGATCATTTTGTATTGCTGTGTTTAACGCACGGTGTGGTCTAGGCATGCAATAGTAAAGAAGGATAGGTTGATAGATGTTAATTTTTGCATCGGGGATAAAGAATATTCTTTGTAATGTTTTACCCATACATCGATGTGTTAAGCACTGTATACTCAGTACTTTCCCGAGTCCTGTTAAAAAAAAATCCGCAGGCATTTTCCTCGGGTGGGATTTGAACCCATGACCCCTGCCATTCTAGAGCAGATGTCTTACCAACTAGACTACCGAGATTGCCCGGCAGCTAGAGGCAGTTCAAATCCTATTAGCAGCGGGTACCCTGACCATTATAATAGATGTTAGTTTTTGCATCGGGGATGGGGTGAAAATGCACAGTGAGAAGTACTAAAACGCATGGTTTATGACGTGAAATGGATGCCATGTGACCTACAATCTTCCAATCAAATGGCAAGGATCTACATGGGTGTTTTATAAATGAGAATAAGAACTTTAAAATAATTCATGTTTGGTAGTAAAGTGCTGTGTATATCTCAACATAGAGAATGTTTTAAGACATCACATCCACATTGCCGATTCATGGCTGCTGTTTTGGTTTTCTTCACTTTTAATGCCACTTCACTATTCCAAAGAAGTAACTGATTTTGGCATGCTGCGTCACAGATAGCAATACTTCTATATATGGGAATGCCATTCCCTCCCGGATTATGTTAGCTTTCTGCTTGCCTAGAGAAGTCAGATGACTTTAATTTGATTGATTTTATTGCTGAATTTCAAGGCATATTTCTTTGGATTTTTATTTGGTTTCTTTGGGTTTATCTTATGCAATGCCTCTCTTTATTTGACTGGGAGACTTTGGAATGCTAGGTGGCAGCAGACTGACCACGCAAATTTGAATTGTTTTTGTAGTTTTGATCATGCGCACATTTCCGAGAACACTTGATTTGATTGGTTAGTCTGCTGCCACCTAGTGTCCTCAAAAGTCCCCTATTAAAGCAGTGCTTTTTCATTGATTATTGAAATCTGAGAAAGGTGTGTTCATCAACGCAAAATCTCCTTTACACTCCTGTACTCCAAAAAACACAATTGAATAAAAGAAAACTATATTACATAATTTGCATTGGTGCTGCTTAAATTATTATTACATATTTTTTTAAAAATTGGTGTAATAGTAGACCGATCCATTAAGCCCCGCCCCCTTACGTGTTTATAATATAGTATCTTCCATTAAATCTTTGAGAAATGGTAAATCTCCTGGACATGACAACTTAAACGCAGAATTATTCAAAGCAGACCCAGAGACTGCAGCAGAGTTTCTTGAACCACTATTTAAAGCAGTGTGGAGTAAAAAACAAATTCCAGATGACTGGTCTGAAGGTATTATAGTCAAAATCCCAAAGAAAGGAAACCTGAGGAATTGCAATAACTGGCATGGAGTCACTCTCTTATCAATTCCCAGTAAGATTTTTTTGATGATTATTGTGAAGCGTATGACAAGCGCAGTAGACCAGCATCTCAGGGAAGAGCAAGCAGGGTTCCGCAGAGAAAGGGGATGCATAGATCAAATATTTGCACTGCATAACATCATAGAACAGTGCACAGAATGGCAGAGACAAATGTATATCAACTTCGTCGATTTTGAGAAGGCATTCGACAGCATCCATAGAGAGAGCTTGTGGCGAATACTTCGATCGTATGGGATACCAAAGGACATTGTGCAAGCTATTAAGAGCTTTTACTCTAACTTTACATGCAACGTGGGAAATAGCGACATAAAATTTGAAGTTAAATCAGGAGTTAGACAGGGATGTGTCATGTCTGCACTTCTCTTCATAATCACCATTGACTGGGTAATGAGAAAAACTACCGAAGATCACCCGAGAGGTATCAGATGGTCCATATTTTCCACCCTGGAAGACCTCGATTTTGCCGATGATCTTGCCTTATTTTCACATACACACCAGCACATGCAAGCAAAGACGACACGGCTGAGTGAATATGCACAACAAGTTGGCCTTAAAATCAACGAAAACAAAACAGAGATAATGACATTGAATAACACAAATCCGTTACCAATACAAGTGAATGGGAAAGATGTTTCTGCAGCAGAGGAGTTCAAGTACCTTGGTAGCGTTGTCACATGTGATGGCGGAGCAGATAATGACATCAGAAACCGTCTGAATAAAGCAAATATATCCTTTAGAATGTTGAACAAAGTTTTGAGATCACAGCAGTATAGCACAAGAACAAAGCTGAAACTGTATCAAAGCTGTGCCCTCTCCACTCTACTATATGAATCTGAGTGCTGGAGAATGACAGAAAAGGACCTCCATAAACTGTCAGTCTTTCATACAAAAAGCCTCAGAAAGATCCTTCAAATTTTTCAAACAGAATTACAAATGAACTACTTACGCGATGTAAGCAAGAGAACATGGGAACCATTATCCTCAGAAGACGATGGAAATGGATTGGACATATTCTTAGAATGGATGCTCAGAATATCACCCGTGTAGCTCTCCACTGGACACCTGAAGGGAGAAGAAAGAGGGGACGGCCCAAGACCACATGGCACAGAACAGTAGAGGGAGAACTGAAAAACCTAAAGCACACATGGGGAACTGTACAGAAATTGGCCCAGGACCGACAGAAGTGGAGGACATTCGTTGCTGCCCTACATGCCAATGGAGGCATAACGGGCAGTAAGTAAGTAAGTAAGTTACGTGTTGACCAATCACAGCCTTGGCTACGCCATCAAAAGTCTGACAAAAGTCCAACACGATAAAATCCTGTAAACATGTGTGCGCGTACTTACAGCGAGCTCGTTCATGTCGTGCAATGTGGCATTGAAGAGATGCACATTGTGCTGCCCACTTTGTACAGTGGTGATGTAGCCAATGCTGTGATTGGTCAATATGCTAGGGGGCGGGTCTATTGCATCAGGGATAAAGAATACCATTTTTGTTTTACTGATGTGTGATAAGCATTGTTTGTATACTCGGTGCTGTCTGGGTTCTTATCCCCGAAGCAATTATGACATCAATTACATTGTTTGTGGTACTAAATAATCAAAATAATAATAAAGATTTGTACTGCGCACATATCCACCCTTCTGGCGCTCAAGGCATGGAGACGAGGAAAACATGAATGCAAACAATAACAAACGATGCAGTTTCAAATAGGCTTATACAATGCAACTACAAACATGACAAAGGTACATCATCTGTGAAGAATTAGGACAAGATGAGTTTTGAGTAGCAACTTGAATCTAGTTATACTAAGACAAGATTTGAGTTCAGAAGGAAGATGATTCCGGAGTCACGCAGCCGCAACAGAAAAAGACCTTTTTTTCTACCATGTATAATGTCACTAGACAAATTGTTCCACAAGACCGGTGCAATGTTAGAGAAAACACGATCACTATAGTTATAATTTGGGAGGCTAATCATCCCTACTGGCAGCTGAGAAGCTGAATTGCGAAGGACGCGGCTACATTGTGTTCGAGCTGCAGGCATTCAAGGGTGCCTTTAGCAGCCAGCCACATCAACCCATATATGACCACAAAGCACAGCCTGAGATCGAAAGTGTTTGTTTTTTTCTGGAGGGAGGAAAATCGGATGGCCTGGAGAAAACCCTTGTGGCACAGGAGAGAATCAACAAACAACTCTACTCACATATGGCCCTAGCAGGGAATCGAACCTGGGACACATTGGTGAGAGGCGAGCGCTTTCCCATGCTACCCTAGCAAGTTTATAGTGTTTAGTTTGAGATTTGGGGACGACAAGCCGGTTGAGGCAGCAGAACGGATAGGGTAATAACAGTTTCAAGATTATTATTCTGGTAAAGAAACCACAGATGCCTCATAAGTGAACTTAATCACTGTAGCTCTCAAGCCTGAGGAAACCTGTAGGCAAGGGTGCTTGCTATGTGAACCAGGAACACTGGGGTAATTCCCCTACTCTTCCACAATAAGTGTTCTGGGTTCTTTTACGTGCACTACCCATCCTAGTACAAGGGACCTACGGGTTTATGTCCCATCCGAAAGACAAAATAACTCTGATAAAATTTTCTCGCTCAAGGACACAATTGCCACTACCAGGATTCGAACCCACACTCTGCTGCCGACAACACCAGAACTTGAGTCCGGTGATCTAGACCGCTTGGCCACGACACTCCTTCACATCACTTCAGATCTTTGAAGTAGCAGCTTGCAGACTCGTGGAGTGCTTTGCAGACAAGTGATACTGGGAGCCAGTGAAGTTCTTTGAGGATTGGGGTGATATGTGCTGTAAAAATGCCACTTGCAGGGTAGAGTCATCCTCATCATCAGCAAAGCCGTAGTTCATCCATCTGTTGGACAAAACCCTCCTCATAAAACTTCCATTTACCTCTCTCTCTAGCCACTCTGGTCCATCTAACCATGCTCACATGCGATGATATGTCATCTCCCCATCTTCTCTTTTGCCGTCCTCTTTCTCTTGCCTGTTCTAGGCTGCCATTCTGTTATTCGCTTAGTCCATCTGTTGTCTTGGACCCTTGACACATGGCCTGCCCATCTCCATTTGGTCTTTCTTATCCTTTCAATGTTCTTGGCCTTTCTTATACCTTCACTGGAAGATCTGCAACAATTAAGACAACAGGGGAATGGTACAAAAACACCAGCCGACAACAGTCACTGAGAATAATGATGTCACAATCCTCTGGGACATGCCAATTCACACTGACAGGGATGTGAAAGCCAACAGACCTGACATCATCATCAAGGACAAGAAAGAACAGAGGTGTATACTCAGATGTTTCAATACCCTCTGAGCGAAACACCTCCGTAAAAGTAACTGAAAAACTCTCCAAGTACAAAGACCTTGAGATCGAGATCAGCGGGATGTGGGGGATGAAGACCGAAACAATGCTGGTGGTCGTCGGAGCTCTCGGACTAGTGAAGAAGGGTCTGGATAAGTTCATCGACCGTATCCCAGGCAACATTAACATCAGCCAAGTCCAGAAGACAGCACTCCTCGGAACAGCCCACATCCTGCGTAGAATCTATCTATCTATTTGTCCCATAACCGCTAAGGGGGTCGTTGGGGTACCACTGATGACTTTTTGACCAGCTCTCTCCACTTGACTCGGTTCTCCACTGCCCTCTGGGATTCAGCAAACTCCAGGCCAGTCCACTCTTTGATGTTATCTTGCCACTTCTTCTTCTGCCTGCCACGTTTCCTTCCTCCTCTCACTGTGCCTTGCAGGATGGTCTTCGCCATGCCAGATGATCGGGAAATATGGCCATACCACTTCAACTTGCACATCTTGACAGTGGTCAGGAGATCTTCATATGGACAGATGACTTGTGAGATCTTGCTGCGGACCTCCTCATTTGTCACATGGTGTTTGTCTGAGATGCCCAGAGAATACTGTCTGTAGCCTCCAAACTGCTACAGATGGACGAAGGTCAGGATCCTATAATGCTCAGAGAATTGACACGCACAGTCTTAGATGTTGACTCACAGACTACTGAAATCTAGATATTTATTGTAACTCTAATCAAGTTGACTCAGGTGTGGCATTACAATACGGAAGATGTACAATACTAGAGAATGAGACTGTATACAATTGTTCTCGACTATTTTGGATGAAGCATTATGATGGGAATTTGCCGTTGTGTGTGCCTTAATTGTGGTTCAACTGTAACAAGATAAACACAGAAAATGCAACATTAAGAAATAGTTTAATTTCAAAGCCAAGAACTGAATCGACCTTACTCAACACTTGATAGATAAAGATGCCTCATAAATTCAACAGAAGAAAAAAATGGACTCAAACCACTATAAACTTCTAAAATAGTCTGTGAGTCAACATCTAAGACTGTGCGTGTCAATTCTCTGAGCATTATAGGATCATGACCTTCGTCCATCTGTAGCAGTTTGGAGGCTGCACTGTCCATTAAATAACATCTACCCTCTAGCGCCTCAGATCCATAGAATGGATCCGGTTCTATAGGGCGTACATTAGATTGCATTAAGAAAAATCTGTATAATGATAACAATAAACTGACTAAAGCTACAAAATGGGATACCTTGGACCAGAAACAATAAATGCAAACAGACATTTCTGGGTTGAACCATACAATTTTTATTCTTCAATCACTTAATATAACCTTGTCCTGGGAATTTTTTTTTAAATGATTGAATTCGTCGTCATGATTTTTAAATATTTTGCACTTACTTTTGGATCTGTACTGTCCTTTGCATGACGTACTCCCCCAAAAAGCAACTGAGTGTCAGATCATTACAAGTAATGCAGGGTTTAATCCTGAACTGAAAATACTGATAAAGAAATTCATTTGCTCAATACGATTTCAATATTTGCATGGTGGGGGGAAAACAAGAAAGAAAGTATGGTATCGACTCAATTCACCTGACGTTGGTTGCACCATTTTGAGAGGTCAGTTTCCCCTGTGTGTTCACATGCTCACCATCTCTTTACAAGAAATTTGACTCCCAAAATTGGCAGACCATGGGCAGACCGTAGTTAGCCCTGTGGGACATCAGTAAAAGAGGTCAATAGCATTGTCACCTTGTTTACGAAAAGAGTGGTTTCATGCATTCCAGGGCATTTCTTGGCAGGCAAGATACCACACTGGTCATATGATTATGAGAACTTTTACATTCTGTATCGTAATTGCTGCATTAAAAAACAGGATTTTCAAAAATAACAGCTCTGAGATGCTCATCTCCGTTTTATGTAAGATTTTGTTTTCTTTGATTGAGCTGTGTACAATTTGTAACTGCAGGAAGTTTGTGGCTCTTTGGTAAACAAGTGATGTCAAAACATGGTCTATACTGATAACCCCATTTATTAGCGCAATAAGATTTGAAACTTTGCATTGTGAAGAAAAACAAGTCTAGAAAGTAAGGTACCAGTGAAACCATAAAGATCTCTCTATAGTCAGATAGTGATGACCGAGTTATTGCAGTTCTGAAAAGAACCTGTCGAGGTAAAGAACCAATAGTATAACAACTCAACATTTCGATCGGCATGCTCTGATTGTCTTCATCAGAAGCTGAAAAACCAGTGTGGGACCAGACAGACGCAATACGCATTACGTGGTATTTTGGCTGGTAACCTGGGCCTAACTTCATGGCTCAGCGAACAACCTTGCAACCAACCTTGTACAAGCTTGCAGCAAGGAGTTAGTCATATTCATCACAAGTTTGTAGCCAACCATGCAAGCTTGCCTCCAGAGTGCTGGCAAGCCACCCTTCAGGTTGCTGGTAAGCCTGTCTTCACGTTGCCGGCAAGCTTCCAAGCAGGTTGCTGGCAAGCTTGCAAGGAGGAGGGAAATGAACCCCATACAAGCTAGCCGCCGGCTGGTTATCAAGGTTGCACAAGCTTGCTAGGAGCTTGTAGAAATACGTGCAAGCTTCTTTAAGCTTGCGGTAACCTTAATACTAGCTTGCAGTAATCTTAATTTTCTATAAGGGAGGAAGTGAAATGGCAATCTTGTGAATATAATGCTCATGAATTTTGGTAATCAGTTTGATTAATTCCACAAAACGTTATACAGAAAGAACACAACATACTAAATAAAAAAGAGTTTTGAAAAACTGCTGGGTTCAAACCCAGTCTATCCAGTTGGTAAATCAAGTCAACGCATCACATACTTGCGTATCTGCTGCATGCCCAAAGTTTTTGGCTACTTCCAGCTCCAAAGCTAGCATACATTTGTGTGTAAATTTACCAAAAAATCACCCATTTCACCATTCAAAGGCATTTCTTGCGACAGAAACTTTCAGTTCTGAGAAGACAGTCTTTGAAGAATTTTAAACTTGTAGATGTCTATCAGCATTACTGTACGTGTAAAAGGGAAAGAAGCAAAATACCAGTACACGTTGCACGCAATCAGTTTTACTGTAAAGCTAAAAGACTAGATTTACTCTAGTCTGCAGCATGTTTTACAGAGGAGAAAAATCGAGCAGTTTACGAAAATGCCAAATTTAGCCAAAAAGGTAGATTACCTGCTATATATATGACTGATGAAACACATTATGGTTTGCTTCTAAACAAATATATAATATGCATAAAAACCATGAGCAGAGCAGCCATTTTGAATTCACTCCATAACTATGCGAGTAAAAGCAAAACTGAATTGACAGAATTTGGGTATTGGCTATGATTGAGTTTTGTTCTTGTACACTGCTGCCCAAGCTAACAGCAAAAATTCTCAGTTGGGAAGCTGCCCAATCACAAATAGCTGAGTATTTAAGCAAGGTATCCCTTGCGTGGCATATTAAGGCCATGTCACACGAGACAAATTACAGGCAAGCAGTTCCAGGCAATCTCCAATAAGAAAAGTCACTCACATTTCAGTTTTCTCATTATTTTCTTGGGGATGGTAATAAGTTACAGCTAGAAGAATGTCTTTTGTGCTGCTGAAGTGTTCCTTTTGCGTGTTGGTTGCCTCCAAGTTGCCCGTAAAAATTGCCTGTGTGACATGGCCTTGAGGCTGTATCCTAATTGCCGGCTACAGCTAATGCTAAGGACGTCCTACACTTCATCGCATGATGATGCGGCAATCCAGCTGTAGCCAAAGCTATAGCTGCCAATTCCCGGACACAGCCTTCGACTCTTTTGAAGATGCCCATTTATACGGATTCCTAACTGGTCAAGGAAACTCAAAATAATACGATCAACTCATAATTGATGTTGCAAAAGAGGTAGTCTTCATTCAAGAAGTGTTTTTGTTAGTGCAAAGTCTCGCCTCTTGAATGCCTTTGTCCTGTTGTATGCCCTTGAATACTATGCCCTTAAGGCCATGTCACATGGGGCAATTGACAGGCAAGCAGTTCCAAGCAATCTTCAAGAAGAAAAGTCATTCCCATTTCAGTTTTCCCATATTTTTCTTGGGGATAGTGAGTTACAGCTTGGAGATTATCTCTTGTCCATCACAGATGTATGGGGACTCTTTGGTCAAGGGTAGCAGAGGTGCTCTCTTAATGTAGAAGAGTGAAAACATCACTCGCTTGCCCGAGTGGTGGTGTAATTTTCACTCTTTTTAGAGTGCAATTCATTCTGGTTTGCTCTTTTAGAGTGAAATTTGAGTGAAGTTCACTCTGAATCCAGTGAAAAAGACAATATTTCCACTCTAAAAAGAGTTGTCCCCATACCACTCTTTTAAGAGAGCCATATGGCGGACAAGTCTTTTTAGAGTGGAAACATTTACTTTTTCACTCGATTCAGAGTGAAGTTTACTCAAATTTCACTCTAAAAGAGCAAAGTAGAGATATTTGCACTCTAAAAGAGTGAAAGTTACACCACCACTCGGGCAAGAGAGTGATGTTTTCACTCTTTCACATTAAAAGAGTGTTGATTTGCCCCAAATTTTACACAGATAAAAGTACAAGTAAAACTTTCTAATGAAAAGTCTTATTTGTTCTTCTTCTTGCTTCGCCAGAATTTTCCCCACTATTTTGCCCAAATTTGGAGAGGGGCGGGGGTAACTGACCCCCTGCCCCCACATCGTACACCTATGCTTGCTCTACCAAAGTGTTTCCTTTGAATACAGTGCAGTTGGTTGTCTCCAAGTTGCCTGAAAAAAGTGATCCCATGTGACAAAGCCTTAAGTATTGTAAAATAATCCATATGGTGGCCATGATGGGGCATGGTAAATCACACAAACAAAATTAAACTTCACAAACGTATTGCAGATATGTGCCATCTGGGATGTCCCTCTCGGGCTACCATAGTTATACGATGTTTACTACAATTTGCAACGTTACGCTTTTGTGCATGGGCTGCTTGGCTGATATAGACTTTTCTTTTGCAACGTCACAGCCCGAGTTTTCGTCAACTAAGGTTGGAGAAACTACGGGGAGCCATCAGTGCAAAGCAAAAACAAATAATCAGTTTGTAAAAATGTTACACAAATATTCACAAATACTGTTGAATTTGTTGGAAACCACGAACCAATAATGGGATGTGTTTTCTTTCAATAGAAAGTTTGTAAAAATGTTGAATTTGGTCACATCGTCTGTCAACAAAATTGAATGTTCTGCTAACATTTGGCCGTCTATGCCAACCAATGCAGTTTATCAACAAAAAAATCTATATAACCCTGACCAATAATAAAAAAACACAGCTATGAATGGACAAGTCTAGCCCCTTTCATGCATCAGTGCATACATCATAACTGCACGCAGCAGGTTACCTGACCAAGATGGCTGATCGAGCCTGGTGTACAGGGCCCCAGTAGACCTGCTTAAGCACAAAAACTAGCTAAGCACAGCAAAAATTATGCCTACCAGAACAAGATTACCAGTCAACATACCATGTTACATGCACTGTGACTGGTATCCTGCTTATTTCAGCATAGTGGGAAATTGGTAAGCATCATTGTCTGCTTAAGCAGCTCTACGAAATAGGGTGCAGGGCACAATATTAAAGAGCTGCTTACTAGTGCTTTAAACAAATCTGCTAAGCAAAAATATGCAGGATACCAGTCTAGGATGGTACATGTGACATGGTACTTTGGCTGGTAACCCTATTGTGGTTATCATTATTTGTGTGTGCTTAGCTACTTTTTGTGCTTGATCAGCTCTATGACATGGGGCCCATGATCTTATGCAGTTGACGCCATCTTGGCAAGCAATCACTGGCACGCATTCAGATGTATGCCAGAACTCCAGGAAATTGCTGAGCATGCCACAAAGAGATGCGCATTTAGCACCCAGACAAAAACTTAATGAATATATTTTGCGTCATGCAATTTTAGGCATGTAGTTAAATAGTTTTTTTTTTTTTTGCATTTGACTGACTTTGCATGCTTAATAATTATCTAAGTTGATATAAAACTTCTTAACATAATCTTCCATTTCAACCCAGAATCATATCTCTTTCATGTACATGTTACGTGAATTGTCTTTAGGAAAAAGGAAAAAGGAAAAATATATATATAAAATGAAAACAGCACATTTTTCTGGACTGATCACAAAGTGATCAAATAACACACAAAGCTTATGTGATATTCTCTGGATGCCATGATCACCGCATCGACAATAGCATAATAAATAAGCCATTTACGAGTTAGAAATTGAATAACGTCTGGTACAATGACTCGCTCAGTCACAAATGACTGCTTAAAGTTGAATTCCTCAGACTAGAGAAACACAGTGGCTACGTCACATGGTTCTGGGCAAGCTTTTGCATTGTTAACGGTAATAATAACAATTTGGGGGAGGCTAGTCATCCTTACTCGCAGCTGAGAAGCTGAATTGCGAAGGACACAGTTATAACATGTTCCAGTTGCGGGCATGCAACGGCGCCTTTGGCAGCCAGCCACATTGACCCATATATGACCATGGAGCACAGCCTGAGATTTAAAGTGTTTGATTTTTCCAGAGAAAACCCCTCATGGCATAGGAGAGAACCAAGGCACAACTCTACTTACATGATGGACTTAACCGGGAATCGAACCAGAACCTCAGTGGTGAGAGGCAAGTGCCTTACACACTAGCCGTGTTGGGGCTGAGTGGATAAGAACACCGGACTCAAGCTCTGTTGTTTCTGATCAGCAGAGTGTGGGTTCGAGTCCCGGTCGTGACACTTGTGTCCTTAAGCAAGACACTTAACTATTATTGCTGCATCCTCCGGATGGGACGTAAAGCCGTGGGTCCCGTGTGTTGTGTAATGCACGTCAAAGAACCCAGTCCACTTATCGAAAAGAGAAGGGATACTCCCCGGTGTTCCTGGTTCGATCGGCTGCAGATTGCGCCACAGCACCTTGTAAACCATTACACAAAGCTATGTAAAGGAATAGGTCTTATACTTCAAAAAAGTAACTCCGAATACCTTGCTGGAAAAATAAAGCGCATTCGTAAAGTGCATTGGGACTCTGTGTGTAATGCGCTATAAAAGCATGGAGTATTATTTTTATTATTATTAGTCACCCTCCCCACCTATAATGCGAAGGAGGTGGCAAACTCCCACACACAATCCTGAATATGTATGCCACAATAGTACCAGGGTTTGCCCATCTGGAAGTAGCTATACAAAAAGCTCACCTCCAACTGAGTGACACAGCAACCAATTTATTTAGTAGCAACACTGTCTTCAGTCCGGGGAAAATCAAAATTTGAATGTTCAGCTATGACCAATCAAGGACCGTACATTATTCAAAAAATCTATAACTTTCAAAATGGCTCATTGGTAATCAGTGACTTCATTGCACAAGGTTCTTAGCTTTAGTTTAGGATTAGAAATAATTACAAATGGTGAATGCAGCTGTCCTAAACACACAAAACTGACCCCCAAAAAATTTGATGTGAAGCAACTTTGGCATAAATTGAGGGCAAAAGAACTCCTTCTGTTCAGATGCTCCCAACAGGGGTGAGATTGTATGAAAATGGCAATCCTGAAAATTGGACAACAGTCTCCTCTTGGTCTGGAGATAAAGCTCACTGAATTTACAGGATGTTAGATTTTAGAGGTTTACAGACTCTCTGCGTCATTCCAAATGTATATCTGATGGTTTGCTCATAACAAGGGCTGGTCTTTCACCTCTGTGATTACAGTTTTGCATCTTTTCACAAAATCTGAAGTCCCAGCGAGTTTAGAGAAACACTAAAATTTGATAAAAGTGTTTTCTTAGTCTGGAGATGAAGGTCCCTGAATGCATAGGATGTTAGATTTTAGAGGTTTACAGACTCTCTATGTCATTCCAAATGGACATGTGTTTAACAAGACCAGTATTTTACCTCTGTGATTACAGTTTCAAATCTTTTAACAAAATTTGAAGTCCCAGGGAGTTTAGAGAAAAAAAAAATCTAAAATTGGATAAGATTGTTCTCTTAGTTTTGGGAGGAAGGTTCCTGAATATACAAGATGTCTCATTATAGAGGTTTACAGACTCTCTACATCACTCCAAATGGATATCTGAAGGTTTGGTCATAGCATGGCTGGTCTTTCACCTCTGTGATTACAGTTTTGAATCTTTTAACAAAATCAGAAGTCCCAGGGAGTTCAGAGAAAAATCCTAAAATTGGATAATAGTCTTCTCTTGGTCTGGAGATGAAGCTCCCTGAATATACAGAATGTTAGACTTGAGAGGTTTACAGACTCTCTACGTCATTCCAAATAGATATCTGAAGGCTTGGTCATAAATTAACCCTAACTCCACAGAGTGATTTACTAGGAGTAAGATCCTTCCCACTCTAACAAATTCCAACAACATATGGGTAACTCAACACCCAAACTGTGGTACTCTGATTATGGTGGTATACCTGAACCCATGTAAAGCATGATCAGTTTACTCACGCAGTCCCCAGTCCAACACAGTCCAAAAAAACCTGCTGTTAGAGTTTGATGAAATAGGGACTGTAAGGGTTAAAATAAAATAGTCAACTCTTTCACCTCTGTGATCGCATCTTTTTACCAGAATCTGCAGGCCCAGAGAATTCAGTGAAAAATCTTCAAATCCTGACAAGTCAGAAGCCTGTTCCCGATTTCTTCTTTGAGCAGTTCACCACAAACTTGCTAAGCAAAGACAATTCTAGCTTAGCAGATTACAGATAACCAGCCAACATGTCATGTCCCGCTATCCCTTTGCTTAATAGACATTTTTTTCTACTTCAACATATTCAACAGATTCAACCGGTCTTTTGACAATTAATAATATTGTCAGCGTGCTTTAATAAAATTAATTTATTTAAAAAATGGGATTAAGGGGTGGGTGGAGTAAATAAGGAATGGGCTTTTTAACCCAGGGCATGCACAAATATGATTTTTTTTTTAATACGAAAAAAAATCCTCTTAGGAAATAAAAACCACTTGATCCCCGGAAACAATTGTATTTCATAATAACAACTTTGACCTTTGACGTCGTAAATATAAATATGACACAATTTATATCATTTGCAATACTTTTTACAATTCCGAGATAAAACTGTCAAATATGCTGACTTTTTTTAATAATGAAAGTTTCAAAAAATGTCCAAAGTGGTAGACTTAACTGATCATTCATGTATTTACTTAATGATTTAGTATAACCGTTATTATTATTATTTTTTTTACAACATACATACATTTCAATGTTTTTACACTCAATCAAATAATACATGGACGTGGTGAATATTTTTAGAGTATGTCGAGTCAGCACATATTTTACACATTTCATATTTTGGCCGTTTTCATGCGGGTCCGTCTTTGTCTTTTTTTTTTTTCTTTTTCTAAATTCTATCCAGAGTTTTTCCGACTACGTGATCATCACCTCCAGGGCTGGACGGTACTTCCACGACTGGCCCACCCTCTTGGTGAAAATGGTATCTTCCTGGATGACAATGGGTCCCATGGCTGGACCCTGATCCAGCTGGGGAGGTTCCATTTCTGTGCAGGTGATGTTGAACTTGATTAGGCCAGGGTAGAGGAAGATAAACGTGGACATGTGCTGGAGACTCTGCTCAGCTTCCAACTGCAGTTTTGAATTTCAGATAAAAAAAAAGATAACATGCCAAAATTATTTTATTGTCTGAATCATGAAAAATACAGAAGTTTGGTTTCTAAAGTTAGAGACTTCTCACTGACGTCGCATTTCTATAGCAACGAGGAATCTGCCAAGGTGGAGTACCAAGGCCTGATACTTCACGGAGGCAACGGAGGCAATTGCCTTCAATGCCCCTGGTCATTGCCTTGGTGCCCTTTGAAATGTTCCAAGTCTATACACAAAATAAACATACTGCGCCCATCACCCTTCCACACCCACACCCACACCCACACACACACCCACACCTACACCCACACCCACATCCACATCCACACCCACACTGAGTTGGAACAAATTTTGGTTAATGTTTTTGCTACATTGCAAATCAGATATTTGATTGCCCCTCATTGCACACGATGTACAGCACACACCCAAACAAACTACAACTAGGCCTCTAGGATAAAATAGTTATTAAAAACCACTGAAACTGCAAAAGTACAATGCACAGAAATATAACACTCATTAACAAAGAAGACACACAAAAAAAATCAAGTTATGTACAATTTGGGGAGAGGAGATGAAAGAGAAACTGACAACAAAATTAATTAAAAAGCTGAATTGTATATGATTTACAGTTAAAATAGCTACAGGAAAAATTAGACACCACAAATCAATGTACAGAAATATGACACTCATTAAAAATTTTAAAACAACAAAAAAAGTCAAGTTAGATGTTTGTATAATTTGGAGACAAATGATACCAGAGAAAATGACAATCAAATGGACTGAGAAGCTTCATTTGTACATGTATATGATTTAGGCCCGTTTCAAACGTAACGTTCTTGCCATGTCGAATTCAAATATTCTGACTTTTTCGACTCTACACGGCAGGACTGCGTCGTTCGAAACCACTTTTGAAATTCGGCGAGGCAGAGGCTTAGCTCGACCATGGCTCGACAGGCCCTGCTGCACTATTGGCAAAGTTCGGCAGAAGCACGACGATTGAAACCACTGCCGAGCCAATGCAACGCTATATTGCTCAAATGATTTTTGAATTCGACATGGCAAGAGCGCCAACGATTGAAACGGGCCTTACAAAGTAAAAATAGCTATGGGAAAAATTAGACATCACAAACGGCTGAAACTGCGGAAATCGACGTACAGAAATATGACACTCAATACAAAATTGCAAACAAAAAAAGTCAAGTTACATGTATATATACAATTCGGGGAAAAAGATACAAGAGAAAATGACAATAAAATGAACTAACAATGAAAGGTGAGCTATCACTGAGACCAGTAAGGCAAGACAAACAAGAAGCATACCCAGTTACGTAGCCAGTATTTTTATTTGTTTTTTGCAGTGGGTGAGGGGGCAAAGGGAGGGGGGGGGGCCACAGATATTTGTAGAGGGGACAAATTAAGTAAAAAATTGGCTGATTGTAGCAAATTTCACTGTGTGGACAGTCGGGGGTATGGACAATCGTGGGGGGGGATAGGTTGGTTGGTTGGGCAAGATGTGGAACATCTTGCCCAACCTTGGGGACAGCATTACCTTCGGGTGGGAATGGAACGTACCTTGTCACTGTTAATACTGCAGCTACCGGAACAGACCACTTTATCCATGGGGTTGATATCCCGATTGCCATTTTGATGGTCGATGTACGGCTCTATAAACAACTGTAACCTACCTAGAGTTTCATCTAAAACAAAAACCAAAAAGAGCAAAATAAATAAAAATATATATAAAAAAAATAAACAGTTAATATAAAAAATCCTCCTGAAAGATTTTCAAGTTAATGTACAATTATTCTTTGTGTCCAGTTTCGCAGATCTGCAAAACAATTTTTGCTTACCAGGAAATGGTTACCAGCCCCCAAAACCATTTCACACATTCAATCTGTGACTGATTTCCTGCTTAGTTTTTCCAGGCAGAAAATCATTAAGCCAAATTTTCTGCTTCAATCAGCTCTATGAAAATGGGCCCTGGGCCCATAAAAGCTGTTAAGCAGAAATTGGTGCTTAGCACGTTTTTCTGCTAAGCTGGAAACCAGTCACAAAATGGTGTTTTGGTTGGTAACCTGTTTCTGCTAATCATGATTTTTCTTTGCCAAGCTGTTTCTTGTGCTTAACAAGTTTATGAAATTTAGCCCCAGGGCCCAATTCCAGAGAGCTGTTTAAGCAGCAAATAGTGCTTAGAAATTTTCCGCTAAGCAAAACTAAGCAGGATACCAGCCACAAATTGTACCTGTAAAATGGTAATTTGGCTGGTAACCTTATTCTGGTCAGCATATTTTTTATTGTGCTTAGCTCGTTTTTAAGCTTAAGCAGCTCAATGAAAATAGGCCCCTGCGGCCGATTTCACAAAGAGCTAAGATTGATCTTAACCGCGAATCATTCTTAACTGCTAAGCAAAGTGTGATGTCACAATACAAATCACTATGGTAATACTGACAACTCATCTTAAGATGAATCTTAGTGTTTTGTGAAATTGAGCCCAGGTAATGAATTGAGACCGAGAGGCACGGCCCTAAAACTCACCCATAAGATTTGTGACTGATACAAAGATGTTGAGGGGCTCGCCAACAGGGAAAGTGGCCGGACCGTCATTTTGTACCGAACTCTCATTCAGCTGCACATCCCATCGGATAGGGCAGATCTTGATGTGATCCAACATCGCCGACGTCAACTCCAGATGGTCCAACATTGCCATGCCGGACTTCTTCAATGCTGGGTGTGGGAAGTTAAGGGGAAGCTTGTTTTGATTTTTCACTTTTTGTTTCGGCTCGATACACAGACGGTTTTCAAACAACCCCAAAGTCCCTTTTACACTTCAGAATCAGTTCTTACATCCTCTTACTACCCTATACCTGCATAAAAGACAACTGTACATCCCCTAATGAAGCTCTATGTTGTGGAGTGGGTGTTGATCTGCATGTACTTTTGAGAAGCGGTTTTGAAAAGTGAAATAAAATAAATAAATAATCATAATAAATAATAATAATAAAATAGTGTCGTTGCCGAGCAGTCTAGTACACTGGACTCAAGTTCTGGTGCTGTCAGAGTGAGGGTTCAGGTCCTGGTCGTGGCAGGTGTGCACTTAACCAGCTGGCACCGGATGTCGAGAATAAACACAAAAATATTGTCAGAGCCAGCAAACGGGCGACGTGTCTACACACCATTGTTTAATAATAAAACCCGAGCAGAGGTCACCCGGACATTTTGTTTCGGAGCGTGCACTCGCCGTGATTATGCTTTGTTTCATCCACCCACAAACGACCGATGAAGTGGCATATTTTGCCACTTTTTGGCCACTGTGCGGGGGTCACTGTGTACAGTACACTTATTGTACGGAGAAGGGGGTTTTCCCTGGTGTTTCTGGCATGGTTGGCTGCAGATTGTGCCGCATCACCTTGTAAACCCTCACAAGATGCTACATAATTGGGTCTCACAATTCCAACATAGCTCTGCATACCTGTTGTAAATAATATTGAGTGCTACGGGACGCCCATCGCTGGTGATAAAACACTATAACATGTATAAGAACTGAATATTTTTATTATTGTTGTAATTAAAGGAAAATAAAGATCAACAAAATATTCTGAACTCAGAAATGAATCCTAACCAACCACCGGCTTTCGCACCAGAGTCCCCTTACAATTACTTCAAAATGATGGCATACCGGTTCATCCAGTGGATAAGGCAAGAAACCTCGGTGTCATATTTGACAAATCTTTCTCCATGGATAACTTTGTCAACAACAAATGCCACTCTGCATCATTTGCTCTACGTAAGATTGGGAAAACTCGTCAGTTTATCAATAAAAAAAACAACAGAAAAACTAATCCATGCATTTGTAATCTGCCACCTCAATTACTGCGACTGTCTCAGATATGGATTGCCTCAATTACAACTCCTAAAACTTCAAGTCATTCAAAACTCAGCAGCAGGTCTTGTTACTCGGTTAAGAAAACATGAACCCATTACTCCAGCTTAACAATCACTCCATTGGCTTCCTGTTCATTCTCGCATCATCTTCAAGGATCTCCTTCTTACATTTCAATGTCGTCATGGAATTGCTCCCATCTACTTGACTATAATCTGCTCACCGCATACACACCGTCTAGAAATCTTCATTCCGCAAACAAAGACTTTCTCGTTGTTCCATCTGTCCACACCAAATCATATAGTGAACGTAGTTTTCAATTTGCAACACCTCATCTATGGAATACTCTCCCTCTTCTGTTACACAATTCAAATCTTTTCTCAAAACATTTCTTTTCAAGTCATCTTAGTTCTTCTCTTTTTGTTTCGTTCTTCCGAGCGCTTAGAGACTCTCTTCGGAAGGTGTTAGGCGCTATATAAAAACACTTGTTATTTATTTATCTATTTGTTCAAAGGATATGCAAGTCCATCTGATGTCCACCATAGTGGCCAGCTGCTCTGCATACAGGATCTCCTGACTCCTGCCACCGACTTGCTGCAGCCCCACGCTGAGGAGATCGCTGCTGTGCGAGGAGTGGACCTCCCCATTCCTCCACGTCGGATTGCTGCCGCAGCTGTTGCTGCCTTGCATGTCGGTGTCCGTGGAACCGCTCTGCGTGGACGGCCGAGGCTGGGTGACGACGAACCGGTTCACCTTTACTGCTAACCTGAGAAATTGGATATGCAAGAATTGCATGTTAGTGTTAAAGGAATTGTTTCGATTCAAAAGGAATTTGGGGTTGAAGGCCGATGCCAAGAGTCACTTTTGGTATTTACCGTTTGCTCTGTTGACTGCCGAGTATTAATGAGGTGTCCTCTCCATATTGCACAGCTAATTCCTGACTTGTTGCATTTAACGTATCAAGCACCAGGTGGAATTCCTTGGGACTGGGAAATTGGTAAAAAACACAAATGAGGATTTGTTAGAACCTGAAGGGGGTGAAAGTCATTGCTGATAAAAAGGTCTAGGAAACTAGAAACTAGGATCCAGAGTTTAAGAGGTACGTTAAAATGATGACACTTCCACCTTTTGGTAACCCCTGGAGTTGTAGATTTCGATGAGCTTCTTGGGAACAGTATACTCAACGCTAAAAAAGTAGATCAAAGAGCAGGATTTCATTAAATCTAGAGAAGAAAAAAATCTAATTTTCTTTATCATGCAGACATAAAAAGTCTGAATTCAGATAAAAGTCTGACATTTGTCATTCCTGAATCTAGGCTTTTTCACATGGTATTAACTCCAGCATTGTAGTACTCGTACTTAATACTCGGTACTTGATACTCGATACTCGATACTTGGTACTCGAGTACTACTCAAGTACTGTGTTTTAAGGTACTGGTTCTCGTACTCTGCTTACAAAGTCCATACTCGATACTTTACTTACTAAGTCCTTCTGCTCGAAGTCTAGTACTTGATACTCGACACTGAAAACTGTAATCAGACTTGATTTCAAATACTCATGGCCAAAGTACCATTTTTCCTTTTCATGTTTAAATCCCACGCAATCAGGTGGGGACTGAAAACTCAATCCACAAACAAGGCTCCCGTCTGGGATTCGAACCGGGGCCCAGACCTAGAAAGATCAAGTTGGCTCAGAGCAGAAAGGACTTATATCCCATTGTGTTATACGTATTATAAGTCCTTTCTGCTCTGAGCGGACCGGGTCTTTCTAGGTCCTATATGTCCTAACTGCTCTGATCCGACGATATTCGCGTCGTTCAGCATGTATTTTTGTTTTTTATGCAATACGCGCAACGCATTACGCACACCGCATGACCGACAGATGGATGTGAAGCCTTAGACTATGACTGCTTACTCAGTGGCAGGGATAGCACTCCACTGGGTGAAGATGATGGATGGTTTGATGACAATCCGTAGCAAGATACTGGCTTCTCTGTGGTAGTCCTCCTCCATGCCAGGACCACCAGAGTACGATAACTTCAACATGGCTTCAATCGTCTGTAAGAATCAAGAAAATTATTCATCAATTCATCTCGACATTTATCCCTAAAAATGCAAAATGTACAAATAGATATTGACACAGAAGGTTAACCAGATTGCACCGGAAAACGTGAATACACTTCGAAACAGAAGCCGTGTAAAGACGCCATTTTTAATTTCGGACAACCGGAGCAATTGTTGTACAGACATTCCACAGCAGAGTGTGCACAGACCACGCACACGCCGTCTAACGCTTCGTTTCACCCACACAAGGACAAAAAAAGGTCTTTGAAAATACTGGTGTTTTCTGGCTAATGAAAGCTGGTTTTTGTGTAATCCCCGATCACAGACCTTTGTCCTTTTGTTCCAAGAAGAGGATTACGAGGCATCAATGGGCTTCCACCACTGTTCTTTCATTGTATTTTGGCTCAATGGGAGCAAGTCAGAGTGTGCCAGCACTCGAGCCATGGTTCCATGTTTAGTTCCACTCCAGGGGGACGGGACCAAAAAAAGAATCCCGCCAGCAACTGGTTAATGGGTGTGTACAACACTGGTAAGATTGCAAATATAAATGTTCACAGATTTGCACATAACTTACATGGTATAAATATGGTCAAGGTGGGAAACTTCCAAGGAAATATTTCTGCCCGAAATACTATAGTTTTTTGAGAAATGAGTAAAACATTTAGTTTTGATCTCGCGAGTTCAAAACCCGATGTTTGAAAACTGTGAAAACATAAAAGGGGGGGGGGGTTCCCACTATTTTCTCATGACGCCAAAGACCCATTGAGCCTAAACTTTCACAGGATTGTTATTTCACATTTCCACATAAAGTGAGGGTAGGTCTTTTGACAATAGACCGATCCATTAAGCACCGCCCATGCTGTATTTGACCAATCACAAACGTGATTGCGCAACCAAAAGTCAGACAAAAGTCTGACAAACACGTAAGTGCATATGGCGCACTTGCACAGTGGGCGGGGCTTAATGGATC
Source organism: Marthasterias glacialis (assembly GCA_911728455.2). Lineage (NCBI taxonomy): Eukaryota > Metazoa > Echinodermata > Asteroidea > Forcipulatida > Asteriidae > Marthasterias > Marthasterias glacialis. Next base: position 13,001,661 of record OU452232.1, on the reverse strand, counting down.
GGTCTTTTACCAATGTTGCTCGCGTGCTTTAAAAAACATGGATATGCATGCCAGGCATGATTTTTGACCCTTGAACAAAATATTGGAAAATCTTAGTAAGTACAGAAGAGAAAGAAAGTAACAATAATAACAGTAACTATAAAAATGTTTGTATAAAGCAAAGCACTGTAAAATAAAAATACAATTTGCGTATTAATAAAAAACGATATCAAGTAAACAAATCAAAGTTGAAGTTAAAGAGCAGATAAAAATGCAATCAACAAATATTATTGTAAACAGAAATACAATCCAAAGACGAAGAAACAGGAGACGGGCTATGACACGTACATCCTTCAGTATAAGGCATACAATTTAAAACATTACATTAATTCAATGATTCATCACCGTTTTCCTGTAGTGACGAATCTGTCAAAAATATTTCTAAAATTAGTAAATTGATTTTTCGTACAAGTTTTTGGTACATTTCACAAAGTTTCAGGCCCTAACATATAATAGTTTTGTAATTCCATTGATTAGCATGACCGGCGAATCACTAGATTTGCAGATTTTCCATTTTGTGTTTTCACAAAGTGACAAATTGCCACTTTATCCACTGAAATACATAGTGCTGGTACAGTGCCAAAAACGTGTGTTACAACTTTTGTGTTTTCACAAAGTGACAAAATTCTCCAACCTATTTAAGATCAGCGTTTCCACAAAGTGATGAATAGACCTTTATCTCGTTGCCACCATCTTGGTCATGTTCCCTGTATCCAAAAACAGTAATGAATGCTAATATTCACTACACAAAAAAGGAACCACATTTTTTTTTCTTTCAGCCTCAGTTTGGATACAATGATTTAGACTGGAGACAAATCAAGATGGCCACACCATGATAAAGGTCTATTTCAATAAGCATATTTTTGTAAGCAATGCTCTGTGGACACGTCTCAATTTTTTTTTAAATTTTCACAAAGTGATGAACAAGTTTCGAATTGCTTAATAACTCAATAAAACATTTGCAAGGGTGGAAAATAACAATAGCTCTGTAGGACTGAAGAAGTCATCTTTATTTTGGTAACAACATTTTCAAGAAAAATTAGCGAGCAGTCTCTGAAACAGCAGTTTTAAAAACTGTTCAACTTTAAATAGTTTTTCTCAAAGCAGAGATTTTTTGTTCTGTGGGGCGAAGCCGTAACTTCATAAAAACGGTGACGAAATCACGATCCAAAAGTTTAAACAAAACAAACGCGACTTGAGGTGAGACATTAAAAATGTCTACAACGTACGACGCACAAGAAGAGGGGTGCTAACTTACTCTTTGTAAACTGTCTGGTTCCACCGTCTCACCACTGTCAGTTTTACATGTCTCCAGGAAGGAAGAGGACGCTGACCGTTTGGGTGTACTTTTGGGAGTACTGTAATCCATCGTTTTGCTCGGGGTGGGTGTGACTGGAATGTCTGTTTACAAAACAAGAATTCTGAGTTATGAACGTTGCCCTACAGAGTATATTATTATTTTGGGGAGGAGTATTGACCCAATTCACCTGACGTCTTCATCACAATAACCTTGGTTGCGCCATTTTGGAAGTCAGTGTCGCTGTGTGTTACACAGTATAGTGCAAATTTTAGGTGACGTGGCGTTTACACACTTACCTGTTGACTTCCATAATGGTGGATAGATATTCGCTGCTTTATGGAGACATTAGACAAAAGGGAACGCAAGGAACAATGTGTCTCCATAGGGAAATTCTAAAGAGAGGGAATACTCCACAAGGGATTTTGTGTACAAAGTCTATGGGAGGATGTTAAGTACAGGGACTAAGGAAAGAGCAAAAGAAGTCTCCACAAGGATGCAAATATAGGAATGTGTGAGTGTGGCACAGTTGCCGCGTGTGGCGTGCGTTGTGCAATGGGGTCAATATATTCATTCCCCTCCTCTGGTTTTCAATGCACACACTATACAACTGACCTGTGATCATTTCATCAAACTCGGTGGGGATTAAGGATTCAAATTGCTTGTCAACCCTCCTCCTGTCTGATCATCCAATAGCATCCACTGTGCTTTTGAATGATAGACTATGCCAGCCTACAATTGCATGTGGTTAATGCATCTACACACTCCACAGTCAACCCTCCTACTGTTTGACCATTCAATATCATCCACTGTGCTTTTGAATGATAAACTATGCCAGCCTACAATTGCATGTGGTTAATGCATCTACATGGAACACAGTAAACCCTCCTACTTTCTGACCATCCAATAGCATCCACTGTGCTTTTGAATGATAAACTATGCCAGCCTGCAATTGCATGTGATGAAAGCATCTACACACTCCACAGTCAACCCTCCTACTGTTTGACCATACAATATCATCCACTGTCATTTTCAATGATAGATAAACTATACAAGACTGTAATATCATATCATCTGGTAAATGCATCTACATGGTTCACAGTCAACCCTCCTACTTTTTTGACCATCCAATCTCATCCACTGTGATTTTGAATGACAGATAATCTATGCCAGCCTGTAATATGATATCATGTGATAGAATGCATCTACTTGGTTCACAGTCAATCCTCCTACTGTCTGACCAATTAGTATCACCCACTATGGTTTTGAATGAGTTTATCTATGCAAGCCTGTAACATGCTATCCTGTGGTGAATGCAGATCTACATGTACACGGTTTACAGTCAGCCCTCCCACTGTCTCACCAATCAATGTCACCATACCAAACCAGTCCAGTGCATCTATCATTCAAAATCATGTGGCATATTTGTTCATGCAATACCCTAAATGAAAGCTATGAATAACTTTCTTGACTCTATAAGGATGGGTAATTTAGAATTTGAATCTAAATTTGGGGGTCAAATCACATAGGACCTAGCATCTTAAAGAAACGCTTGGAATGTTAGATTCACTCACCGTTGAGGTTGTTGTTTTTCTGTTTGTTGATAAAGCTCCCAGTTGCCTTGATGTAGAGAGTAAACATCATCTGGCTTCCTGGCTGCAGAGGAAGCTGAGTCTGAATGTTCTCCTCGCTCCAACTGAACACTTTATCTGTTAGCACACCTGTAGAGAATGGAGGGCACCAGGTTCAGTGGGGTTTGTTAATTCAATAGACCAATCCATTAAGCCCCGCCTACCTTAGCAACTGCCTAGCAACAGCATGTGGTGTGACTTTCTTGCCACGATCGCACTGGTGGTTCGGTTGCGACCACACACACGTATCAGATGCACACACGGGGCATGGTTTTCTTGAACGGTATGGATTTAGTTTCATGGCCTTTTAAGCAGTGCCTTGAGTCCAAAGAACAATGCAGACAGGAACACTGTTACACCACTTTTACACAACTGTACAGGGACCACTGCTGTGTGATTTGCACCACCAGAAATACAACAACAAAAATTTAACAAAACAAAAGTCAGTGCAGTTGTGTGTCAGAGAAATGGCGGCAGTTTGTTTACTTTTCTAATGGAATTCTAACGTGTCAGACTTTTGTCGGATTTTCAGTGGCGTTGTCAAGGCTGTGATTGGTCAATACGCTAGTAGGCAGGGCTTAATGGATCAGTCTATTAACAATTATATCAGGGTTTCTGTGTCAGTCAGTCTCAGTGGATTGCTAAAATTAGACTTCTAAAAACTAAACACTTTGTAGAGAATGGAGTGGGATGGGTGGAACAAGTCAGATGGCAGGCGCTCTCCTGTCGACGTAATTAAAAACGTTTATTCAAAACAGTTTTAGCGACATATATTTATTCATTTTTGTTCACATGGAAAATTAATAGACACTTACCTGAATCTGCAGTCAGTTTTAACGAGAGTGATTCAACAGGAATTTTCCCGCCATTTGTTAACGTCACAGCACACTCATGACTGCAAACAAAAAGGGAAAAAAAAGAAACACATGAAAAAGCTGTTAATAGCTAAGGCTGTGCCTAATGTGGACTTCCCACATTATGAACGTTGGTACAGTTCAAATGCACTTTTTCTTTGCAAGTGTGAACCAAGCTTTTGATGGTGTTGATTCAAATCCATAATCGTTACAGAGGATGGGCCATGGTGATTGATTCTGCTTTCTATAATTGTTGCATCGGAAAAACTTTTCTTTTGTGACATTAAATTGACAAAAGAAGTGATATTTGCAGGGAGTTTTTAAAGAGGATGGGCCATGGTGATTGATTCTGCTTTCTATAAATATTGCATCGGAAAAACATTTCTTTTGTGACATTAAATTGACAAAAGAAGTGATATTTGCAGGGAGTTTTTAAAGAGGATGGGCCATGGTGATTGATGTCGATGTTATTGTTTAGTTTTCTGCTTTCTATAATTATTGCATCCGAAAAACTTCTCTTTTGTAACATTAAATTGACAAAAGAAGTGATATTTGCAGGGAGTTTTTACTCCTTTAACTAGCCCGCCGCCTAAATTTATCAAAATCCCGGAAATGAGGGAAGCAAACAAATCATGACGTCACTGGAAGCACTGAATCCCCGGATGGTCTGCACTGAGCAATGCTTCATTCAATGAGTAACAACAAACAGCCATTGTTTGACAGAGGAGCACTTCCTGCGACGTCACTATTCTTTAGAATTTCCGGAGACAACTTTCAGGCACCGACTGCTGTTGTTCTGATTTTGGCTCGAGGCGGGGGGTGAAAAGAGGCTTGGAAACTGCCTTTGTAAACGAATAACCACGCATTCTATAATTCTGTCACCGTTTTTTCGTGGTAGATATAAGTGCATTTAGGGAGCTAAAACTTTTTTTAAAGAGAGACTTCTAGCGTGGCCCATCCTCTTGAAATCCATTTCACCCTAAGGAGCTGATCAACCATTTGAAACCATTCTTCTGCATGGGTTGATTATGGCGGCACAACTGTGCACAGAACTGTGCTACATGTGTACTGTGTTCACGTGTATACTGTGTAGATACATTCATCACATGATATCGTATCGCAGTGGATGATATTGAATGGTCAGACAGTAGGAGGGTTGTCTGTGTACCGTGTAGATGCATTCACCAAATGATACCACATTACTGGCTGGCATAGTTTATCAATTAAAAAAACCCAGAGTGAATGATATTGAATGGTCAGACAGTAGGAGGGTTGTCTGTGTACCATATTATTGGCTGGCATAGTTTATCTCGTTCAAAACCACAGTGGATTTACGAGGCATCAATGGAGGTAAGTCAGAGTGAGCTGGCAATCGAGCTATGGTTCTGTGTTTAGTACCACTCCTATGCTGATGTTTTGCAATTCACGGTGCGGGAATTTGACATTTTCTCGGTTTAAGAAACAAAACGGGCGATCCAATAAAGAGACTCTTTTGTTCTCTTGGCGTTGTCAAGTCAGGGTTTCTTTCTGCCAGCGGTACCCTCAAAGAAAAAAAGATTCTGGCAATTCCATCAAAAGATTCCCACCAGGGGAACGGGACAACAACAAAAAAAAGAATCCCAGCGGCAACTGGTTAACAAGAAAGATAAAGAGAAGAAATGCTCAACCCCCTACTCACCTTTCACCGGTGTATAAACTAAGAGCTGCGCTGGTGTTGGTCTTGCTGTCTGAGGGGTCCAGGCTCAGGGTACTCACAGCCTGTGGGAGGGAGGTTTTCACCCTCAAGAGAGGTAGGGCAGGGACCACTTCCACCTCGTAGAAGTTCTGGGGGACAGTTTTGACGTGTTTGAAGCGGCAGTGGCTCTCCACTCCAAGGACGTTCGTTGTGTAACCTGCCACAGAAATTGCGATAGACTATTTAGACGCGACTCCTTTCCAGGGATAGTCGACCGCGAATACAATCGTACATGAAGTAACTAAACAGTGTTAAAAGTGCGAAAGACTTGTACAAGGATGAGATTTGACCAATTTGAAAATTCCTGAAAATGTCTCACAAGCCCAGGTTCCCCCCTCACTCTAAGAGTGCGAACCTCCCAGATGCTATCCTGTTCGTAAGGGTGATATAGTTCCACTGTGAGCCACGCCTACTCCTCACAAACTGGCTCCAAGGATTACAAGAAACCCGTAAGAATGCATTGTGCGAGGGCTTCTTTGAGAATCTATGGACTTGTCTTCCACTGGTGTTTTGCAGAGTCTCAAGGTCTGGTCAGAATTATCAGTTCTTGTCATAAGAAATGCCTTTGAACGATGACATGTGTGATTTTGGGTCAAACTACACACAAGCTTTTGCCAAAACCTTGTGCGTAAAGCAAAATTGTCTGCTTTAACCCTTTCAGTCCCGAACCCGGGATACCCCAGTTCACGCAGTGCCCACTCAGATCCCACTCCCGGGATATCCCGGGTTGCGCGATCACCCTACATTTGCCTCTATCATGCTCGCACCAAATGCGCTATGAAAACAAAAAATACAGCCTCAACCACATGTTGAATGTCGCCCTCTTTTGTTGCAATGAGCATCTGTGATTGTTTACTCCTTTTCTTGCATGGGTTTAGGCTGCTGCTTGAAGTCCAAATATAAAAAAATTTACGTTGAGGTTTTCTTCAAAAACATGGTTCATTTTCCTTTCTGGACTACTGGTGACTTTGCATGTCTCACTGTACACATACGCTTTTTCATTTAGGCGCAGTCAGTACTTCATAACGTCAAGGATGTGGCGGGATTTTTAAACAACATGGACGCGCTCTATGAACAAGAATTTAACAATACAATAGACCAATAATCGTTCTCGATAATGAAAATCGATCATTGCTCTGTGGATTATGTTCTTTACAATATGTTCTTTCAGGCTAATCACAATTTTTGCGGGCCTGAAATTTTCCTTTCAGCAGCTCTATGAAAGTTTCATTCTCATCTCTTACCTACTATAGTCAGGACCCCCGTCCCCTTAGGTGTTCCCATAATGGAGACACTGTGGGGACCAGACTCGGCTGGTAAGGTCACTGTGGCTGGGATGGGGTCAAAGTTCAACCCTTCAGTCAGAAACCCCTGCACAGACAAAACACACAGCATCAAAACACGATCGGCTTACACACACACACAAGTCACACGAGCAAGAATTAAGGTAAGCAAAACAAGTGCCTCAGTGTTGGGAAATATTTCGTTTCTGTCCAAAACATATTCCACTCAGCCTGAGGCTTGGTGGGATATGGGACGCAGAAACACTATATTTTTCCGTATTCCACTCGCACTTTTGTGATGACTAATAATATACACATGTAAAAATTCACCACCTAACAATCCATTCTAAAACACATCCACCATTCAATCAATTTTGGTACTTCCAAAAAATAAAAGCATAATGATATAAACAGTGAGTAAATACAAATCTCTTAACAACATACACAAATAATGTACAAATAAACAAGTTAACTACATGTATAAACAATCAACAGTTCCTAAACGAGTGACGGAGATGGAGGGACGAAATCACCACATATATGAACACGGCATCATGGAGTAGACAGACGTATGATAGAACAGAATGGAAAGTGCTTGAGGAGGGTTTCATCCAACAATGGATGAACACAACCTAAAATAATAAAATAAAAAAAAAACCGAGTGAAATAATTGTCCGAAAAGTGCCTCAACGTACTGTACGTGTCAGACACTCTTTTAAAAAAATAGTCAACCTTATAAAAAACAGCTCAGTTTCCTGAGCAGGTTCTGTACTAGGTTTCTTACCAAGTTTGAGACTCGGAGTTCAAACGGTAAAGGGTTGTAGAAGCTAAGACACATCTCACAAACATCCTCAGCTACCCACTTGAAATCTGCAAATTATACAAATAAAAACTTAAGTCAAATGTTTAACCAGTTTGCTTTGGGATTAAAAATCCTTTTCCCGTTACCCGTATGGGAGTATTTTCAGTCAAAAAGCAATTTCTTTTTTTCTACCCAGTAATACTTTGTATATTTGGTTTGCGGTAACACCATGTGATTATATCTACTTTGCTATATACAGTTGACTGTTCTTGTGAGAACTTGTCTTGTTATTATTCTATTACCGTGGAGAAGATTTCCGAAATCTACTCCGCACGAGTAGAATAATAGCAAGACAAGTTCTCACAAGAACAATCTACTGTATTTAGCAAAGTAGATATAATCACATGGTGTTACTGCAAACCAAATATACATTGATACCTCACCATGCAATGCCTCAAATCCTATACAGTAATACTTTGTTTAGTCTCAGACACTCATATAAAGACGTTTTCTCATTGACATTTACATATTTTAATGACGCGTATGTTTTTGTTTTACGGTCATGTTTTTGAATCACAATTACAGACAGATGAAAGGCCTCATGACAATACAGTATAATCTGTCTTTTACAAAATCGTGGCTGGTATGTGAAAGGAAACAGGTCTTCGATAAAGGCATTAGGCACAAATCAATGCAAAGAGTTACTCCATTCATTGGTTGTGGTGCCTTTTGCACGGGGCCACCGAACCATGACCCCATGGACTCCGTGAAACAGTTGCCTGGGTACACGCAATCCGCTACAGTGTCTCACCACCGCGTGGCCTGTTGATTTGACCACCACCAACATGCACATAAACTCAAATGCCAGTGAGTTTATAAGCACGCCACTGCGTGTTGCATATGAGTTTTGCGTGTTATTGTGTCCTCCGAAAGCCAACTGGTTAAGTGTAAAATCCAAACAATGTTTTCTGATGAAAAAAAAAATCTAAAAACTGTTAGATTGAAAGTTTATGGAAAATGCCGACTATAAATGTGGAGTGTCGTGTCCGAGCGGTCTAGTCCACCGAACTTAAGTTCTGTACTGTACAGCATTTGGGTTTGAATCCCGGCCTGGCCAGTCGCGGCACTTGTGTCCTTGAGCAAGAGACTTTACCATACTTGCTTTGTCCTTCGGATGGGACGTTAAGCCAGTCGCGGCACTTGTGTCCTTGAGCAAGAGACTTTACCATACTTGCTTTGTCCTTCGGATGGGACGTTAAGCCAGTCGCGGCACTTGTGTCCTTGAGCAAGAGACTTTACCATAATTGCTTTGTCCTTCGGATGGGACGTTAAGCCAGTCGCGGCACTTGTGTCCTTGAGCAAGAGACTTTACCATAATTGCTTTGTCCTTCGGATGGGACGTTAAGCCGTAGGTCCCGTGTACGATGGGTAGTGCACGTAAAAGAACCCAGAACACTTATCGTGAAAGAGTAGGGGTTTACCCCGATATTTCTGGGTCAGATAGCAAACATCCTTATATACAGGTTTCCTCAGGCTTCCGAGCTACAGTGATGAAGTTTGTTTTTGAGGCATCCTTGGTTTCATTACCAGAAATTAATAGTAATAATAATAATAATAATAAATACTATATATACAGGTTTCCTCAGGCTTCCGAGCTACAGTGACGGAGTTTGCTTTTGAGGCATCCTTGGTTTCATTACCAGAAATTAATACTAATAATAATAATAATAATAATAATAATACATAATAACTACATGTACAGAACAAACAGCAGACAGACCTGGGCCCGATTTCATAGAGCTTATACAAAAATTAAAAACAATGTCAGTCAGTAGAGTGGCTTTTATACCAACCCTAAAAAAATGTCATTTCTCAAATTGTCTTCTGTACATACCACCATCTTAGAGAAACAGCCTCTGCTAAACCCTGCAAGAAACTTCAAGACCGTTAGAAACTTACCGACTCTCGGCTTGAGTTTCTTCTCTTTGCCGTTGCGGTTCTGTATCGGTGAGTAGATGAACGGACCGAGGGATTCACTCGACGGACTCGTGCTGAGACTGGATTTATGAATCAGCGGCATCAGTTGCCGTGACAACGCTACCAGCTTGAAGGCTCTGCGTCCGACAGACGAGAAAAGATTGTGTGAAATGAGAGTCCGTTTTAATGTGCTGCATGAAGAATGTTTGATAAAACGGACGCAACAGGATGGTCTATTGACCCAATTTACCTGACGTCATCATCCACAATAATTAACATTTATAAAGTGTCGGTGTTTGTCACAGATTGGTGCTCATGATGCCGATATTTGGTCACTATTTACTTTTATGACTGAGTTATGAAACTGAGCTATGAGTTATAACTGTGTTATGAAATCCATTTTGAATAGTATCTTGTGAGATAGCAACATGCCAGAAACACCACAGCGAACCCCTTCTTTTAACGATAACAAAAGTTCTGGAATATTTTGGCATTTTCTGGCTATTGAGAGGTGGTTTGTGTGTAATCCCCGATTCTAGACCTTTGTCCTTTTGTTCCAAGAACGGGATTATGAGGCATCAGGAGGCTTCCACCATTGTTTATTCACCGTATTTCGTCTCAACGGAGGTAAGTCAGAGTGAGCCGGCAATCAAGCCATGGTTCCGAGTTAAGTACGACTCCTTTGCCGTAGGTAACGGCCGATGTTTTGCCATTCCATGGTGCGTGAATTTGACAATTTCTCGGTCGAGAAAACAAGACGGACAATCCAATAAAGAGAATCTTTGTCCTCTTGGCATTGTCAAGTCAGGCTTTCTTTGTGCCAGCGGTACCCTCAAAGATAAATGATTTCGCAAATCTGCCACGAGAATCTCGCCAGGGGGAACAAAAAAAGAAGAAGAATCCTGGCGGCAACTAGCTAAAGGCCCTATAATGATACTTACTTTACTGTTGGGAATCTTGTGAACGGGACGGCTGGGATGATGGTACCGTTGTCCCTGGCTATGGGGTGGGGAACACCGGCCACCTTGGCGGTCAGCGTCCCCAGGGAGATTGCTATCTCTCTCTTCTCTGTGCTTGACAGCATGTCGTGCAGAACGTGCATCATGAACGATAACACCCTGGATGAAGTACCACACAAAATCAAATCATTCTATAAACCAACCTCACCTCAATTACAAGAATAACAATAAAGTGACCATGTGTATTCCAGGGCATTTCCTGGCAGGCAAGATACTACACTGGTAATAATAATATACACATATGGACTGGCAATGAGGGAAATAGTGCACGTCTATGCAACCCGAGGGCCTGTGAGTGACCAGGAGAGGGTCCTATTTCCCGAGGCAGAAGGCCGAGGGAAATAGGACCCTCTCTTGGTAACTCACAGGCCCGAGGGGTGCATAGACGTGCACTATTGCCCGAATAATGCCAGTCCATATGTGTTTTATAACACACCTCAGTCCAAAATGTCGGTTAGAAGAGTAAATCGCGTTTTTTTGGCCGGAGATTCTTCTCGATCCGCAGACGCCGCCATTTTCGTTCTCTTGAGGGCACTTTTTACCAGTCAATAGTTTTTGGGTTTTTAAAACTATTTCTCGCTTTGCGAACTATTTCCCCTAAAACGAACCGCGTGCCGTGCGTGTGGTGCAGATTTCATGCACTAGGCTATATTAGTTCACCCCAAGCAACCGTGTTTCAGCCAATCAGGATAAAGAACCAGGGAGAGGTGTGTTATATTAATAATTATCTTCCAGTACATGCTGATTCTCCAATCAGACTGCTCACTGGGAGTGTGATAATAAAACCATATCATACTCCCAGTAGTTTATATTGCACTCTGCGTATTGTGAGTACCTTGCTGCACGCTCAGTACACAGACTGCAAAATGACGTTCCAAACTTTGCATGTTGCCTATTTGCCTAACTTGCCTAATGTTCAAAGTTGTATTATTATCTTCCAGTTGGCTGGAAGATAAACTCGTTATCACACACGCGCTCGTGGAATATAGGAAAATATAGCGCGTCTGCGTCCCATATCCCTATATTTTCCTGTATTCCACTTGCACTTGTGTGATAATATTATAATACTTGCTTCTTTTATAGTGTGCATATCAAGGTGCTTTTACTTCATTATCCCTGTACATTAGGCTTACTTGAACCATTCCCTCAAATTTTCTCAACTCCCTGAGGAGGATACTATCCCAAACTGCTCATTAGCACTAAGGGGTTAATCCAACACAATACTGCCCCATTTATACACCTGGGCTAAGAGAAGCAATTTATGGTTAAGTGTCTTGCTCAAGGACGCAAGTGTAACGACCGGGATTTGAACCCACACTCCAATGATCAGAACTTGAGTCTAATGCGCTAGACCGCTCGCCAATGAGAAATAACAGCTGTGCAAGTTTTGAGATTTGCTCCCCCCCCCCCCCCCCACACACACTTTATTCATAACCAAAAGTTTATAAAAATCATATGTTGCAATCTACAAAAAAAATTAGGATTTTTATGTTATCTTCCGTTGAGCTGTGTACAGATTTGTCTGCATGACGTCCTGGGAGTAGCTGCACAGGTCATTAATATAATAATAATAACTAGCTCTCATATAGTGCATTTCACAATGACATCTCAATGCGCTTTACATTAGTGCCCTGGTCATTGGGCCAATAACATTCCTGTAATCTTTCTCAGCTCCCTGGGGAGTATACAGCCCCGAGCTGCCGTGGCGCTCCGAAGGCTTTTTCAAACACAATATCAACCTCTACCCTCGCAGGTACCCATTTATACCCCTGGGTGAAGAGAAGCAATCATAGTAAAGCATATTGCTCAAGGACATAAGTGTCATGACCGGGATTCGAACCCACACCCCGATGACTTGACCACCAGAACTTGAGTCCGGTGCACTAAACCGCTCAGCATTAATAATAATAATAATAATTAAAACTTGTAAAGCGCCATCTATCTGTGACTTAACATATTCTGAGGCGCTTGAAAACAAAAAGTACAAACAAATAATGTGGAGAGTAACAAAAAAGATTACAAAGTACGTATAGGCAAAAAAGTGGTTGAAAAATAATACACAGAAAGTCAATTGTAAAAAATATTAAACAGGTGAGTTTTAAGCAATGTTTTGAAAATGTCCAGAGACTCTGTAGTGTAGATCGGATATTTAATGGAAGAGAGTTCCAGAGAGTGGGTGCAGCCACAGAAAAGGCACGATCGCCGTTGGAAGTGGTTGTTTTAGGGACAGTTAAAAGAAGTTGGTTATGACATTTAAATGCTTCTAGATTGAGCATGCATTGGTCATGTTGGTGTATGGCTAAAAACCACACAGTCACAGAGTATAGTTTTATTATACATTACCTGATAGCCAGTCCATACTCTCCCATCCTTCTTGCTGAGAAGACTAACTCATGCAGTATTCTTGTCTGTAGTATCGGCCATCCGCACGGACGATCTACAATAGCAAATTATACAACCTTGGATTATAAACAGTCAATGTTTAGATCTTCTCATCCAGAATGCATAAATACCTCGGACAGTCTATTCATTCTGATTGGTCAAGAGGAGGTCACGTGGCCATGTTTAAACGTGGTTAGAGACATGGCGCAGATTTAAACACGGACTGAAGAAATTGAGTCAAAAAAGGGCGCTACGAGACAATTGCACAGCTCAGTTTAAATTGGTAGCCCCATGGAGGAAGATGGCAGCGTGCAAATTTGGCTTGCGCAAGTTTGCATCTTGTGCGCACAGTTTTGAAACTTGCACGAGGTGCTCAACATGGATAGAAATTTAACGCAGACCTGAGCGAGGTGAGCTGTCAGATTTATTCTCAACTTTAAAATGTTTTTTTTTAATGTTTTTCCGCCTCGGTAATATTAATCGAGAACCAGGCCTCATCGTGTTTAAACAACTAGTTGAAAAGCTCTTCACCACACTTTTATTCCCTTATTAAAGAATGGACATTTCTAGTGGGCCATGTCTGTCAAGAATGACACTCCTGGAGCAAACTAAGAACTCTGCTATAAAGCATGAAGACAACCAAAAGGCCACAGCTATGATTTCAGGAATACATCGACTTAAAGTAACAGTTGTCTTCAATCAAGAGCAAGTGTCTGCTTGTCTGAGTTGGAGTGGGAGGCTGTTCCAAAGAGATGGCCCAGAATGTGAGAAACAGTGATCACCCCAAAAGTGCAGGGAACGTGGAATGTCTAGGAGCAGGCTGTTTGAGAAGCGAAGCTGTCTGGGAGGTGTGTACAGATGAATTGAGTTGGTGATGTATTCAGGTGATGTGCCATTGAGGGAGCGGAAGATGAGAAGAATCTTGAAGATGATGCGCTACCGAACAGGAAGCCAGGGCAATGCTTGCAGGCTGGAGGAGATATGTGATGAGCGTTTGACGCGGCTGAGTTCTGGAGACATTGATGACGATTTATCTGGTACTCAGGAAGTTTAATCAAAATGGCATTGCAAAAGTCTAACCGCAAGGAGATTTGTGAGTTCACCATCAGCTCAGATGCCTTTAGAGGTCAAAAACTAACGGATGTGAGACAGATTTCTAAGCTGATACCAAACAGACTTTGAAATGCTGAACACTTGTCAGAGGCAAGGTAATTTCTTACATTAGTCCAAACATGGTAAAAGACACCGCATTGACCCAATACACCTGATGTGATCACACGATAAATATCGGTTAGGCCGTTTTGGCCGTCAGATTCTCAGTGTGTTACTGAGCAGGGTGCATTTTAGGCCATCGCACGTGCAGTTACGGCGCCCACCACATCTTTACATGCAACTTGACTCCCCAAATGGCAGACCACGGGCAGACAGTAGCCGCATCTGCCATCAGTGCAAGGGATCAATAAGGGAAGTGTTAAATTCTGATCTGTAGCATTTCTGTTGAACTGGACTAGATCGCATAAGACGGTGGAAAAACATTATACATATACGGAGTGCCAAAGTGCAGCAGCACAAGGGGTAAAAAAAGGCTAGCAGAATGTCTCACAGTAATGGCCTCTGGAATGGATACAGTGAAGGGATGAGAAGATGCGGCAAGACGAGTACCAAGAGTTAAAGGCCTCCTTACCTGTAGGATAATCCCTGGGGTCAAGGGTCAACTTGTAACCATTCAATGCTTCCATCAGCAACTGGTTGCACTATGGTGGAGGGAAAAGATAGAAGTATTACAAGTGTGTATGATATATTTTTCTTGTGAACGAAACCAAGTCGCACACTCCAGTTCATGTTTGAATACACTAAACTGAAAATACACGCAAGCAAAATTACTGGCCTCACGTTTCAACCCTAGCAGAGTCTTTCTCAAAGGCTAAATGACAACACAAGACACACATACAAGTATACTGGAGTAACAGAAGCAGTCATGTAGAAAGAAGTGAAAAGAGAGAGAGGCAGTCAGAAGATGCAAAGAACGTTCATCCCTTGCATCTTCTGACTGCTTTCTGCCTCTCTCTTTTCACTTTTTTCTACATGACTGCTTCTGTTACTCCAGTCCAGTATACTTTATGTGTGTGTGTTGTGTTGTCATTTAGCCTTTGAGAAAGACTCTGCTAGGCTGGAAAAATGAGGCCATTAACAATTTCAGGCTGGTAAACAGTTTGCAACAGCTAATTCTAATTTTTTCACATTTGAATATGCGCAAGATTTTTACAGTCCGGGCCTGTTGCTTCGTTCTTCGTAAAGTGCAAGGCAGTTTTGCCTTAGTGAAGGGCAACTGCGTGAGGGAGATTCTAATTTCTACTGGAACATTTCAAATGGCACAAAGGCAATGATCAAGGGGCATGGCGGCAATTCGCAGTAATTTTTTACCGCGAGAGGGCGCGTGTGAACCAAGTTTACAAAATGCAAAACAAACTGTTTCTTTCATTGTTGTTATTTTTCTTAATATTTTATTTGGCCATAGATACAAGAAAACAACATACAGGCAGTCAAAACATGATAAAACTGTAATTGTGATGCAAGGAAATTCGGCGTTGAAAGCGCCCTCATGTGGTCAAAAATGCAGTCAATTGCCTCTGCTGCCTTTGTGAACTATCAGGCTGGACAGTCTATGAAAATCTGTCTTTATCCTCGATGGATGTAGACTGGGTACCATTCTAATGGAGTGGTTCCCAAACCCAGCCCGCACCCATTTGATGTCACAGTTCAAGCACTTACCATGTTCCAAGCAGGGTGTTGGTTTTGTGGGGTGACGCACTGCATGGCCGCTACCCTCTTGAAGAACGCAGCCTTACGATGGAAGCCGATGAGTGAAAACAGCCTGGAGAGGGCGCTGTACCGCTCCACCTTCTCCTGATCGCTCAGGTTGACATTGATGTAGATGACGTTTTGAAGAAATTCTGCAGCCTCCAAAGTTTTCTTGAAAAATTAAATAAAAGGAAAAGTCATTGATTCATTTGCTATTAGATGCCTCTTGACATCACCCCAAATGGAACACTGGTGGTTTGGAAACAATATAATATGGCCAAACGGTCTAGTGCATCGGACTCAAGTGTGATATCTAAGTCATCAGGGTGTGGGTTCTAATCCCGGTCATGACACTTGTGTCCTTGAGCAAGACACTTAACTTACACCTGCTTCTCTTCACCCAGGGGTGAATAGTTACCCTTGAGGGCAGAGACGGTTCTTGTAACTGATTTAGCTTGGTGCGCTAGATACTTGGCAGCACAGGCTGCATACTCCCCAGGGAGCTGAGATGGTTTTACGGAGTGAAATAAATGGCCCGGTGACAGCGGGTAATAATGTTCATGCGCCATAAGCATCAAAATTGGTGGATACTGTCACCATATAAAAGTGCATTATTGTATAATCAATGTTCAACACCTCACACCACATTGATTTCATGGGTGATGTTTAGGCTGTCTTCACTTTTAATGCCGCTTCACTATTTCTGAGAAGTGACTGATATTGGTGTGGAGGGTGTCGCATATATTTTTATGTACTGCTTTATCCAATCTGTTATAAGTTTTAAGTCAAGCAATCAACCACAAGGGAAACTCACTGGGTACATTTTTAAATCAATTTTGGGGTGAACAAAGAAAAATTGACTGGAGCGGGATTTGAACCTGCGACCACCGGCTATACGTACCGACGCTCTACCAACTGAGCTATCCAGCTCCTAATGTTGGCCGTCTCCATAATTTGTCAACATCTTGAACAACTATTAAACGTTGAATAATAAAATGAAATGAAACAAATGTGACGACCGTCCAAAGAAAACCAGCCAACTATGTGCAATGCTCACGACACGACTATCTAAAAAATAAAACGATTCATTCAAAAATGAAAACCACTGCTGCGCCTGATTGCATCAAAGATCATCAAAGACAACAAAGAAATAAAATTAATGAAGTACATGCGATACACACTAAGCTCAAGGCCTACAGCTACAAACGTACTTGCACAAAATTGACGTCTGCGATTGGAATTGACTGGGTTGGGTTCGGAGGATGGGGGGGGGGGTGAAGATTGGGGGCTGGGATCGGGGTTTGGGGAAGTGAGCCCCCTCCCCCTTCCCTATTACAAGTAAATCCACAACTTCAGATGTGCAGTATTTTGTTGCATTTTGCAGTCGACTCAAATCCCATACACCGTTGCACAGTGATGTAATTAGCAGGGTATAAGGGCGCCCACATGTACAGTTTCAATCCCCAGCAAATTCCAATGCATTATGGTGCAATTAGAAGGGTCATACTTCCCAGGGCCGAGGCTGGCCAAAAAACCAGCTCATTGATCAAAATGCAACAGAATCACTTACTACGATACCTCATACATATTCACGATCGAGAGCCGAATTCTCACTGGTCCATTCGGCATCATGTGACAGATGCTATTTGTGCTGTTCACCAAGCACGCGTGCCAGTATTCACGCTCATGGTAAATACGCATGCGAAGCAGACTGTGACATGTGTAACAGTCTACTACGAAAGCGTTATACGAGGCACTTGGGAAACTGTTGCACGGGTGTAGGGCACACGCCCAAGTATCGCCCTAGCTACATGTACATACACATGAAATTATGGCAGCACCAGGCCCCGATCTCAAGGAAAACGGAGGCAGGCCTTTGCTGGCCAAATCAGAGAAACTGTACATGCTGGCCAAGTTGGTAGTGACAGTGCAATATTTCTGCAGGGCATGCTGGCCAACTCAACAGGGCATGAGGCTTAATAGCCTCGGTTAAGATCAAGGCCTGCGGCACACGTAAATGTCAATCCTCACCTTCTGAAGCTCAATAATGCCAAACTAGAGAAGTTAATGAGGTTTAGTCGAGGTATGACGTCACTATGAGCATTTAGTATAGGAAAGGACACCCTCACGCTACAACGCATGTTCGACGCTGCGTTTGACCGCAACGATGGCGGCCAATGCATAAGGTCTATACCTCAGGGAGCTAATATCCACTGTCCACACGCAAACCATGTTAAATTTGTATACTGTTGCATTTTGCTGCATTTAACAGGGTTGTTATTTCGACTGTGTTGCATTTTGAGGCTGAATAATAATCAAAGGCAAGGGGAGATCTGTCAAAAAAAAAAAAAATTATAATAGCGATAATTCTGACATAAATTATCACAGACCTACAGTAGCTACAAATACTTCCGATTAGCCTTCGCCACACTGAAAACAACGACCAATGAAACTAAAACTGGACAAATATAAAAAAACTGGACAAATATAAAAAGCGTGCTCATCGTGGCAGACTTCCCTCACAAATCGAACCCTCCCGGCACGACCAAAGACAGATGCAAAAATCAAAATCTAACCAATACAGACATGCTCACACATCATTCACTGTTCATTCATTTAAATGAAGAAGAGATTTTGAAACGTATACCTTATGATTGCAGTAACAAGCCTGTGGGGGTTTAGTACAGTTGGACCAAGTGGTTAGTACCAAGAATTAAATTTGAGAACATCAATGCACGAGGTTCACAAGAGAACATCACCAACAGGCATTGTATTTGGCCCTCAGAAAAGTAGGAACATCTGTTGAGTACAAGGGCTGACCTACATGTATGGATGGTGTAGGCTTTTTTATATAACTGATATACACATCCTTGTCATTTGATTGGTGGAACTTACATCACGTGTCATTCAATATTCCTCCCATACAAGCGCCGCCGATCAAACAGTCCTATTCCCCATGGGGAATAGTATTTCCCATTCCACAGTTAGGATCATCCTTGTTCCCAAATGTTTTTGAGCAATAGAGCGCCGCTGCTAAAACAAAGGAGCACCTGTGGAAAAGGTTGTAATATTGTCACACCCCGCGTATTGCACTGTTGAACCTCCGCGTATTGCGCTATTCTAAGCTGCGCGTGTCAAGTTTGGTCGAAGATAAATTTGTTATCACATGCGCATGGAGTACGGAAAAAACAACGCGTCTGTGTCTACATGGAGTCGTCCACAATGTTTAGAAGGTTTCTTTTTTTTAAACAATTCTTAGAGTGTGGGGTGTGTATTTTGATTTTGTGTTAATTCATTCAATCACATGACAAGTATCTATGTCAGTTATATAAAACAAATATTGAGTGGCTTTAATTCGTGAAATGGGAAGAATCTTATCGCTTGGTAAAATTTGGACTGTTCCATTTTTTCGCCGCATGAAATGGAACAGTCCAAATTTTACCTTGTGATAATATTCCTCCCATTGCACTCTGAGCCACTCAATATTTGTATAATAGACTTTTCAGACTGTCTGACCCTTACAGACAAGGCAGTTTGGCTAGCACGTAACCCAATTCCTGCAATATATCCTCTTCTCCTATGTCACACAACACCAAGTTGATTGGACTGAGGCATTCTTGGAATGCCTGATCCTGTGATAAGCACTGGTTGTTTGGGTCTGAGGACCCAACTCCTTTGAATTCCTTCACTTTGGCAATTGGATTTAAAAAGAATTGGGACTGTAAGGGTTAATAATAACTTTACTGATTGGTCTGAGAGCCCCCAAAAATCAGAATTCAGATTAAAGTAGGAAGAATATCATGCCTAATCACCATTCATAAATACCCCAGACAGTTAAGGCAGTCCTATTGGTTGAAAGGTGGTCACAAGACCGGTTTTAAACGGCTGACAAAGACATAACTGGAATGCGCATTTGGTGCTCATGTTGGCGCCACATTGGCGTGTCACTGCGCTAACTTATGCGGGCGCTAATTTATGCAACCAATACATACTGGTGCTCAATGTAACATTTAATATGCGTGCGTATGCACATCTGTTGAGCATATTGTGCAATTTGACCCTTTGCCAAACGGAACATGAAGATGTGACAGATTGAATATTTACAAAACATAGTTTTTTTTTACACATTTTATCAAAGAGGGCATTTATGAATGGGAATAAAAGAGTAGTGACTCAATCTTAACGGCTGTTTAAAACCTTGCAGGGTCGTGGCCCTCGCTCGCCACGACCCTGCCGATTTTAAACGGCCATTTAACACCTCGTCGCCAGTCTTTTATTCAAATGTAACAAATCATTGTTATTATTGTTAAGCATGGTTTTTGGTAGTGCAACAAGGTCATATCTTTTTTTTTTTTTTTTTTTGTTCTTTGACTCCAATACCCAATACCCTCCCAAGTTTACCTACCCATCCCTCTTTTACCATCCTGTCCCCGTCACCAACCCTAACGTTTACCAGTACCTCTCCTGTGTATCAAATCTCCTCCTCCTTCTCAATTTGAAAGTTTAAACTGCGTTGGTACAAAAGTTTGCATCAAACCCCCCCCCCCCAAACAATTCAAAAAGTATGATTTCTTTTGTTACACAGCCCCCATCAGATTTGAGACAAGAGGTGAACTGACCTTTTGTTGGACTAGCACCTGAGTTGCCTTGATGCAGGCTTCCATCTCCACAATGCCCGCATTGGTGTACTACAAACAAACACATATCAACATTCAATTTGAATCAAGACTGTTATTCACTACACACTCCAACCACCTACAGAAGCTTCATGCACTGTCAATCTCTGCATTACACAAGGGCCCAATTTCATGGCATTGTTGACCACAGAATTCTGTTCTTACCTTTTAATTTTTTCTTATTTTATTAAAAAAAATTTTTTTTTACCCATACACCACTGTATTTTTCCTTGGGTGGGAGTAGAACCCATGACCCCCGCCAGTTCGAAGTCAGTACTGTACAGTAAAACCGATAACACTGGCCCAGGGACAACCTCATCAATCTTTAGGCAACACTGTTAGAGTAGAAGTTTGATGAGATTGTCGATTTGAAATTGCTCTTGTGAGGATTCCAATGGTAATGGGAGAATTCCAAGCCCACATTAAACCACGAGATCACAGTAATCTTTACAACCCTTCTGAAAGTCAAAATGATCTGGTAAATCTAAACGGCTTTCTGTATTCCACATTACAAAAGAAAGACAACCACAAACTGAACTCACAACTGATCCTACATCGTACAGAGTCTCAATGCATTTTTAAGCAACTAAAATTTTATTATTGCAAGGCTTTTATTAGTGTCGCATCATCTCTCTGTGAACCTCACCTTACTGTAG
Organism: Marthasterias glacialis; assembly: GCA_911728455.2. Classification (NCBI taxonomy): domain Eukaryota; kingdom Metazoa; phylum Echinodermata; class Asteroidea; order Forcipulatida; family Asteriidae; genus Marthasterias; species Marthasterias glacialis. The sequence goes on along the minus strand of OU452232.1, from coordinate 12,980,508 downwards.
TGACTGATGGCCTCTTTGTATTTATCGATGATGTCATCTGATGACAGGCAATTCCGGGGTCGCTCCTCCGAGACAAAGTCCGGGAGACCGTTGGCAACATCGAAGGAGTCTAATGAGAGAAAACAGCATTTGTGATACTGGACATCACGACTGAGGGGAAAGGCATTTGGCTTCCACTGATCCAATTCTTTAAACTGTAAATTTGTCGTATTTTTTCCAGCCGAATTGAACTTTGATCAGCCATTTTGGCTGTGAGGCATTAAACTCTTTCACTACGGTGCGCCACTCACAGCGGCTCGGTGAATTACTACATACGCCGAAAAGCCGCTGCCAGTACCTCAAAATAAACAATAATATTAAACTATTCCGTCACAGCTGTACATTATATTCCGCAGTAAAAGCGTTAACCCTCATAATATCTTAAGGAAAAATAATTGTTAATGGCTTCACGTTTTAACCCTTTTATTATTATATATTTCTGGTAATGAAACCAAGAATGCCTCATAAGTGAACCTAATCACTGTAGCTCTCAAGCCTGAGGAAACCTGTAGATAAGGGTGCTTGCCATGTGAACCAGAAACACCGGGGTAAACCCCTACTCTATCACGATAAGTGTTCTGGGTTCTTTTACGTGCACTACCTATTCTAGTACACGGGACCCACGGCTTAATGTCCCATCCAAAGGACAAAGCAATTATGGTAAAGTATCTTGCTCAAGGACACAAGTGCCACGACCGGGATTCGAACCCACACTCTGCTGCCAACAACACCAGAACTTGAGTCCGGTGATCCTAACCACTCGGCCAGGACACACCCTAGCAGAGTCTCAACGGCTAAAATGACAACACAACACACATACAAGTATACTGAAGTAACAGAAGCAGTCAAGTAGAAATAAATGAAAAGAGAGGAGCAGAAAGCAGTCAGAGAAAGAGATGAACATCGAAAAAGAGACAGGGGGTGGGGCTGGAGGGACATGGGGCTGGAGGGACATGAGGGAAGGGGACCAGTTAAACCACAAGGAGGGTGGAAACACCATAGACAAAAGACCGTCATTCTGTAATTTTCTTACCTGATCTATGTTTCCTCTCTCCACCAATGAGGGCGTTCCCACCGCTGAATGAAGCATTTCGGGGGATGCCACTCTTAGGTTTGGGCGGGTACATCTGAATGATGGACGCAGCACACATGCCTTCCCAACATGCTGATTGTAAGATACAAAAACAACAAGAGTTCTCAGTAATTAAGTTTGACATGGTATTAAAATTTCCCACAATTTTCATGCATATCACTCTCTCCTCCTGTGTAATAATATACAAATATTAACTAATGTTTTGCATTTGTGCAATGGTGAGCATTTTTCTCATGAGTTGACAGATGGAATGTTACATTCAATGAGGTGAAATAAGTTGAATGGAACATTCCATCTTTCAACGAATGAAAACATTCACTCCACTGCACAAATGCAAAACATTCATCATTTGTTTTATATCACATCCAAGTAGATCTTTGTTTTTTGGAGAAAAAAAATATCAACAAAGTGTTAAAGATTGTGTTCTGACATCCACTACGAGGGTTTTTTGTACTGCTGTGTATAACGCATGCAATCACGTGGTGTGGAGCTTCCGGAATAATGTTTTTATAAATTATCATTGTCACAGTGAAACGTTCTCATAAAGTGCACCAGGATTTGTTGTTCTCTTTCAAGAAATTATGGAATGTCTTCACCTTGGCTGTCGGCCACATGCTGGAATCTCAGACCAGCCTCCCATATGCCGACGAAAATGCTAAACAATGGTCGTTTTGTACAACAAAAGGACAAAGGTCTGGAATCGTGGGAACACACAATAACCCCCCAGAAAAAGGGAGATTTCAAACATGAATTCCAGTACCCTTTGTCCCTCTTTGTTTGGGGGAAATGAAGAATAGCACAGTGATAATGCATGCCTATGCACACTACACAATGGAATGTCTGGGCGTAATTATACGTCAACCGACATGACCGACCCAAGAGAAAGAGGACACACTGTAACTGATCCGAATTTTTTTTAATAAGCGTCCACCGTTACACAGTTTGGCAAAATAAGTGGTTAACAGAGGACAACAAATTGTGATACATACCTCCCATCCACAGCCAGTCGTTTGCACCTCGTAATATTTCAAGTGCCGACTGGTAGTGACCGAACGCCTCCTGGGTTAGCCCAGCCAACAGGTGCAGATCAGCAAGGTGCTTTCGCATTCTTCCTTGGACTTTGCGCTTGAAAGTTCTGGCAAATCAGAGTGATTTTAGAATATGATTCAAGATGACCTTTTAAGAATGTTAATTTCTTCAGTACATGACTTTGTGCGCATACATTTTACACTGCACACAAATATTTGCTTAAAGGCAAAGTTTACCTTTGGTTTTTGGAGCCGCACATTTGCCTTAATGCTATATAATTGTACCATAAAACTAACCTGTGTAAATTTCATTTCAAAAGGTGGTAGAGTTTTTCAGATATCGCTAAAAATCTGGAGCGGTTGCATTCAAAAGAAGAAGTATCCGTCATTGGAATACACATTCTGAGAAGCGTTAGGGCTATAACGCTTCTCAGATTCCAATTTTTGGGGGATAAAAAGTGATATATTTTTCCATAACTGCAGTACTTCGAAGTGAAACGTTAATCAAAATGCATTTTACTACCAAAAGCTACTGTACTTCTTACCAAGTAAGTTATTATTGCCATAAATTTTCAGAGTCATTACCAAACGTATACAGACCCTTTAATGGCTTACAGATTTTAAATGGAATATGGCCTAGGAGCCAATTTCATAAAGCGGTTTACCAGTGAGCGAATTTGTGTGCTTAATATAGCAGAAAAGTATGCGTTACCAGTGCATTTCCCACAGATTTCACGGCACGTGTGAGCATTCACAATGGATTTGCATTGTTGCGTCACTCACCCAATTACAAGGACACAAGAACCACCGGCAAGAATAGTGCTCGCCTCTTGCTTTGCTTGTGGTAAGCACAAGTTATGAAATGGAAAATCTGCTTAAGGGCGCTCCTTAGTTGAAAAAATCTGCGTACAGGCTTTATGGGTGGCGTGGGTGATGTGGTGTGGGTGACGTGTGTGTAAAGCGCTCGCCTCTCACCAACGTGTTCCCGGTTCGATTCCCAGCTAGGGCCATATGTGAGTAGAGTTGTGCGTTGGTTCTCTCCTGTGCCACAAGGGTTTTTCTCCAGGCCTTCAGGTTTCCCTCCCTCCGGAAAAACCAAACACTTTCAATCTCGGGCTGTGCTCCATGGTCATAAATGGGTTGATGTGGCTAGCTGCGCCAAAGGCGCCCTTAAATGTTTGCAGCTCGAACACGTGTAGCTGCGTCCTTCGCAATTCAGCTTCTCAGCTGCCACTAAGGATGATTAGCCTCCCAAATTATTATTATTATTATTATTTACTGAAATTGGCCCAGGTGTTTTTATTGATGTCCTAACACTATTCTACTCATACCGGGGGTGTCGTGGCCAAGCGGATAAGAGCACCGGACTCAAGCTCTGCTGTTTCTGATCAGCAGAGTGTGGGTTCGAACACTTTACTGTAATTGCTTTCCTCCACCCGGGTGGAGTGCACCCAGGAGCAAATAGGTACCTGCGAGGGCAGAGATGGTTCATGTGAATGATTAGCTTGGGGCGCGGTTACTCGCAGCACCGGCTGTATACTCCCCAGGGAGTCGAGATGGTTTAAGGAATGAAAAAAAATGGCCCAGTGACCAGGGGTAGTAATGTCAGAAGCGCTTTGATACGCCCTTCGGGTTGTGATAAAGCGCTATATAAAAACTGGTTATTATTATTATTATTATTATTATTATTATTATTATTATTACCTTGTTTCTGTATCTATTCCCACCATGTCTTTTCTCTCAAAGGGGGCCATCAATAACGGCATCTTGTCACTTTTGTCGTTTTTCCGATCAAGCCTCTTGGATTCCAGCACCCAGAACAACGACGATGCAAAGTCCTTAACGTGATCCTCCAGCTGCTCGCAGTTGTCGAACCCAGAGTAGTAGATGACGTCCGGCCGGCTGCCGGAGGCGGTCTTCTCCGCGTCCGCCTGGGTCATCCCGAAGAGGAAGCAGCGAGCGTCGAAAAGCGTGTAGCGGTAGGTCTGTTTAAGGGTTTCAAAGTTGGAGTATATCGTGGCCAGTTCGATATCACATGATGCCTTGCCCAGGCAGATGACCCCTGCAACTCTCCTATGGGCCTGATGGTGGAAAAAGAAGCCCATAGTTTAGTATTTAATACATAAGCCAGGGCATTGGGACAATACTGTTGAATGATTAGTTACGTTATCCAAGTGTGAGAGCTGCACCGATCTGCCAAGTGCGTTCCACACAACGCATCTAAAACAGAGATACAATGTACATGTACATGTATGATGTAAGCACATGACTGCACAATACATACATGACAGTGTACTTTAAATACATACATGTAGTACCTACTGTACATACATGTATGCACTGTATACACTAATCCAGGCAGTTCTTCCATGGTGGTTTGCACCACCGCAGCTATGGCCGCCACACACCCACTTTGGTGCGCACGCGCTGTGAATCCTCCATGCTGATTGGTACATATGCGCGGCTGATTTGCTATTGTCGCGTCGTCCGCACGTGCGGAGGCCACAGCTGTGGTGGTCATGGAGGTGTAAAAACACCATGAACGAGCTGCACGAATTAGTGTATAGATAGTTCCCGACAGACACCATCTTTACTGTCAACTTAGGTTTTGGCTTTAAACCACCTCAAGTGTTCTAATTTTTCTACGCAGTCAAGTCACGACCAATCACGCAGGGAATTTGATAGAACTCCTGCACGCCGCACCCAGTATTTAATGCAAAACGTTCAATTGTGCAAAAAATTATCGATATGCACTAAAAGACGGCTGACTTTACACTGTGCTAAGTCAAGTGGGATCTATCCACTTGCATGATGTGTTTACATCGCCTGCATACCATCTACAAACATGGCTGTGTAACTGCACCAGTGTCCTCAGTATAATATAGACCGTTCCAGCTTTGGCAACAAGCCCCGCCCACACACCTTAGTTTGTGTACGTTTATGCTGCCCGTGTGACCGAGTTTGACCAAGGTCACATGACCAAAAGGTGTGATCCAATTGGTCAATGCACACAGTTTGATTGACAGGCCGGAGCGGTCTATTAACCCTCCTATACAAGCACACTCCAAAGTGCCTCAAAATCTCCCATATATGCTATGTACAACCCATGCCACACTTTCCTGTCACTGTATTTGTACGTGTGTGATCCATCAGTGCCAAAGATTGCCACTGCAGAAATCCTCCAAGGTTGAGACCTTTATCTCTTCCCACAGTGGCCCAATTCTATCAGAATTGAGAACAGTTAGTGACTCCAGTTTACCACTCTCACTGAAGCACCTTGGGCAATGGCTGGAATCAGTGCATAAGTATGTGTGTGCCTCACAATGCCACTGTCTGACTGTAGTGGCAATTTGGAGCACGGTTGGCTTTCCGTCAAGAAACACGCTGATCATAGGAGGGTTAAAGGGGCTGTATCGTCATGATTATAGCAGGCCTGTGGCTTTGCATGGAAAGATGAACTCACACCCAGATACTGCACACATGCACGCTTGCGGTCAAATCACAAAGGGTGCCGTCTTTGTTAAACTGCAATGTGACCACACGCGCATAGTAACTGGGTTATTCCATTTTCTGCTATAATCATGATGACACAGCCCCTTTAATAAGTAGAAGAATCTAAAATTGAGAGTTGCTCGTTTGGCATCATCCTGTGTGGACATGGTTCATTTAATAAAAACCTGAAGAACCCCCAGACAGGCAGACACGAGTTATTACCCCTACATGCCCTATGCATTCAAACCAGTGACAATATGCAGGCCTTGATCTTAACCGAGGCCACCGAGGCCATTGGCCTCATGCCCTGTTGAGCTGGCCAGCATGCCTTTCAGAAAAATTGCACTGTCACTACCAACTTGGCCAGCATGCCCTTGTACAATTTCTCTTATTTGGCCAGCAAAAGCCTGCCCCTGTTTTTGTTAAGAAATGCACATTTCAGTCAAACATGTAGGCCTACTGTAAATTGAATAAAAAACATTATTATTATCTTTTTGGTAATGAAACCAGAGGACCTCCAAGTTCAAGACCTTTTTCCTTTTGTTCCAAGAAGAGGATGACGAGACAAGAAGAGGCTTCCAACATTGTTTATTCATTGTATTTTGGCTTAATGAAGTAGGTCAGAGTGTTCAAATCAAGTTTCCAGACTTGGTTCCAGATTGAGGAACAATCCTGGGCTTTAGCTCACAGCCAAGGTTTTACAACGAATTCACGGTGCGCGAATTTGACATTTTTTTGATGGAGAAAACAAAAACTCAGTGTTTTACAGAGAATCTTTGTTCTCTAGGCTTTATAAAGTCAAGGTTTCTTTGTGCCAGATGTACTCTGAGAGAAACATTATTCCGCCAATTCCGACAAAATAATCCTGTTAAGGCTGGACGGGAAAAAAAATTGTTTACTTTTTTAGATATTTTACTATTCAGATATTAATACTTTCCAGATAATTTGGATGTTCATGTTTGATTGTAAATAATTGTGTATAACATATGGACTAATCCGAGCAGCTTGTTCATGGTCAAATACACCACCACAACGAGGGCAAGCGCACGCGCGCGTTGACGCACGCACACCATGAATCCTCCATGCTGATTGGATATGTGCGGCTGATGCTGTATTGTCACGTCACGCGTGCGTGCGGCGGCCATAGCAGCGGTGGTGTAAACCGCCAAGTGAACGAGCTGCTCAGATTAGTGTATACAGGGATAGGCTAGACTTAGGGGGTCCTAAGTCCCTTCATCGGGGGCGGAGCTACACCCACCTGAAACTCCCCCCAGTCATTGTTCTCCAGGTGCATATGTTGCTTGTATCTGATCCAAAGGCTTCTCTTGGAGTCCGGCAGCTGGATGTACGTCACGCTCGTGGCGCGGTCGATGATGCGCGAGTATAACTTGGTCTTGAGTTGGATGATCGGCTTGACGAGTACCAGCAGGCACTGGTGGTCCTCAGCCCGCTGGTTGTAGTCGGCAATACTCATGGCTTTACTGGATATTCCTATGCAGTGGTGTGGAAAATATAGGTGTTAGATGAATCAACATTTTTATAGTAGGATCATCGTAACAATAAACCTTTTAACCTTCCTGTAATTTACTGATCATTTTATTGCATTCATTCAATTGTTTTCCTTTTTTCGTAAGGTTTTTGCAGGTTTCCCAGGCAAGGGGCCGTGTCTTCATGATTATAGCAGCCCTGTGGCTTTGTATGGAAAGATGAACTTTCATCCAGATACTGTACACACGCGTGTGCTTGCAGTCAAATCACAAAGGGGGCCATCTTTGTCAAACTGTGCTGTGACCGCCGGCGTGCATGCACGCGTAATATCTGGGTTATTCTATTTACTGCTATAATCATGACGACACAGCCCCTTTAAATATTCAAAACACGTCCTGCAAGTTTGCCAATTATTGTTTGTACCACAGCAAAATGTCATGCATGATGCCATGCAATTTACTCGTCAGCATTGACACTTAAAGGGACTTTTGAATTTAGTCTTCATCCGACTTAACAAGCGGGTGGCCAACTAACAAAAACACAAGTTACATGCAGAGTTAGCCTTGATACATACTGGAAAAATACAAAATGTGCAGACTGCATGTTTTTGAATGACTACTCATCTTCATTCCTCGTATACGTACAATGTACAGTATGTAAATTAGACTATTGACCCCTTGCACGCATGTCACACGTGGTGACAGTGCCACGCTCACCATTTTGGAAGTCAACGGGTAAAGCATGTAAACGCTGCGTTGCTTAAAATTCTACACTACACTGTAAACAAATGTCATTGACTTCCAGAATGGCGAAACCACAATTATTGTTGTCAACGTGATCATTTGCTTTGAAACATTCCCGAAGCATAGCAAAGGCAATGGCTGAACGGAATAAACGCCTCATGATTTCAAGTTTCAAAAGAGTGCTGGGCTGATGTCATGGATGTAGTATCATGTATGCTGACAGCAAAGGCTCGTAAAATGATGGAATAGTAAGTACATGTACATATTGAAACTGTCAATGAGATACACACAAACGTACGTACATAATAATAATAATACAGGCCTTGATCTTAACCGAGGCCACCGAGGCCATTGGCCTCATGCCCTGTCCAGTTGGCCAGCATGCCCTTCAGAAAAATTGCACCGTCACTACCAACTTGGCCAGTATGCCCTTGTACAATTTCTCTGATTTGGCCAGCAAAGGCCTGCCCCCGTTTTTCTTAAGATCGAGGCCTGTATCATGTATGCTGAAGCAAAGGCTCATAACATGATGGAATGGTAAGTACATACATGGAAACTGTCAATGAAAAAATACACACAAACATACGTACATACATGTGTAATGATAATAATAATACCAATAATAATAATAAAAAGGATAATAACTTGGGAGGCTCATCATCCTTTCTGGCAACTGAGAAGCTGAATTGCGAAGGATGCGGCTACACGTGTTCGAACTGCAGGCATTTAAGGGCGCCTTTGGCAGCCAGCCACATCAACCCATTATGACCACGGAGCACAGCCTGAGATCAAAAGTGTTTGTTTTTTTTCCGGAGGAAGGAAAACCAGACAGCCAAAAGAAGAAACAACAGCTTTATTAATCCAACATACAGGGAAAAAGATAAACACCAACGACAATGGATGTTAATACTTGTATTAGCAAAGAAAAAGTGACCACAAGAGGGCACTAGACTGAACTGCCACACTGCTTCCCCTCATTCATTTAAAACATACCAGGTTAACTGCCCGCACCAGAGATTTCTCATTCATTCAACTGAATAAGAACATGAGTATTTGTAGTGACATTCAAACCGAGAACTTACATCTATTAACAAAAGGGGCATTGTCAAGTCGGGGTTTCTTTGTGCCAGTGGAATTCTCAAAGTAAAATGATTCTGCAATTCCGACAAAACAATCCTGCCACAGGGATGGGAACAAATAGAAGAATCCCGCCGGCAACTGGTTAAGTTTGTTCTCCCATTGTTTGGACTTTATTTTTTATAAGCGACGTCCCATTGTTTTTTTTTTTACACAAAAGCGAAGCGAGGACACCCTCACTCTGTCAAAACACCCAGATCCCTTTCGATAAAGTCCTCAACGGGTATAAACGACCCCCATGCATGCCATGTACACACAAGTACTGTATTCATGGTATTATACATGTTTGTACGTACACAATGCACTATTTGGGATGTGGTGATCTAATGAACAAATATTTTGTCAGTCCCCTGTACAGCTGCATGTACAGTGTACATGTACATGTACGTCATGTATTTAGCAATGCGTACAGCAGACAGGTACATTTTTTGTGTGTGTGTGTGGGGGGGGGGGGGTTGCAAAGACATAAAAAAAAAAAATGGGAGGGTGGGGGGGGGGGCCTTTTTAATCTGGCCATGTCACACGAGGCTCAAGGCAATTTATAGGCAACCAGTTCCAGGCAATCTCCAGGAAGAAGGAGGCACTCACATTTCAATGTTCACATCATTTTCTTAAGGATTGTAAGACATTGTCAGAAAAATAACTCCTGCGCTACCAAAGTGTTCCTTTTGCAAGCAGTGCAGTTGGTTGAAACTAAGTTGCCAGTAAAAAAATTGCCCTGTGTGACAAGGCCCTAATGTATCGAACCATTCATTTACAGTGCATTTTTTAAAATTTCATTTGGCATTGGGGGCAGGGGGAGGAGTGCAAGGGTTCCGAGTGGGAGGCCCCCTCCTCTGGTTACGCCACAAGTCAGATCACATGCCGTTACAAATATAGGAACCACATTATGTAAGTGTACCAGTATATGCTCAGTTCATCAGCCTGGGGGAAACGCTGACTGCACTTTCCTACCGGCATGACGGGGGATTATAATCTGCAGTCTAGCCTGGTCCTTGCATGCCTTGTGGTGTATGTATCGTTAATAAAAAAAAAAATACTGCAAAATTGTTTGGGGAAGACATTTATTAAGATTATAATGTGTCTGAGATGGAGAGAGGAGAGGGGGTGACTCACGTCGTATTAGACTAGCCAATCATTCACTTCAGCATTGTCTTAAATTAGACTGTATGCAAGCTGTACGCAAGATGTACATTGTAGGCTGATAACAATGCGAGTGCTGGTGAAACTCTACGGATGCTTGCGCCGTTTTTAGTGTTCCTTAGTGAACAACAGATTGAAAGGAATGAAAGCCAACGGAATAAACATTGTTTCACATTAATTTTTAATGCTGCATTTAGACATTTGTCCACAAAGGAAAACAAACTTGCTTAAATTTGTCAATTTTATAAAATTACAGTGTTATTGAGTATCCCATTGTGTTGGTCAATGTCTTGATGTTGTTGTATGAACAAATTAACTGTGCATTTGATTTTCATACAGTACTGTCATGACTGTGACAGTTGTACATAAACACAATGCATGGACCAGCCCTAAATCCAACATTGTGTACGTACAGTACACTATGTAACACAGGGTTCTCGGGAGGATTTTTCTAAACTGGTAGGGGGGGGGGGGGGTGGCCAAAGCACGCTGGATTGAAACCAGGTCCTAGGAATGTTTTTATTTGTGTATGATGTTTGGTTTGAAAAGCTGTACTATGCAATCTGGAGCAACTAAAATGGTTTTAAGTTATGATTTTTTGTGAAATTGATCTTAAAATGAAAAAAAACCAAGGTTTTTGGGGGTTTGTATTTTGTGTGTGTGTGTATTGGCAGTAATGTTCGCGTATCGGCCCGTAATTCCCGCATATCAGCCTGATACATCAGCTTGTGCATGGAGAGAACCCTGTAACAAAGTACCAAGATGTACATTGTAGCACTAGTGTTTTCCCTCGCTGATCAATTGAGCGAGGTAGTTACAAATCAAATTGATGATCAAAGCAAAATTTACGCAGCCTGAAAACTGACATACGTAGGACTGACAAGAATGCAGTGCTCATCCAAATGTGGGTCGATTCCAGTGGCAGATTTAGGGGTGGGCGCAGTATGCACCAACCCCCCACCCTACCCCTCAAAAAAATCTAAACGAATTGAATGGTAAATAAATCAAATAAATTCCCAATTTTAAAATGGCTAAACACTTACTGATACATTGTACGTCCTACATTGCACCAGAGAGCATAACTATGCTCCTAGGGCCCTAAGGCGGGCCCCCGACCCCGTGCCCTGATCATTTCATCCTAAAACAACATCAGGATTACTGACAATTTTCAACTTGGGAATTATGTATACATGTATGCCCCCCCCCCCTTTAAAAAAATCCTGGATTCCATCCACACATCTAACATGTCTAAACGGCAAAAAACAAAAGCTCATAAATGACACAAAATGAACAAATTATGATTAGTATTTTCTTTGAGAAAAATCTTCACAGCCTGGAGGAGATGTTGGCAAAAAATGAGCGAGGAGTCACTGAAAGTTTTGAGGTTGGCCACCTCTCATTTAAATGGGCAGGGGAAACACAATGATTATTGCACAGTAAATTAAATACAGCGAAACTAATCCTCCAGGCCTGATTGCTTCGTTCTTGAAAGGGCAAGGGCACCAAGGCAATTTCTTCTTGATAAAGGGCACCTTTATAAAGAAATTGTAAATTAGTTCTGGAACATTTCAAGGGCACCGAGGCAGAGACCAGAGGGCATGGAGGTAATTACCTCCAGGCCTGATTGCTTCGTTCTTGAAAGGGCAAGGGCACCAAGGCATTACCTCTTGATCAAGGGCACCTCTGTGAGGAAATTGTGAATTTCTATTGGAACATTTCAAGGGCACCAAGGCAATGACCAAGGGCAACGAAGGCACTTGCCTCCATAAAGTATCAGGCCTGATCCTCCCTAAGTAAAAAAAAAAGTAAATAAATAAAAAATGGAATAATGCAGTTTTTAACTTTTAAAAATGCTTGTAGAGTGCATATAGTAACAGTACTTGGATATGTAATGTACCTTAGATAAAATACAGCATATTGACATAACAAGATAGCAGGTGCTTCAGTTGCAATACTTGCTTGTCCTGTTCCTGATGGCCTAAGTAATCAGTGAAAGTTCAACCTCTTGTAAAACAATGGCAAGATTCCCTCATTGTAATTTGTACTGAGGTAACCCCATCAACATTATGCATTTCATCTACCTGCACGAACATGTACTTGTACTTGTAGAACACTCTAAATTTAAAACCAACAAATGTTTGCTTAGATTTATTATCCTCATAATGCAGTAGCCATCAGCTTTTTGTGTGTGCATAGTGCATACATAAATTTGTGTATTTTGTAGTCATTGTGTCTCTGATTTTTCATCAATTTCACACAAAACCGAAAATAAACATCTTGTGAGAAAATTCTTTTCTTAAACAAGAGAGAACAACGGAGGGAAAAATGCATGTTTGATAGAGTGACAGTCGGAGTTACGTACAATGTATACATACGTGAATTTCATCTTTGAGAGGGCAAGGCCATTTTTCTTTTTGCAAAGGGCACTTCTATTGGAAAATCCCAAGAGTAGGCCTTTGGGATGCTTTTGATGGGGCACCAAGACCATGACCATGGGCCCAATTCCATAAAGCTGTTAAGCAGAAAACACTGCTCAGCAGTGAGTGGGGCACCAGTCACAGCTATGTAAACTTTATGGAATTTTTGGCTGGTAACCTATTTCTGCTAATCAAGATTTTTCTGTGCTTAGCAAGTTTTTGTGCTGACAGGCTTGAAGTTGGGCCCAGGGCAACATGAACTTCATGGGCTTTATGGCGTGTCGTGGCCGAGCGGATATTAACTCCGGACTCAAGCTCTGGTGTTTCTGATCAGCAGAGTGTGGGCTCGAGTCCTGGTAGTGACACTTGTGTCCTTAAGCAAGACACTTAACCATTATTGCCGCGTCCTTCGGATGGGACGTAAAGCCGTACAGGTTTTCGTAAACAGCGCCAGCCTGTAGTCCATCCAGTCCATGTACACTTCGTGTGTGGTGGATCGCATGTGTGGCTGATAATGATTGCGATGTAGCAGTAGGGAAATAAACAACATGGCCTTGTATCAACAATAGTGGAGTATCGTGGCCGAGCGGTCTAGTCCGCCCAACTTCAGTCCTGTAGTTTACAGTATGTGGGTTCGAATCCCAGCCTGGACCAGTCACAATACTTGTGTCCTTGAGTAAGACACTTTACTATAAAATGCTTTGTCCTTCGGATGGGACATTAAGCCGTAGGTTCCGTGTACTAGGATCGGTAGTGCACGTAAAAAAAAAAACCAGAATACTTATCGTGGAAGAGTAGGGGTTTACCCCGGTGTTTCTGGTTCACATGGCAAGCACCCTTATTTACAGGTTTTTTCAGGCTTCTGAGCTACAGTGATTAAGTTCGCTTTTGAGGTATCCTTGGTTTCATTACCAGAAAATGATAATAATAATAATAGTGATGAAGGTGAGTACACTTAAACATGGTAAATACATTTATGAGAAGGTCCTTCTTCATGTCTATAGAAAGTGGCAGCTTTGAAGAGCACTACGGACTAAAGGTACATGTACATTAGTCTCTGTCACAGTGACATCATAGAGGAAATTTTTCAAGGCATGCAAGATGGCGCGTTTCATGCTGCAATATAACTCAACGGAAAATATCAGTCACTTCCCAGCCGGATAAAATCCCACGAAAAAACAAAATAGAAAATAAACCTTAGAAATCAAAGAGTATAATTTCAAAATACATGTACATACACATGTAAGCTTCAACATTGTGAGCCGTTCCTCAGTATTTTTCTGTAGTATCCTAAGTATTTTTAATATTTTATCATTTAGCATTGGATTGTCCGCCATATGTACATGCCATATTGACATGTTTCTGCTAATGCCATCATCGGTCATTGTGGGTAATGTCATGACAGAGGCTAATGAACACTAATGACTAAATTGTTTTGAAAATCAATCTGGGGCAGACTGGAAATATTTGGGTAAATTGTACCTTTGGTGATACAAGCATGGAATTTGGCACAGTGTGTGGGAGTACATGTACGTATGTCTCGAGAAATATATCTGGTCATACATGTAGGGCACTCGTATGTCTTTTGAACTGTTGAATGACTAGAATAACCAGCAATTTTCCAAACTGTCAAAATGGCTGCCATTGTGCTGTTATTCTACCTAGATATTTTTTCCAAAGAACAAATATATGTATATACACAACTTGGCCCTAGAGCCAAATATCTTTCTCATGACATACTCTGACTGTGCGTCAAATTCCACGCTGGTGTCATCAAAGGCACAATCCCATCACCTACCTGCCAAGCTAAAAGAGAAATGCAAAGAAATAAAATGCACGCAAGTTTCATCTACATGTAGTCATTTCATTGGCCATAGGACATGTATTACAGTATTATTTTGTAGTACACAAAAATACACTACTCCCCTAGTGCATTTTTATCTGACTATTTTCATGAAAATGGTGGATTCAAAATTAAGCAAGTTACAGTGAGTGTATGTTAACATGGTTAAGTTTAAATGTGCTATACATGTAGGTGTACAATGATGTATGATCCCTGAAAGCCAAATACTTATAATTAATGAAGCATTGGCATCATGTGTGTAATTCTTTCAACACACTTCACAAATGTCAGAACACTCAGTGTTGTTGTTAGTCATGGTGTTTAATTGAAAAATAGATATATTCGAAAACTAAAGCTCCCCAAAACAGTGTTACACAGACTATGTCGGTTACATTGTAATGGCCCGATTCACCTGACGTCATCACACAATAAATCTTGGTTGCGCCAATTTGGGAGTCAGCTTCCTTGTGCATGTTGTGTGTTATATGCTTGTGTAGTGCGCATACAATTACATGTAGCCATATTTTTAATCATTAAATCAAAGCACCATGCACTTTTACTACCCCTGTTCATTGGGCCGCAAGCATTCCTGAAACCATCTCAACTCCTTTGGAGTATGCAGCACCGGCAGCTAAATGGGCGCACAGGTTGCTAATCATTCACATCAACAGTCTCTACTACTACCCTGGCAGTACCATTTATCTTAAATGGGTGATAATAAGCAAATATTTGTTTGTGTAATCATAGTTGTGAAATGAATCTTGACCAAGAACACAAGTGTCACGACCAGGATTCGAACCCACACTCTGATGACTCAGCCATAACAATTTGAGTTCGATGCTCTAGACTGCTCCGCCACGACACGCATTTTAGGCAAGGCGCGTGCATCTGAACACGCTCACAACGTCTGTACAAATAATTTGACTCCCAAATTGGCAGACCATGGGCAGACAGTAGGCGCGTAGGACGTCAATTGCAAAGGGTCAAGAAGAACAATTTGCTAGTAAAAGGTTGGATGATTTTGTTAGAATGGTTTAAACTCGAATGATGACAAGCATGGATTGGAGTGAGTGAAAACAATCAAACTGGAGAGCTAATAAAAGAGATTTTAGCTGGAACCCACTCGCCTCTTATTTTACCAGAAGTCCTTGTATTTTGGGACTGGTTAACAGCAGCCATGAAGAGTTTTATCTATGAGCTAAACTGCACTGACTAGCTGACCGGAGTTCTGTGGCTGAGAAATACATTTCAGATCAAGAGAATTTTTATTACGAAAAGGCGACATTCAGTGTGGGCCTCTAAACAACAAAACCTGCATTAATAAAAATTAATAATAATATCTAAATTTCTCATGGGCATGTTGTGGGTATGTTAATTGGTCAGGCTGGCCTTTGAGGTTCAAATTCCTGCATCTAATCTAAACATACATGTGTATATGTAAGGGTGCCATCCAGAATAAACAATAATATAATATAATATTAAAACAAAAAAAATGAAATTGTTTTGACCCACCCATGCACACCAAATCTTATTTAAATATTGAATGACTATTCAAAATAAAAATAGTTGTTTAGCATCCTTCCTTTTCCTTTCCTTCAATTTCTGCAGGTCGGGAAGGATTTTTTATTCCCCCTCCCCCTTTTTGATCATGCTGATCAGTCAATAAAATACATCAAACATTTCATAGATACAGATGACAGATGAGTGTGTGAAATACCTTTGGAAACTGAGTTATTTTATTCCCCATCTGAGGTTGTGGCAAACACCCTATAAAAGATAACGTACACTGATCTGTGCTTTAGCCGATTTTACCTTGAAAATTAAATCCAAGTATTGAACTTCTTTTTTAATAATAATAATAATAATAATACACAGTTTTTATATAGCGCTTTATCACGTCCTATGGGCGTCTCAGAGCGCTCAGTATTTTTACCTGCAAGGTATGATGAGTTACGTTTTTGAAGTATGAGACCTGTTCCTTTACATAGCACCATGTAATGGTTCACAAGGTGCTGTGGCGCAATCTGCAGCCGATCAAACCATGAACACCGGGGCGAACCCCTTCTCTTTGCGATAAGTGCCACTGGGTTCTTTTACGTACATTACACAACACACGGGACCAACGGCTTAACGTCCCATCCGAAGGACGAAGCAATAATGGTTAAGTGTCTTGCTTAAGGACACAAGTGTCATGACCGGGACTCGAACCCACACTCTGCTGATCAGAAACACTAGAGCTTGAGTCCGGTGATCTTATCTGCTCGGCCACGACACCGGAAGCCATTATGGTGGAGCTTGGGAGCGTATGATCAGGTTGACCAAAGTTATAAACTTTCAAATGATATATCGAACAAAAATATCCATCAATGAAAAATGAGTAATGAGTAATTTTAAAAAATCAATTATTGCAGGACAATAAATACAAGCGCTTTTTTTTTTTAACATGGGAACGCACCTTCATCATTTCGCTAACATGATGAATAATGCAGATTTGTATGATCATGAGCTGGTCAGCTGACCGCTGGCGTTGATACAATGTAGGTGAATGTGTCTACCACGCATGGGCCACCTTGTACGTCATGCATTAGGCTGCGCTTTGGTGAAAAACTTTTCAAAGTCCGAAAATAAGTTGTTTAAAAAACAACAGGATTTATCAATTTTATTTACTACAAAATAACATGCTCTTATAAATTTCAAACACTGGAAACAATTCAGTTTGAAGCACAAATCGGCTTGCGCACAGTCAATATCTTTAAGCCTCATCAGCTGAGACACTGGGCCACAACGGAGGCAGTGTCCTCTTAAAAACCAAGAAAGGCCACTCATCAAAAATTGAAAGACACTTTTTTAAAAATAAGTCCCATTCTGATTCTACTGAATTCTATTCCCATCAAAAAAATGATCATTATTATCATTTTCATTTTCTGGGAGACTTCAAGTGTCACACAGCATTCCAAAAGAATCTTTTTTTTTTTTTACAAAAAAAAAACAACTATTTTTTTTTTGTACATGGCCTTCCTGCATCCCTTCCAACATGTCTGAATGAAACCATGTATGATCGTGAATGACAAAATAATAATTTAGTAGTTAGTAATGTAGTTACTATGGATACTAACTTGCACTTTCTTTGATACCTTTGATGAACTTTGCATAAAGTAAAAAAATTAATCATTCTTATCATTGACCCTCCTACATTTTCCAGTGAGTATACCAACCATTTGAAATTGCACCCACAGGCCTGACATTGAAGTTCTGTCCCAACTTTAAGATCGTCCCAACACCGGTCCCAACTTGAGTGTTTACCCAACTGCAGGGGACCAGTGGTGAATGGTGATAAAATAAATATTAATAATGATGCTCGGTCCCAACTGTAAAATGGTCCCAACAATGATTGAGACTGGTTCCAACTTCAATGTTTAATGTTGGGATGGCCCAACCTCAGCTGGGATCCAGACAGCTTTCACCGTGTAGGGGACCAGTGGAACCAGTATGTTACACTGCATCTGCATGGGATAGTCGCAACACCAGGCTGCTGGCAGGTGGCGAGGGTAAAGTCAGTTGTTCAGGCGTGACCGGAGTAATGGATACTTCTCAAGTTTTTGTCATGACAAAGTACCATGTACATGTATAACGTACATAATTTGCACGAGCGCCAGTTACTGCACTATGCATGACCCTACATTTTCTATCATACAGACAGTAACCATGGAATAATGAACCTGTCACTGCCTGTAGAAGTTTAAGCTTAATCGGTCATCAGAATCCCAAGGAAATAGTGAAAACCTCATCACAATTTTCAAATATCGTATTTTAGAATCACAAGATCAAAACTAACTTCTTAAGTTCTTTACTCAAAAACTACGTACAAGTATACAGCATTTTAGGCAAAAATATTTCAAGGGAAGTTTTCCACTACCATGACCATCATGAACATCTTGATAAAAAGTTGGTTCAATCTTACCATTCCTGTAAAATTATACAGAAAATTACAGGTGTTTAAAATAACTTGTAACTTGTACTTAAGTACTTAGTAGGCCTACATCTCAGACTCGAGTCAACTCGTACATAGACCCAAGTCAACTCACACCCAAGTGAACTTGTACCCAGGTCAACTCATACCCGCGTGAACTCAAACCCAAGTCAACTTGTACCCAAGGCAAATCGTACCCAAGTCAACTCGCACCCAAGGCAAATCGTACCGGTGTACATGGTGTAATTCAATTTTTTATTCAGGATTTTAGGTGAACTTTTTTATCTTTTTGTGTTATAAATTTCCTATCTAATTTATGAGGCCTAATTGTTTTGTTTTTTTAGTTTTTTGTTTTTTGCAGGAAGTCAACAATATTATTAAATTAGGTAAAAAATAAACAAGTCAAGTAAAAGCTTTGTGATAAATTTAACATTATTCAACGGTACTAAAACCCCTTAAAATCAAAACATAAAAGGAGAATTCCATTAATTACATAATTTTGTGACACTCACTAGTTTAGTTACCTTAAAGAGGCAAAGCATATTAGGTCATTTAAATTCTAACTTAAAATCGTCATGATGACGGGAAATTCACGCTGCACATGGGTCTCCACTGTGGCAGCATAAATTGCTAGACCCAGTAACTGGGGCGCTGTACTCCTTTTTTTAAAATTTTGACATTGTCGGTCGTACTAGCGCCCCAGCATGCCCAGTATGTGTAAGTTGGTTTGAAAAGCTGTTATGGGGAAGAGGATTTAAAACACCTCTAAAACAGTGGCCAAAATGACGACAAAATCTCAAAAGAATTGCTGGAAAATCGCCTACTGGCTTCTCAAGATAACAAAGATGAAATAGAATGCAATTAATTGTACTCACGATCACTTCTGTCCTCCAAATCGATGATTTTTTAGCCCACTAAAATGCCAATCATGACCAAATGGAACTTTCAGTGGGGGGGGGGGGGGGGCGTTGCACTACATAGGTATCCTGCGTTGACTGCACAAGACAAAGTGCAAGTCAGGGCATCAGCGAACACGCAATCCTTGTATAAGGAAACAGTCGTTGAATATCGCATGACTATCAGTAGTAAAATGTCGATTGTTACGGCTGCATTTGAGTGGTTTTAGTGGGCTAAAAAATCATCGATTTGGAGGACAGATATCTTGAAAAGCCAGTAGGCGATTTTCCAGCAATTCTGTTGAGTTATTGTCGTAATTTTGGCCACTTTTTTAGAGGTGTTTTAAATCCTCTTCGCCATAACAGCTTTTTAAACCAACTTACATATACTTTTCTGGGGCGCTAGTACGACCGACAATGTCAAAATTTTAAAAAAGGAGTACAGCGCCCCAGTTACTGGGTCTAATAAATTGCATCATTGGAAAAGTTTCCATATCCGGCTGCCACTTTCTAAGGGATTTTGTTTATTTTTTTAAGAATGCGTATCAAGATTTCAAAAAGTGGTAAAAACTGGGCAAATCTGGTCACCAGTCTAACAGAAATGGCCCAATTGGCACACACGGCAAATTGTGTGTGTCGTGTCATAACCCTCCGGTCTCCAACCATCGGGAGGATGGAGGGTTACGATCATCGCAACTTGAACTGCTACGTACTGTACTGTACTGTACTGTACCTCTCTGTAAACATTCTGTCAACCTTTCTGGACAGGTAAGGATATAATTTGACCTAAATTAAGGGAGATAAAGTGGCAGCCGGATACAGCATTTTTGCCAATTGGGGTATGAGTCGACTTGGGTATGAGTTGACCTGGGGCTGGGTACGACACGAGTTGCCTGTTTCCTATCCATGACTGTAGTGTATGCCTATGTATGTGAACATTCAAACATTTTTCAATCTCACCAATGTTTTTATGCACACCTACAGCTTTACAGTTAGTTACACATGTAAGTTCAAGCCAGTTTCTTTTGTACACTCACACTAGTCACACATATGGGAAATAAACTTAGCGATTCACAACGAGGAAAACGACTGTTTCACACTGACCTAAATTAGTAAATACAAATTTACACACCGCGGCCGACTACACTAACCAACGTCAAGGAACAGACGTTGTGTTAATTAACAATTCCTCAGATTCAGAAGTAAACATAACGTACAAACCTCAATGTTTCTCACGCATGAATATCACGAGTAGAATATGTAGCCTGGGACATTCTGTAATCTGCTAGGAGATGTTCTCGGAGTAACTGTAAACGGGAACGCCTACATTTTTAGGAGGCGAAAAAATAGTCAATTATTTCGTACAGAGGTCGAGCGAGATTTCTCCTAATTCTGTAGTTTACACCCTCAATCTCAATTCACATCGCTTTGATCCAATCGCTCGTCCCCTCTTTTTAATAAAACAATTTCACTCAATATGCTTTACATTGGTTGAACGATTGCTAACCACCGGGTAAGAGGTTGCCAACATTTATCTAGAGTGTCCGTTCTTGAAAAACTTATTAAATTCACTTTATACGAAGCAATATTTGTTTTGTGATAAAATTTTGAAAGCAATAACTCATGCTCTCATTTTTTCTTCTTCAAATAATCAGTAATTTTTACGAGTTCACACTAAAATAAAAACAAAAACAAAACTGGGTTTCAACTAGTCGGGTACCCTTCCCCATGTTGTACAGAAAACTGTGTGGTTTTTAACAAGGCTTATAAAAACTGAAGTCAGGGTAACGTCAAGACGAAAAAATGGCGGATAAATCAACGAAGCTTACGCTTTTGCCTGTAGCAAGAATACGAACTATCATGAAAAGTTCACCAGATGTGACAGTTATTGGACAAGAGTCCTTATTTATGATAACCAAGGCAACGGTATGGATACATGTTTGTGAACTTTAACATTTGATGTTGACAAAAAACGAGACATTTAACTAAACTGAGTGACAGTGACAATCATGACCAGACGACATGGACGAGACATCAACCAAAGTCAAAGACGGTCAGGAAGATGCGTGATTTTAAATTGAATGGGCACGTGGTCACTGATGAAGAAGTTAAAAGGCTCAACATCCGTTAAAAAAAACCTACAAAGCACACAGTTCACATGGTTCACAACCGTGCATCGGTCATTAGGTGCGATAATTGTAGCCCCATAAAATTATAAATAGTGCCAATGCGGTGCGGACTTGACTACGCTCCGCTTCTCAAGTTCTTGGTTTTGGCTTAGACCCAGTAACTGGGGCACTGTACTCCTTTTTTAAAAATTTTGACATTGTCGTACTAGTACGACCGACAATGTCAAAATTAAAAAAAAGGAGTACAGCACCCCAGTTACTGGGTCTAGTTTTGGCTCTACATAGTACAAACCCTATTGCCCAAAATCGGACGTCAACTTTTTAATCGAAACTTGCATTTTTTTGCCAAAATTTGTCCATTGATCTCTAGTCTTCATCATTGCGCAAAAGTCTCAAGTACGTCTTCAGATCCGAGGTATAATGACTTATTTTTTTTCATTCTTCACATCACTCTCTCTTCTTCCTTTCTAGGAGCTGTTTGTGCAACACATTGCCCAGGAATCGTACAAACGGAGTAAAAACGGGACAAGCGTAGTGTACGGCAACCTAGCCCAGGTTGTCGAGGAGGATATCGCATTCCAGTTCCTCGCAGGCAAGTACATTAATCAAGACACTGTGGTACGCTAAATGAATTCACGTGCAGGCCTGGAATTTTACAGAGGCAATGGCCTCTGTTGCCCTGGCCTTGGCCTTGGTGCCCCTTCAAAAAGTTTCAGTAATTTAAACTTCCCTCATATTAATATAAGTGCCCTTTACTTCGGAAAACTACGTTGGCCTTACAGTTACAATACTGAAGATGACATCACATCTTGACATCACCTGCTGGCATTATTTGTACACAACTCAGTAGAAGAAAACACAAAAAGTCTGACATTTCGTGGAAAGTTTTATCAACTTTAGATATGAAGAAAGGGGCCACATCTCAAAACTTGTACAGCTATTATTTTGATAACTCTTGAATTAATGTGGAAATTACGACTCAAAATGTGAAATTTCCCATATGACCAGTATTGGTGGCGTGTCGTGGCAGAGCGGATGAGAACACCGGACTCAAGCTCTGGTGTTTCTGATCAGCAGAGTGTGGGTTCGAGTCCTGGTCTTGACACTTGTGTACTTAAGCAAGACACTTAACCATTATTGCTTCGTCCTTCGGATGGGACGTAAAGCCCTAGATCCCGTGTGTTGTATTAAGATCTATTAATGCACGTAAAAGAACCCAGAACACTTATCGCTAAGAGAAGGGGTTCAACCTGGTGTTTCTGGCATGGTCAGGCAACAGCTATAACAATTCATCATGTTCATTATCCATGCGTATAACCAACCCTTAGAAGGGGGTGTTGGTGCAGTATATATCAAGACAAGAATCTCGCCTGCCAGGGAATGTACAAGGTGACTCTTTTTGTAAACAAAAGTTTCATGGTGTAACCGATCTCATGCTACGATTCTCTCATATAACAATAACATTCTGAAATTTTTGTCTCCTCAGACGTACTTCCCCAGAAGGTCTTGGCAAGAGACTACCTCCAATCATTAGAGAATGACAGCAGATAGTTTCATCCCGCGGACTTGCTTGTGATTTCCCCAAGACTCGAACTGTTTCCCTCCGTGAGGCTGTGAATAGAAGTCAAGGCCCACTGGCTGCGGCCATATTTAGTCTCGTTCCAAGAAGGCCTTTAGGTGTTTTCTGAAGGAATGTCGCATCTAAAATCCATGGGTTTACCAGCTTAGATTGCAGGCTGCCTCATTCTGGACATCATCTGTCTGCAGTTGCATCATACGAGATCAGAGTACAGCCTTTTGTGTCAACAATCCAACGGAGTTGAAAATAGTCCCATGGGCCAAGTCATAAAAAATTTTTTGTCTGGGCTTGTTTTTTGATAGAGGAAGGATGCCCTCGAGAAACTGGTTTAATTTATTTGGCCTTATATAAAGCCTGTGGTTGTAGCAAGAGGACTTGTATTTTTGGGTTTGGACACTCTGCTGTATTTTATCATCAACATAAAAACACATTGTAATTTGAGCATTGTAGGTATCCTCTTCTTAAATTAACTGCAAACTCAAACATGCTTTTTTTGTAAAAATAATTTAGACAACATGCATCATTGTCAAGACCTACAAACTGGAATTGCATTAGGCCAGTCCACCAGGGCTCAGATATCCAGGCCAGTTATAGACCTTTCTTTTGTTTTATACAAACATTGACCACCATTTTGGCACAAATTTGATTTTTTTTTTAAATAAAATATGAAAACTTTCTTTTTATGAGAAATACATGAGTGTGTGTACTTGTTTGGTTTTGGGCAAAACAATTTATTTATCAATGATTGAATTGGTAATTTGATAGCATTATTGTATTACATGATGTGGGCTATTCTTTTTGCAGTGAAGGCCGCCCTTACTTTTACCCATGACTGGTTGCCAAAACTTGTGTCTGTGATGTCCCAAAAGGAATGTCGGTCTGATCCTGGGTTTCTCATGTTTTCACTGTGCTTGAAATACCCATTGCAAACTGCATAGCGTTGGCCATAGGGGTGTCCGGGTGCAATTTTGGTACCCTTTTAACCAGTAGACACTGGATGTCGTGTATACATGCAAATACTGTCTGAGCCAGCAAAGGGGCGAAGTTTAAACACGCCATTGCGTAAAATTGGAATACCAGAACAAAGGTCGCCCGGACGTTTTGTTTTGGAATGGCACAGAGTATGCACTCACTATGCAAACAGGCATGCAACTTAGACTTCACAAAAAATAAGGAAATTCTAATCTTTACAAGACTTTGTACAGTGTTTTTCAATTTTCAATGGCATGATTGTGAGGTGAAAACCAAGGAAATCTGCTGATCCGAGGAAAAGTCGCATGCCTGAGCAAAGCTTTGTTTCACCCACACAAAGAGGACAGATGGTCTTGAATATTTCACAAATTTTCGCCATTATGTGGGATTGTGTAATCCCCGTTTGCAGACCTCTGCTGCACATACATCTGAGAAAAATACGGATATTCTGACAGTTGACAAGCATCTTTTCATTCCTGACACATTTTTTTCTCTTCATTTTGATCAATAATTAGTTGACAAAGAGGTTGCCCCTGCCAACCAACAAAAAATAGTCAGGTCACCCGTACATTGGTTGCATGCACAGACTCTTCACTGCTTAGAATTATACCCAACCCAACAACAGGATTGCACGCATAACCTGTGCATTCACAGAATAAAACCTCGCTCTACTGAGATTCCCTGAACTCAAGTTGGTCTATCCAATAGCCTTTAAATTATCCATCTTTACACACTTATATCACATTATTCTTATTGTCTTTTATATGATAATTGTAGAATTACCGTAATAAGATTAAAATGTGTACAGACAAACTATTTATGGAGAAGTTTTCTTTTTTAATTCATCAAATATTTTGAGAGTGTACATTCATACGTCGTCCTCTACACAAATGTATTATATTACCTTGAAAATATTTCAGCTCAATGTATGCCGATGGTTTTTAAAGAAAACATAACAAGTCCATGTTATGAGAAAATAGAATAGCTGTTGCAAACTGCTTACCAACCAAAAGGAACTGAGGTATAAATGCAAACAGTTGTTAATGGCCTCACGTTTCGACCCTAGCAGTTGTTGTCATTTAGCCTCTGCTAGGGTCAAAACGTGAGGCCATTAACAATTTTTTGCAAGTCCGTGCTTTGTTATTTTGGATTTACACCAGTGCCTGATAAGCAATGTATACTCGGTGCTTTCCTGAGTCCTACGGGGGAAAAATCCATTGGCTACTTGGGTGGGATTTGAACCCTTCACCACCGCATTCTAGAACTGATGTCCAAACCGTGAGACCACTGAGCGTGCCCGGTGCCGAAGAAAGGCCAGTTCGAATCCTGTGTTATTACCAGTGGGGAACGCAAACAGTTCAGATGTAAAGCAATTCAGACACCTACTCTAGAATGCAGGGATCGTGGGTTCGAATCCCACCTGAGTAGCCTTTGAATTTGTTCCCTGGAGGACTCTGATAGCACTCTCCAGTATACACTGCTCATCACACAAAGATGCAAGGGTAAAACCAAAAAACATTTATCCCCGATGCAATGAATTTATCGATTAAAGTCCATGTTATGGGTTTTTCCCCACTTGTTTCCCCACAATTCAGCGTTTCAGACTGTGACCTCTGACCCCCTTTAGAACTTAAACCACGTAACTAATTTCCAACATTTAAAAAAATATAAAATTCCAATGAATGCATGATAACCTTCCTACTTTAATCTTATTTCCTACTTTTTGCGCTAAAAAAAAAATCAGCGAAATTGTTGAAAAGTCTATCAAAGCCTATACCATTTGTACAAATATTGGTCAGCCCTTGTTTTCAATAACATTTTTCCTCCTTTTTTCCAAGGGCCAAATATCATGCATGAATGATGTTTGAAAAATGTACAGTATTGACCATCCTTCACCTGGCATCATCACATGATACATCTGGGTTACGCCATTTTGGGAGTCAGATTGCCAAAGTGTTACTGTGCAGTGCGCATTTTAGGCGTCCCACGTGCAGCTAGATGCCCACCATATCTTAACATGCATTTTATGAGGTCAGACCATGTGCAGACATTGGCCGCGTGTGAAAGGGCCTAATAGACCGATCCATTAAGCCCCGCCTACTAACATATTGACCAATCACAGCACTTGACAATCCCACTGAAAGTCCGACAAAAGTCTGACACGTTAAAATCCCATTAGACAAGTAAACAAAACCGCTGCCATTGTTCTGACACACAACAGCACACAAAACTGTACTAACTTTTGCTTAAATCTTTTTGTATTTCTGGTTGTGCAAATCTCGCGGCAGCGGTCCTTGTACAGTCTTGAAAAAGTGGTTTAACAGTGTTCCTGTCTGCATTGTTCTTTGGACTCAAGGCACTGCTCAAAAGGCCACGAAATTAAATCCATACCGTTCAAGAAAACCATGCCCCGTGTGTGTATCTGATACGTGTGTGTGGCCGCAACCGAACCGCCGCTGCAATCATGGCAAGAAAGTCACACCTTGAGCTGTTCCTAGGCAGTTGCTAAGGGTAGGCGGGGCTTAATGGATCAGTCTATTTACTAGAGATTGTACTTTCACAGTTCCTTTAAATATGCTACATTGTAGGTCCAATTTTTGGCCGATTCTTCACGAAAATTTAGGTTTAAAATTTTAGATAACTATTTGTATAGATTCAAAAATATTATAAGCTTTTACTTTGGGTATTGCATGAAGAAAATTGCCAATGATAAGTGGTAGTTAATTAATTAAAAATGAATTATTTTCCATCAGCTATGTACAAACAATTTTGCATGTTGCATGTAATTTGAGCATTGCATATGTTTGTACGTATGTTTGTATGTTTTTCATTTTGAAACAGCATCATCCGTCAAAATTCGTTGGGAGAAAACATGCTAAGATTTTTGGACTATTGGTTTAAGAATGACATGGGAAAATAAAACCAAATATGCTTAACTCAGGACGAATGGTCTCAAAAGATTTTTGGTATAGAATAATTATCGGTGTTTCATGATTGGAAATTATAATTTCATTCTCAAAGCCCCAGCTCAACATTGGTAAAGTGTCTGTAAATGCTTCCATTCTTTGCATCAATCAAGACACATGTAATAAAACCAACCTGTGAAAATTTCAGCTCATTTCGTTGTTTTTTTTTATTATTAGTATTTATTTCTGGTAATGAAACCAAGGATGCCTCATAAGTGAGCTTAATCACTGTAGCTCTCAAGCCTGAGGAAACCTGTAGAGAAGGGTGCTTGCTATGTGAACCAGAAACACCGGGGTAAACCCCTACTCTCCCTCGATAAGTGTTCTGGGTTCTTTTACGCGCAGTCCTAATCCTAGTACACGGGACCTACGGCTTAATGTCCCATCCGAAGGACAAAGCAATTATGGTAAAGTATCTTGCTCAAGGAGACAAGTGCCGCCGCTGCCGAGACTGGGATTCGAACCCACACTCTGCTGTCGACAACACCAGAATTTGAGTCCGGTGATCTAGACCACTCGGTAACGACACTCCATAACGACACTTTCATTTTGCGAGAAAACGGTAAAAATGCATTCAGCATTTTTGTAAGCATCCTTTAGGCAGGCATAGTTTTGATCTCATGAGACGAAAACTAATTTTTGGATCTTATTTCATTTATTATTCAAAAACGATAACACTTCAGGAGGAAATATTCAAGGAAAGTTTTCTACCATCATTATCTTTATACCATGTTAGGTGTATGTAAATCTGTGCACCTTTATGTTTTTATTCTTACCAATGTTGAGCTGGGGCTTCAAAGAGTGTGCACAACATTGGCAAGACTGAAAATATAAATGTTCACAGATTTGCACATTACTTACATGGTATAAAGATGGTCATGGTGGAAAACTTCCCTTGAAATATTTTGGCTTGAAATGCTATAGTTTTGTTCTCTCAAAGTAAAACAATTAATTTTGATCTCGCAAACTCAATGTTTAAAAATGCTGGAAACACTGGGTTTTCACTCCAGTGACCGATATAGCTTAAACTTTCCCAAGTTTGTTATTTCATGAATATGTTGGGTCACATGTAATGCGGATGCTGGTCCTTGACATTTACCAATGTTGTCCATGTCCAAAGTAAGCCAAATTCAAAATCAAACGAGTCAACAACCTTTTTTTATTTGTTCTTGGCGATTTCTCTAGCGTGAAGAACAGCGCCCTCCATGGCATCCATCATTGCCCCCCTCACTCCCCTCTGCTCCATGATATGTACCCCGCGTATCGTCGTTCCTGCAGGCGAGCTGACATTGTCCTTGATCTGTGCCGGGTGCAGTCCCGTCTCGATGATCAGTTTCGCTGTGCCCTGGACACGTGTCAAAAAAACAATGTATATTTCTTTTTAGCCTTTTGAGAAAGACTCATAAATAGAAAGACTACAAGTACCTACAATCCCGGCCAAAATACTTGGGCCACTGTGACAGAAAATAACACTAACCTCCCCCATCCCCCGCTCCCCCACTCAATGTTGTTATTCCCAACTGGAGCGCAGACTCCGCAATGAGAGCCAACATTGATCTTGGGCCCGGTGGGGAATAACACCCATATTCTCTCTGATCTATTCTTGTGATGTGAATTTGTTTGCAGAAGGTTTGTGATATTGGTAGTAACACTGCATTGCAATTTCATCTTTCAGAGGGCAAGGCCATTTTCATTTTGCAAAGGGCACTTCCATTGGTGAAAACTGAAAAAACAACAACATTTGATGGGGGCACCAAGGACCAAGGCCAGGGTAACAGAGGCCATGGCCTCCGTGTAGTTGCAGGTCTGGGAACGTCTGATACTTACCAACAGTGAGTAAGGGGCGAGTTTGTTGGCTAGAATGCGGGGCAACCCCATCTTGACAGCACCATCTGCAAGAGCCTCGATGATCATAGCATTCTGTCAGAAAACATGATACAACATTTTAGCATTTTAACCAATGCCACAATGGATGTGTTCGACTAGCTTCCCTGAATTTACCCCGGGGTTAAGTCACACGACTGAGCCCCAGCAAGGGCCACATGAATGAACGTACGCCTTCTCGTGTGAGACAGCAGAAATTGGAAAGGTCATGGTTACCGGTTATTTGACAATGCCACTGAAAGTCCGACAAAAGTGTGACACATTAGAAAAATCCCATTAGAAAAGTAAACAAACCGCCACCATTGTTTTGACACACAACAGTACTAACTTTTGTTTTGTTTTGAATTTTTTTCGTATTTCCGTTGGTGGGAATCCCACATTAGTGGTCCCTGTACAATCAGATAAAAGTGGCTTAACAGTGTTCCTGTCTGCATTGTTCTTTGGACTCAATGCACTGCTCAAAAGGCCACGAAACTAAATCCATACCGTTCACGAAAACCATGTACGTGTGTGCATCGTATCTGGCTGAGCGGTTTAGTGCACCGGACTCAAGTTCTGGTGGTTAAGTCATTGGGGTGTGGGTTCGAAACCCGGTCATGACACTTGTGTCCTTCAGCAAGATGCTTTGCTGATATTGCTTCTCTTCACCCAGGGGTATAAATGGGTACCTGCGAGGGTACAGGTTGATATTGTGTTTGAAAAAAGCCTTCGGAGCGCCATGGCAGCTCGGGGCTGTATACTCCCTAGGGAGCTGAGAAAGATTACAGGAATGTTATTGACCCAATGACCAGGGCACTAATGTAAAGCGCACTGTGAAATGGGCTTATAAGAACTGGTTATTAGTATTATTATTATCCGACAAGTTTGTGGCTGCAACCAAACCATCACTGCGATCGTTGCAAGAAAGTCACACCATGTGCTGTTGCTAGGCAGTTGCTAAGGTAGGCGGGGCTTAATGTATCGGTCTATGGTTGGTCCTCATTGGAGGGAACATTCGAAACGGAAATCAAGTTGAGTAAGTAACCCACTACCAACCCATGCACAAGAAGCTCCTCCCAGCTGGGCTGTTACATCCAAAAGCTTCTCCTGTACCTCCTCACAGCAACCCAGAGGTTTGAAGAGCCCCTCCACAATGTTGACGTCATGCTGTGAGGCTTTGACCGACTTTGTGTACATAGCTATACCAGCTGCAACTTCATTGGGCAGGCTCGGCATGACACGAATAATGTGAGACTGAGGCAACCCCTGCAGAAAGAGAACACAGTAAATCCTCCAGGCTTTTTCACATGAAAAATGAAACAGTAAATTCTCCAGGCTTTTTCACATGAAAAATGAAACGTAAATCTTCCAGGCTTTTTCACATGAAAAATGAAACAGTAAATTCTCCAGGCTTTTTCACATGAAAAATGAAACAGTAAATCTTCCAGCTTTTTTACATGAAAAATGAAACAGTAAATTCTCCAGGCTTTTTCACTTGGAACATGAAACAGTAAATCTTCCAGCCTTTTTCCCATAAAAAATGAAACCGTAAATCTTCCAGGCTTTTTCACATGAAAAATGAAACAGTAAATCCTCCGGGTTTTGTCACATTTATTTATTCATTCATTAACGAAAGGGCTAGAAATTAGGCATTTACAATATCTACTACTGGTACAAGTTTTATACCATAGACTTCCAAAGATTGTTACCTGTTCGAATAGCTCTACCGTCGTCCCAACGCTTATCGGAACAACAAGCTGCTCGCCATAACCGCAGTTCTTAATTTCATTCATCACGTCCACCATATGGTATGGTTTACAAGCCAGGAACAAAACTCCGCTCTGTCTGGCAACATCCTGATTATCGTGCGTTACTTTTATTCCCAATTCCTGCGAGAGAAGTTCAAAGCTTCAATAAATTTCAAAATAAAGAGGGGGGGGAGGGAATGCTTCAAAGGGCCCATGAAGTGGTATTTTTTCACATTACATTTTTCAGGCTTAATATATGGTTTGACATTACTAAAAAATAATCCTTACTTTTGATAAGTTTTTAATGAGCTATAAACTTTTAATTTATTGCTCAAAACTTGAATTATTCATTTCGATATTTCCTTTCATGATGTACATGCAGACCGAGGCACCCGATGACAATGCAAACGCAGTGACAATGTACATTTCTGACCATTCAGTCTCTGGTATGTTTCAGTGCAACAATACCTCTTTACGCCAATTGTCCAGGTAACAAAAGCAAAAGTAGCAAGAGATTTGTCCACAGAAACTAAGCCCCTGAAGTTACATAAGTCATGCAAATGTAGCACGTCCAAAAGTAGCAGGACAAGTTCTCACAATCCGAAATCTACTCAGCAAAGTAGGTTTACATATCATATGTGTTTTTCACCCATGCACTGCTGTGTGTTAAGCACTGTATACTCAGTCCTTTCGCAAAGTCCTGTGAAAAAAATCCACAGGCATATTCCTCGGGTGGGATTTGAACCCCTGACCCCTGCCATTCTAGAGCAGATGTCTTACCAACTAGACTACCAAGATTGCCCTGTTGCTAGATGCAGTTCGAATCCTATTAGCTGCGGGTACCGCAAACAAATTATAACAGATGTTAATTGTTTTTTTAATAGGGACCTAGACCTATAGATTTATATACAGCATGGTGTTACCACAAACCGTATCTTTTTCGTTTTTATTAATTCTTTTTATGGAAATATTTCTCTGAAGGATTGGTACTCGTCGTGAAAAGACAGATATAATCAGTGATTTCTCAGATTGAAACTAACCATTCCCCCCCCCCATCCCCCCGCCATTAATGACCAATCCTGAACTTCGTCTCTAACCCTGGCAGCGTCCCGCGCTGATAGAATCGTCCAATTTTTCAGACTGTGTATTGACTGGGCTGATTTCATCAGTCCTGTTCATTGGCCCTGTTTGTAACACATTTGTATTGGTTAGGACACACCACCCGACTTCAAAATGACCTTTGTGAAAGTTCAAATTGCGACCAAATCAAGTTTGGGAAGTCAGCTTTGAACGTGTGTATACCTTGACTGCAGTCATTGTTTCTGGAGTTTTTGAAATTGATAAAAAGAAGTTGTAATTTACAGCTTAAAAAATGCCAGGCATTACGCGTATTTTAACACAGGGCTCTGCTTGGGTGAACCCTAACCCTCCTCAATCCTTCTATACCCTCTTTGCCGAATACGAAGGATTCAGTAGACCTGAGCAGCTGAAGTCACTGGGTCATTTATTTCACTCCTCAAACCATCTCAGCTCCCTGGGGAGTATACAGCCTGTGCTGCCAAGTACGTAGCGCATCAAGCTAAATCAATCACAAGAAGAACCTCTGCCCTCATAGGGTGTCTGCATTTACCCCTGGTAGAAGACAGGCCTGGAATTTCATCTTTGAGAGGGCAAGGCCGTTTTTCATATTTTACAACTTAGGGCAGTTCCATTGAAAAACCTTAAAGTCTATGGGAAATTTTTTGAAGGGGTACCAAGGCCAAGACCAGGGCAACAGAGGCCATTGCCTCCGTGGCCTCAGTGTAATTCCAGGCATGTGAATTTACTACTACACCCATTGACGGATCCCGAGGGTGGGGGTTAAGTGAGCTGTAGCCCCCGCCATATTTCCCCCATTTCCCCTCACTTTGCTTTTTCTGTCCCTTTATTTCATTGTAATGTTTTGTAACTGAAAAATGGTTGCCCCCCCCCCCCCACCTAAAAATTGTTCTGGATCCGCCATGACACCCCGATGACTTAGCCACCAGATCTCAAGTCCCGTGCGCAAGACATCTCAGCCATATTGTTATATCTTTACTCACCCTGATTTTAGTCAGGTTTCTGTCACTTGGCGCACTGACATAAAACTGTTCTGGTTTCAAAACACCTGTGCAACGTGGAGACAAGATTGACAAGAATGATAAAACCTTTTTTTCCCAGCAACTTTTTTTTCCCCCTTGACTCTTGGATCATCTGGGTTCAATAAGTGTGAATCATATAGAAAAGACTAGATGAGAAACATACAGGGTCGGCATTTTCATTTCTTGACGAATCATTTTGGCAGTAGCAGGCCGACATTTCACAGAGGCAATTTGCCTCCATTGCCCCTGGGCTCAATTTCATAGAGTTGCTTAAGCAGATAAATATTGCTTAAAAATTTTCTGCTAAGTAGAAATGAGCAGGATACCAGTCACAAGTTGAACATGTGACATGGTAGTTTGGCCGGTAACCTTACTCTGGTAAGCATAATTTTGTTTGTGCTCAGCAACTTTTTGTGCTTAAGCAGCTTTATGAAATTGGGCCCTGGTCATTGCCTTGGTGCCCTTGCAATGTTCCAATAGGCTGTAAGCGCAGCATTCTACTGTAAACAGCGGCATAAAATTTCATCCTGATGATAACGATCACTACAGGCCTGATACTTCACGGAGGCAACAGAGGTCCTGGTCACTGCCCCTGGTCATTGCCTTGGTGCCCTTGAAATGTTCAATTAAGAAATTTACAATTTCCTCATACAGGCCTGATTGCTTCAATCTTGAAAGGGCAAGGGCACCAAGGCATTTTCTTCTTGATAAAGGGCACCTCTTTGAGGAAATTGTCAATTTCTATTGGAACATTTCAAGGGCACCAAGTCAATGACCAGGGGCAACGTAGGCAATTGCCTCCGTGAAGTATCAGGGCTGCTCATAAAGGTGCCCTTTTATCGAGAAGAAAATGCCTCAGTGCCCTTACCCCTTCCAAGAACGAAGCAATCAGGCCTGCAGTATGTTGGTTCAGTAGTAAAAAAAAAAAAATTTAAAAACACAAAAAAGCTATTGGAAAACAACTTGACCTAGTCCTCTGGGAATCACATATAGTTACCCTCTCTGAGAAGTCCTTTGATGATTGACTGCGCCATGTTACCTCCACCTATGAAGCCAACTGTCAAGGTTGGGCTTAATGCTTGGGACTTGTCCATGTCTAGTGTATGTTATCTGTCAACCAGTGAACAATACAAACTTTAAAAAGTGAGCTCTTGTGAAATCTGACAAGACTGGTTTTCATATAATATTTTTGCGTAAACAGACATTTTCATTTTTTTTCTGGGGGGGGGGGGGGTGGGGCAGGCGAGGGCAAAGACATACTTTTTGTAAAAAAAATTGTTTAGAGGGAGCTATTTCATGTATTGATCCAATAATCTGTTCATCTTTTTAATCTCATTTGGGGGACAGGGGGAGAGGCTATGGTTCTGGGGGGGGGGCACATGGTCCTGAGCAGGGGGGGCTCCCGTTCCCCCTTGCACCCCCTCTGGTTATGCCACTGATGTGTTCCGTCCCAACATTAAAATTGTACCAACTTAGTTGGGTCTGTTGAGTGTTACAGTTGGGATGGTTCAACTATAGTTGGGACCGTTGCATGTTACAGTTGGGATGGCCCAACTATAGTTGGGACTGTTGCATGTTACAGTTCGGATGGCCCAACTGTAGCCGGAATGGTATGGTCCCAACACTAGACCACTGGTAGGTGGTGAGGGTGATTCAGTTGCGTGTATGAGATGGAGTAACAACTTACTTTTCTCAGTTTTCCATGGAGATAGAACCGTGGCATTTTTTTCTCAAGTTTTGCTATGATAATTACCGTGTAAGCCGAGAGAAACTACAGAGGATGGAAAGTTACTTTAGAGGCCCATTATTCAAATTCATTATTCATTGTGGTTATATTGTCTCGATCACTATCATGCAATCCCAGCTACAGTGTCCGCAACTGTAACAGTCGAGCAGGGACCAGTCCTATTGTTCGGACAATTATAAAAGTGGGGACGGAGCATTATACACATGATTCAATCGTCAATCAAACAATCAAAAGTAAAACAAATAATAGCTTAGCGCAAGTATCCATACGTACCATAACAAATTATGTTCAAGGGCACTTTGACACAAAAATATAGAAAGGGGCTTAAAGCCATTATACACTATTGGTAAAGTGTCTGGAAATACTTCCATACCTTATGAGCATCAAGAGTTATTTAATAAAATCAACCTGCGAAAGTTTCAGCTCATTTTATTGTTTCCTTTACCTGTTTACGAGAAAACAATACATTCAGCGTTTTTGTATTCATTCTAACGGCTGGAGTTTTCGTCTCATGAGACGAAAAATCAAGTGTGGATCTTATTTCACTAATTATTCGAAAACGATAACACATCAGACAAAAATATTTCACAGGAAGTTCTGTACTATCATCGTCTCTATACCATGTAAGTTATGTGCAAATCTGTGAACATTTTGTTTTTCGGTGTTCCCAAAAGTGAATATGGGCTTGAACACCTTGACTGCCATGCATAATTTCACATGGCATTCCCATTTGCCAAGCGTTATGCGCATGCGCGCATACTGAATAGGTACTTACTTAAATAATTTGAATATAAACCTTTTATAGAAGCATGTCCTCACCACTGCCAGCAGTGTATTTATTGCGCCCTCAGTGATGCCAGTGTATTTTATTTACAATGCAAAGACCTTTCATTCTCTACGAGTATACTCGTAGTGGCAGCAAGTGGAACACCTGTTAGTACGAGTATACTCATAGTTGGCAGTCAACGTGTTAACCAGAGGGGGTGCCAGAGAGCCCCCCTCCCCCCTGCTAATAACCCTAAGAACCCCCGATCTCCCCCCCCCCCCAAATGAGATCAAATAAATACACAATGGTTTGATACACTAAATGTCTTTGCCCATGCTTGCCCATCCCCCCCCCCCCCCCCCCCCCCCCCCTCCCCCCCCCCACCCCCACCCCTCCCCCGCCAAATGAAAATGTCTGGTTATGCCAACTGTAAGCTACGTACATAGAAAAGGATTTAGAATACAAAGTTTTAAAGTTAGTTTTCAGTCTCATCTTGGAAATGTTGACATTTGGCTAAGTTTTGATGTCCATCATATCCGGGAGATGGTTCCATTTCCATACAATATTAAAATAGGTTCTGCACGGGATAAAAGCACAGCCGCCCTGGTTTAAGTTTCCATGCTGGGAACGTGGAGAAGAATTTTATTCGATTTTAGATTTGAAGAATGTAGGTTGCAAGAAGATGACTGATGTGTTTTATCTTAGAACCGGTATATGTTCATGTCGACTTTAGTTGGGGAGTTAGTTGCGATAATCATAACCCTCCATCCTCCCGACAGTTGCGTTGGGAGCATGGAGGGTTACGATTATTGCAACTAGGGAGTGTAAGCCTGTCGATCATGACCGAGCTGAGTGTTACTGAACATTGTTTCAGTGTTTGTTTGTGTTAAACAACCAGGCATCTGATCTTGGTGAATGGTACACCCCAGTCATACTCGAGTCATTCCATATACCTTTTTATATCGCTAACAACAACAAAAATACTGCCTGGTTGATATCGCACAATGGTAGAAAGGCACTGTGGGAAGGATAAATGTGCAAATAGTGTTCCTTTACGTGCAAAATCAACCAGCCCGCTATACAAAATTGAATATCAATATTGTCATTTCCATCACTCAGGGCCTCATCTCAGTTGTGTCAGTGGTTAATGTTGGACGGTGGTTGTTGTGACGTGTGGTCGTCCTGGTTATTTTATGGTAGATATGAAATATTTCAAAAGTGTATTAATGTCTCACGTTTATGCAAATTTATTTTATTTAGAGAAACAAGTCAAAAAGTGACACCCGTTTTGCATAAATTGTCTTCTTTTCACTTACCTCCGACCGTACACACCGCCACAACCCTTCTGCAAACAACACAAGGATTCAAATGTCACTGACTGATCGGGTTATGATGTAATCGACTGATCAGATCAGGCTGGTTGTTTGCGCTTTGCACGTGGCGATACCGCTCAAGCTGTATACCGCCCTCAATTGACTGCATTGTCAGAAATTAAATTCAGGTCACCACAAGAGCAACTTAATGCGCTTCCATTGCAAGAAAAAGGGTTAGAACTCACAGTTTATTCTGTTTTTACCCCCTGGTGTGGACAATAAATGATTCGTATTGGAATACTTGCGATAAAATCACTGTATTGTTGGGAGCCAAGCGGGGTAATACAATCAGGGAAACTAGGCCTACATCTTTGTTTGGGGGGAAACATAGGCCTATACATAATATCCTCCAGTGAGTTTTCAAGAAACACCAAGCTGTGAACGATGTTCTCAGTGTTCACGTTTTATTTGTCATCTAGTGTTTTTGTGTGGTTGAGTTTGTTGCACGCTCATCATATACAATCACCCTTATTTCAATTTTGCGGCAGGCAAAATGCAGCAGCAGGGTTACGCCGGGAGGCTTCAGCTTCTTGGCGCTTGCCTATACGTAGCAACTTCGATCGACTGTGGAGATTATAGGCAGCAGCCAGTAACTAGGGTAACATTTTAGGGGGGACGATTTTTCCTAGGGGGGGGGGGGACTTTAGGCCAATTAAAACTGTAGTTTCCGTTTGTATTTTTTCCTGAACAAACCCTTTTTCAATGTTTTCTGACGTGTGTAAATAATTAAAAATACTTCTAAACAAATTGAAATTACTACGTAAATGCTCATGAAATGTAACATTTTATGTTTGTCATTTTTAATCTCAAAAGTTCAGATTTCAAATGGGGGGGGGGGCACCCAGGGGGGGGGGACATGGACATCAGTTGTCGCTTAGTTACGCCACTGGCAGGCAGAGGAGTGGCAGCCTACTCTGAGCATGAACTCTTTACTGAGTGATCATTATTGACTTGACCCTCCCCTCCCGATCCCCCACCCCGATCACCGAGGCCGATAAATCCTGCACCTTGACAAGTGGAAACTTCTCCCTTTGATAGGAACTTGGGTGCACGTATACCAAAACATGAAACAAATGGTGCCATCCCCGATAACAGACTTGTAAACCCACACATTTTAGACACCGAAATGAACTTCTTGACCTCCATTTGCCGAGTTATGGTGATCTGATATCATTGTGCAAAATCGCAGCCATTTTGAAAAAAAGGATCTTTGCGAAACACAGGCTTTCCGACTCAGAAAACAACTGGAAGCTTGGTAATTAAGTTCCGGTGCGCCGTTGTTCGGTTTGTTGTAAAAATACTATGTGATTGTATCTATACTTTGCTATAATCAGTTGATTGTTCTGTGAGAACTTGTCCTGTTATTATTCTAATACCTCGGAGTAGATTTCGGAATTCGGGGAACAATTAACTTAGTTCT
This sequence comes from Marthasterias glacialis, assembly GCA_911728455.2. Classification (NCBI taxonomy): domain Eukaryota; kingdom Metazoa; phylum Echinodermata; class Asteroidea; order Forcipulatida; family Asteriidae; genus Marthasterias; species Marthasterias glacialis. The sequence goes on along the minus strand of OU452232.1, from coordinate 12,942,536 downwards.
GAAAAGAACTGTCCTGCTTATTAAGCACTACCTGGGGAGGTAGGAAATCGGCCGGGACTACTACTACTTTCGTTTATTGGATCGAGGGGACTTCTCGGATAACTTCACTGCCGCGGAGTGAGTTTATTCATTTATTGGTCTCAACGTTTCGACTAGCCTGCTCTAGTCATCGTCGGTGCGCCGTTTCAATATCCGTTTAAGATTTTCCTTTGTAAAAAAATAAGGATCTTTGGGAAACGCAAGCTCGGAAAAAAAAATTAAAAAGCTTGTGAAGCTCCGGTGGGCAATTTCGAAAAAAAAATCAAATAATATTTCATTATCATGTTAGTGTGTCATTACGTCACACGCACGCGCATCTGCTGACTATAGTTACCCTTGAAAGTTTTACTTCTGGCTTCAAAGCTGACATACGTTTGTTTGTAATTTAAAAAAAAAAAAAAAAAAAAAAAAAAAAAAAAAAAAAAAAAAAAAAACCAACATTTTCAAAAAAGTACGGAACCGTACTCTTATCGTGTACGTACAGATAATTATCTGTCTGTACACGATAACTATCGTGTACGTACACGATAATTATGATGATAATCATCGTGAACATACATGTACAATGTACGTGCATGACAAGTCCAAAATTATCGTGTATGTACATATAGTTATCATGTACGTAAATAAAAGCGTGTTTTTTTTATCAAGTGGTTGCACTACGCTCCCGTACAAAAGCATTTGTTATTACATAAACTTTTAATTCTAAAAAACCCATTGTTGTAGTCTTTGAAGAACGTATGTATAAATCCAAGTCCAATTTATTGTATAAAACTCACACGTGCACGTTACGCGCATACTAGCCCCATATATTGTGCAATAGGAAAGGGTCGCTTACTGGGGCGCCCGCTAACGTCTCAAAGGTCTCCCATTTTGTACTTTCAAAGTACCTTTAAATATGCTAGGTCCAATTTGTGGTCGATTCTTTATGAAAATTTATTTTGTATTTATTCAACAAAGTTATAAGCTTTCATTTAAGGTATTGCATGAAAAAAAATCGCCAGTTATAAGTGGTAGTTAATTAAAAAATAAAAATGAATCGTCAGGATTTTATCCATCAGCCATGTACAAACAATTTTCCATGTTACATGTATTTTGTGCATTGTCCGTGCATGCAAAGTTTGTGTACGTTTTTCATTTTGAAACAGCATCATCTGTCAAAATTCGTTGGGAGAAAACAGTCTAAAATTTCTTTCCATTCATTGCATGAATCAAGATAGTTGGAATAAAACCAACCTGTGAAAATTTCAGCTCATTTCGTTGTTATTATTATGCTGTATTATTATTATTATTATTATATATTATTTCTGGTAATGAAATCAAGGAGGTGCCTCATAAGTGAACTTAATCACTGTAGCTCTCTAGCATGTAAAGAATGATGCTTGCTATGTGCACCAGAAACACCGAGCTAATAAACCTATTCTTCCACAATAAGTGTTCTGGGTTCTTTTACGTGCACTACACACGCTAGTATATATACACGGGACCTACGGCTTATCGTCCCATCCGAAGGACAAAGCAATTATGGTAAAGTATCTTGCTCAAGGACACAGGTGCCGCGACCGGGATTCGAACCCACACTCTGCTGCCAACAACACCAGAACTTGAGTCCGATGATCTAGACCGCTCGACCACAACACTCCACAACGACACTTTGCGAGAAAACGGTAAAAATGCATTCAGCAGGCAGAGTTTTGCTCTCATGAGACGAAATTTAATTTTTTGATCTTATTTCAAATTATTCAACAATGACAACAATTCAGGAAGAAATGTATCAAGGAAGGTTTTCTACCATCATTATCTTTATACCATGTAAGGTACACGTAAATCTGTGAACATTAATGTTTTTCTTTCTTACCAATGTCGAGCTGGGGCTTCAAAGGGTTTGTACATACAACATTGGCAAGACTGAAAATATAAATGTTCACAGATTTGCACATAACTTACATGGTATAAAGATGGTCATAGTGGGAAAACTTCCCTTGAAAATGTTTTGCTTGAAATGCTATGTTTTTTTTCTCTTGGAGTAAAAAAATAGACCGATTGCGCGACCCGCGTCACGTGACCTATTGTGGGTATTAAATGCAAACAAACACGACGTCCGCCATAGGAAAGTGCGGTACGGTACATGATGATTGTTGCATTTGTTTACTCGTTTGAGGCTTTTCTTTCTCGAAATCTGTGAAAAATATTCCAGAGTTTGTACCAGAGACCTTTGAGTGGCTACGTAAAGCCAGTAAGGACAGTTCCAGCAAGTCTTGAAAATTGTAATGTATTAATGTGCACGATGTGTACTAGTGCTGAATCATCCAAAGAAATTGCTTTCCAAACTGTGCGATTCCTTTGCCTATTTGAAATTTCGCAAGGCTAGGTAGAAATGCTCACTTATCCAACTTATCCCTTTTTGTGGTGATTTAGGCCTACATTACAAACAAAATAACAGGTGGGTGGCTACATCGTCCGACGCCGGTAATGCATAACTCAACATAAACCTCTTTTGTAGTAGAATACTGGTAGTTTATGAAACAGTAATATTACTGTTTTGTAAACTACCAGTCATCTACTACAAAAGAGGTTTATGTATGTGATTAATATCAATGTCAGAACATACAACTTTAATAAAGTGGCTCAGTAACTGTGTTATTATTACCAAAAGCTGACTTTTGGTGTGACTTTTTTGGTCACGGCACGTATGTGTACATAGTTGGCCATCCGCTCAGATGACGTATAATAGGTTATGTGATGACATGTAAACGTTGGTCGCGCAATCGGTCTATTAGCTTTGATCTCAAAAGTCCAAAACTCGATGTTTGAAAACGCTAAAAACATGTTTTTTTTCTCACTATTTTCTTGTGACTCCGATGAATGCTTGAGCTTAAACTTTCACAGGTTTGTTATTTCATGTGCGGATACTGGTCCTTCATGTCCATGTGCTGTAAAAGTTAGCCATTTTCAAAATCAAACGAGTCAACAACCTTTTTTTATTTGTTCTTGGCGAGTTCTCTAGCATGAAGAACAGCGCCCTCGATGGCATCCATCATTGCCCCCCTTACTCCCCTCTGCTCCATGATATGCACTCCCCGTATCGTCGTTCCTGCAGGCGGGCTGGCATTGTCCTTGATTTGTGCCGGGTGCAGTCCGGTCTCGATGATTAGTTTCGCTGTGCCCTGTACACGTGTCAAATAAACAATGTGCATATATATTTTTTAGCCTTTTGAGAAAGACTCATAAAGAAAAAGACTACCTACAATCCCGGCCAAAATGCTTGGGCCACTGTGACAGAAAATAATAACATCGTCCCCCATCCTCCGCTCCCCCACTCAATGTTGTTAATCCCAACTACAGCGCAGACCCCGCAATGAGAGCCAACATTGATTGTGGGCCGGGGGAGGCCCAACGTGATATGACCGGGATTGTAGGGTCGTAGCACGAGGCCATTAGGCCTTCTATTTAATAGATGTTAATTTGTTTACAAATCTTTACAAAAATTACCATTTTGTCTTGCACTTGTACCATCATTTTGGTTGGTAAGCTGAGTTTGCAAGAGATAATTCTGTTTTCTCAATACATAATACATTTCCTCAGTTCTTACATAGAGCTTTACCTATGGGCGTGTCATTCAAGAGCTGATACTGTAACAACAGGTGCTAAATCGGAATAATGAGACCTATATATATAGCACATTATAAGAGTTTACAAGAAGATGATGCGATGCAGTCAGCTGCAAACCATTCCAGAAACACTGCAGCAAACCCCTTCTCTTAACGATAAGTGTACTGTTTTTTTTACGTGCATTCCACAACACACGGAACCTACGGCTTTACGTCCCATCCGAAGGACAAAGTAGTTATATTTAATTAAGAGAGCATCTCAAAATTCCAAACGTTAGGAATGTTCCAGTTAGATCGGTTGAGTATTCCATTGGGTCGGCTGACACTCTTGTAGTAACACTGCCTTGCAATTTCACCTTTCAAAGGGCAAGGCCATTTTCGTTTTGCAAAGGACACTTCCATTGGTGAAAACTGAAAGGAAACTTTTGATGGGGCACCAAGGACCAAGACCAGGGCAACAGAGGCCATGGCAAGAGAGGCCATGGCCTCCGTGTAGTTGCAGGTCTGGGAACGTCTGATACTTACCAACAGTGAGTAAGGGGCGATTTTGTTTGCTAGAATGCGGGGCAACCCCATCTTGACAGCACCATCTGCAAGAGCCTCGATGATCATAGCATTCTTTCAAAAAAACATGATACAACATTTTAGCATTTTAACCAATGCCACAATGGATGTGTTCGACTAGCTTCACTGAATTTACCCAGGAAGGGCTACATGAATGAACGTACGCCTTCTCGTTTGAGTCGTGTGGGACAGCAGAAATTGTAAAGGTCTTGGTTACCGGTTATGTTATTTTCACAAAACAATGTTAGACATTATGCTGTTAACCTACTACCAGGTATAACTTACTTTTTATGATAAGGTACCCATTATTTTTGTTTTAAACTTGAGTGACTACAGCTACCTGCCAGTTTTCAAGTACATTTTTCAAAAGCTGTTTAAAAATAATTTTATGCCATAACTTTTGTAGCGTGTCGTGGCTGAGCGGTTAAGTGCATCGGACTCAAGTTCTGGTGGCTAAGTAATCAAGATGTGGGTTCAAATTCTGGTCATGACACTTGGGTCCTTGAGCAAGACACTTAACTTATAATTGCTTCAAATAGGGGGAGAGGCAGTTATGCTTGTCTTGCAAATGACTCATTTACCCTTGCCTGCTCTTAGCTGTGCTGTGAAGAGACTTGTGTTTATATCTCGCCATGTTTTCTGCGCATTGGGGCAGGTTTCTATCCCTTCAAAAAGTAGCCCTCACCTCGAGTGGCCTTTGGGCCTTGTGATGGGCGATTTGGGAGACTTTTGAGACGATAGCGGGCGTCCCACAGACCGGTCCTTTTCCATTGTTTTCATCGCTGAGAACAATGGAAAAGGACCGGTCTGTGGGACACCCGCTATCGTCTCAAAAGTCTCCCATTGCATTAAACACGTGCGTGTGTGGCCACAACCGAACTACCGCTGCGATCATGGAAAGAAGGTCACACCATTTTTGCTGTTACTAGGCAGTTGCTGAGGTAGGCGGGGCTTAAAGCCCCAACTCTTCACAGATTTACATTTACCTTACACGGTATAAAGATAATGATGGCAGAAAACTTTCCTTGAAATATTTCTGCCTGAAGTGTTATCGTTTTTAAATAATAAATTAAATATTATCAAAAATTAGTTTTTGTCTCAGTGAGACAAAAACTCTGCCTATATATAGGAATGCATATTTACTGTTTTCTCGCAACAAAATGAGCTGACATTTTCACAGGTTGGTTTTATTACATATATCTTGAAGAATGGAAGCATTTACAGTCAGTTTACCAATGGGGCTTTAATGGATCGGTCCATGGTCGGTCCTCATTGGAGGGGACATTCGAAACGGAAATCAAGTTGAGTAAGTAATCCACTACCAACCCATGCACAAGAAGCTCCTCCCAGCTGGGCTGTTACATCCAGAAGCTTCTCCTGTACCTCCTCACAGTAACCCAGAGGTTTGAAGAGCCCCTCCACGATGTTGACGTCATGCTGCGAGGCTTTGGCCGACTTCGTGTACATAGCTACACCAGCTGCAACTTCAATGGGCAGACTGGCCATGACACGAATAATGTGACACCGAGGCAACCCCTGCAGAGAGTGACAACAGTAAATTCCCCAGGCTTTTTCACTTTTTCACATGAAAAAAGTTAAAAAATAAAATAAAAAGTAACCATTAACCTGATGAAGCCGAATGACTTGTATATAAGCATGCAAATATTATCAGCACCAGTAAACGGAAGTCGTGTAAACACGCAATTGTGTAAAATCGGAATACCGGAACAAAGATCGCCCGGATATTTTGTTTCGGAGCCTACACAGAGTATGCAATCACCGTGCATTTCGGCTACACAAAGAGGAGAGAGAGAGATGGTGTTGACGATTTGCAATGTTTTGCCTATTATGCGGTGGTTATTGTGTAATCCCTGATTCCAGACATTTGTCCTATTGTTCCAAGAAGAGGATTTCCGCGAGACATCGAGAGACTTCCACTATTGTTTAGGCCTATTAGTTGTAGTTCGCCTCAATGAAGATAAGTCAGAGTGAACTGCGTTTCCAGCCTTGGTTCCGGATTGATGAACAATCCTCGGCTGTAGCTCACGGTCAAGCATTTGCAATTCATGGTGCGTGAATTTGACACTTTCCTCGATAGAGGAAAAAAATCCTGATGCTTCAAAGATAATCTTATTTGTTCTCTTGGCTTTGTCAAGTCAAGGTTTCTTCGTGCCAGCAGTACTCTCAAAGGAAAATTCTTCTGGCGATTCCAACCAAATAATCCGGTCGGAGTCAGGCTGGACGGGAAAATGTGGAAGACTCCAGGCGGGAACTGGTTAAATGGTTTTATGGTAATGTAACATACCAAATTCTGGACTTCGCAACTAGACATTTTAAGGCAAGGGTTCTGAGTAGGCTTTTCCTTTCCCAAGTTCCCAAGTTCACTTCGGTATAAAAAACTTTACTGTGCATCTGTGCGGTTTTTTTTTTGGGGGAATTGCCAGAATATTTTTATTTCTAAATATCGTAGTCACAAAGAATAGCTGACTAAACAATGCCAAGACAACAGAGGTTCTTAAAGAAAGCACCGGGATTTTTTGTTATCTTTCGAGATAAACAATGGTGGCAGCCTCTTGATCTCTCAAAATCCCTTTCTTGTATACAAAAGGATAAAGGTCTGCAATCTGGGATTACACAATAACCCCCGGAAAGGGGAGATTTAGAGCATTCATTCCAGTACCATCTGTCCCTCTTTGTATTGGGGAAACAAAGCATTGCACAGTGAGTGCATGCACTGCGCATGCTCCACAATGGAATGTCCCGGCAACTTTCATTCCCGGATTCTGATTTTACACAGTTGCCAGTTTGTAAGACCTCCGCTGTGTGTTGCGCAAGAGTTCGTCCTGTTATTGGGTCCTCCGCAGCGAACTGGTGAAGTAAACAAGTATGGATGGTTTTGCAGTACTGAATCCATCCATATCGGATGAAAACCTCGAGTTGTTTTTTATGGGGTGTTTTTGTTTTGAGAGAGAGTAAGTTAAAGCCTCCATGGTAAAGGTTTGGTTAGGTTGAGCTTTTAATACAGATCCTGCACACTTTTCATACACTAATCCGAGCAGCGCTCATTGGTGCTTTACACCACCGCAGCTGTGGCCAGCGCAAGCGCGCACAAAGAAACAAGAGCACGTCAGCGCGCATTATGTACCAATCAGCACAGAGGATTCACAGTGCGTGTGCATCGAAGTGCGCGTGAGGTGGCCATAGCTGGGGCGGTGTTAACGCCCATAAACAAGCTACTCGGATTAGTCTATAAACTGCCACAAAAAAAGAAATAATTTCATTTAATGTATGATCAAGAGAGTATCTTGCCTGCCGGGAAATGACCTGGAACGACAAGATCACCCTTTTTGTAAACAAGAAGATATCAACGAAATCTACTACAACTGTACATGTCTTCCAAAGACTGTTACCTTTTCGAACAGCTCCACCGTTGTCCCAACGCTTAATGGAACAACCAGCTGCTCGTGGTAAACGCACTCCTTAATTTCATCCATCACGTCCACCATATGGTATGGTTTACAGGACAGGAACAAAACTCCGCTCTTTCTGGCAACATCCTGATTACAAGGCGTTACTTTTATTCCCAATTCCTGCGAGAGAAGTTCAAAGCTTCGATAAATTTCAAAAGGGAGGGGAGGAGAATGCATGAGAGGGCCGATGAAGTGGTATTTTTCAGGCTATGGTTTGATACAATACTACAAAAAAACAATCCCTATACTTTTTATAAGTTTTTAATGAGTTATTAACTTTGAATTCATCAATCGAAATTCTTGTTATCCATTTCGATATCGGCTTTCGTGACGTAGATCGAGGCACCCAAAGACAATGCAAACACAGTGACAATTGTACATTCTTGACCATTTAGACTCTGGTATGTTTCACTGCAACAACACGCCTCCATGGCTGTTGTCCACGGCCCCTCTAATTAGGTGCTCGATGGCAGGGTGTACCCCCTCCCCCTCCTATTGTGTTCTGGGAATCTCTGGAATTCTGTTGAGGATTTTAGGGGGGGTGCTTCTGTACAAGATGGGAAGAGTGTGTTTAGAGAATGGTAACATTTGGGGGAGGGGGGCTCCCTCTGCCACATATCGGGCACGGTATAGCCCCCCAAGCCTAAATGGCAAAAGATTTGTCCAGAGAAACCCTGAAGTTACTTAAGTTATGCGAATGTAGCACATCCACACGTGCAATGTAATTCATACAATGCCCTGTGCCACAACATCAATTGTTCGTTCAACTTTTATGAAAAGATGTCCCCAATTATTTAAAGGGATAGCACGTCATTAGTTTCTGGATGAGTAAATAAATTCATATCCTCTAGTTTTCAATAAACACGGCCTACTACCAACCTGGGAAAATAACATCATTATTCGGTGGTCCCGTTTTAGTATCAAAACAAGAAAATCTGTTATGTTTCATGACAGATTTATGTGAAGAGATTCACTGTCGGGATTGAGGGAATCAAAATACAATACAATCGGCCTAAAACTTGTTTGTACCTGTGAGGGAAATTTCTTTGGCCTTTTAAATAAAAAAAACCCACACACAACAATGCCAAAAACCGAAGGCATTTCAAAACCGAAGGAATCCTCAATGCGCTGTGGCAAAGTTGCTATGACATTAGCAATTAAGACGAATAATGTTTTTTATGGTTGATAAGTAGTTTGGAACAGGTGAGTTTTAGCTGTTTTAGATGCAGTTCGAATCCTAATAGCAGCGGGTACCGAAAAAATTATAATATTTTTAAAGTCTTTTAAATCAATATTCACTAGGGACCTATAGATTTCATTAAATACACTTGGTGTAACCGCAAACCGTATATATTTTGTTTTTCTTAATTTATTTTTTTATGGAAATATTTCTCTGAAGAATTGGTATCTCGCGGTGAAAAGACAGATGATAATCAGTGATTTATCAGATTGAAACTAACCACTGCCCCCCTCCCCGCCATTAATTACAAACCCTGAACTTCGTCTCTAACCCTGACAGCATCCCTGGCTGATAAAATCGCCCAATTTTCAGACTTTGTATGGACTTTGCTGATTTGGATCCGCCCATGACACCCATATGACTTAGCCACCAGATCTTGACCGCAAGACCGCTCAGCCATATTTTTTAAATCTTTACCAAAGATAATAGAGTGCGCCTACGGCGCTCTTCTTTGATCTTTACTCACCCTGATTTTAGTCAGGTTTCTGTCACTTGGCGCACTGACATAAAATTGTTCCGGTTTCAAAACACCTGTGCAACATGGAGACAAGATTGACAAGAATGATAAAACCTTCTTTTTTCCCAGCAAACTTTTTTCCCATTGAATCTTGGATCGTCTAGGTTCAATAAGCGTGATTAATATAGAAACGACTAGATGAGAAACAATCAGGGCCGGTGTCATTGGGTATTCTGTCCTCCGGGTAATGTGTCCACCATACGGTAAATTAACATGGGCTGGAGGAGTTTATTCAAAAGAGGGTGCCATCAGAAGGAGTTCGTACACAATTCGCCGTATGCCCGGACAGAATCTCCTGCCGGACAGAATCTCCTTATTTTCATTTCTTGACGACTCATTTTGGCAGTAGCAGGCTGACATTTCACAGAGGCAATTTGCCTCCATTGCTTTGGTGCCCTTGAAATATTTCCTAATACAGGCCTCATTGCTTTGTTCATTAAAGGGCAAGGGCACCAATGCATTTTCTTCTTGATAAAGGGCACCAAATTTCTCCTGGGACATTTCAAGCGCACCAAGGCAATGACCTGGGCAACGGAGGCGATTGCCTCCGTTGCCTCTGTGAAGTATCAAGCCTGCTCATAGAGTTGCCCTTTATCAAGAAGAAAATGCCTTGGTGCCCTTGCCCTTTCCAAGAACGAAGCAATCAGGCCTGCAATATGTTGGCTTAGAAGGAAAACATAAACAAACTGGAAAACAACATGACCTAGTCCTCTGGGAATCGCATACAGTACATACCCTCTCTGAGAAGTCCTTTGATGATTGACTGCGTCATGTTACCTCCACCTATGAAGCCAACTCTCAAGGTTGGGCTTAATGCTTGGGACTTGTCCATGTCTAGTGTATGTTATCTGTCAACCAGTGAACAATACAAACTATAAAAGGTGAGCTCTTGTGAAATCTGACAAGACTGTTTTTGTATAATGTTCCAGTGGCGTTACTGGACATTTTCATTAAATTTTGAAGAACGTATGTACACGTCCAAGTCCAATTGTAAAGCTCACACGTGCAGGTTACGCACACACGTTTGAAATACTACACTTGTCGATAAGATGATAAAATAATTATTTTTTCAGACAATGTATTTTAACAAGTAAAAAAAAACCCCCAAAACAGTAAACATCGGAAATTTGTGTGCACCTCGAGCTCTCTAAAAATAAATATACACTAAGCAAATAATTAACAACAACCTACAATAATTTATTACTGACAGTAAAACAAATTAGGTCACACGCACGAACTGCACAAGGATAAAAGCAGAATTAAGCGAAGCCAGGTTTTTTTAAAAAACCATTTAGCTGTTAAACAATCCAAACACAAAAAACATGATGCTAGCACAGTCGTCCATGAAATTAACAAGCCCTACATACACGCAAATGCACAAAGTGAAATGTAGCTGATAAAAAAAAAATGGCAGAGAAAAACAGCTAAAACTAGACATTATGTGTTTGTCACTAGGACAAACACAAAGCTGTTCCGATTATCTGTAAGCATGTTTTACTATAAGTATTGTCACCTAGAAATTAAGAGATTTTGATTTCGATGAGGGCTGCAAACGTAATAGATGCCATTGGGACCGTAATTATTCGTCCGGAAGTAAAGGTCAAAGTGGGGTCACACCTGTAAAAACCAAATGTCACATGTGATGTTAAGTACAAATGCTACAAAGATTATGACTCTACAAGAATTGGCTCAGGAGATGTGATTTTTTGAATTTTTGAACTTCCTGTTTGAACCGGAAGTAAATGTCAAGTGGGGTCATGCAAATGACCAAATGTCACATATGATGTAAGCTACAAATGGAACAAAGATTATGACTCTACGTGATTTTGCACATAAGATATGACAATTTGAAATTTTGAACTTCCTGTTTGGACCGGAAGTAAAAGTCAAATGGGGGTCACGCCTGTAAATCAAATGTCACATATAATGTAAGCTACAAAACAACACAAAGATTACGACTTTATGGAATTTACTCCAGGGGATTTGACGTTTTGAAGTTTTGAACATCCTGTTTGGACCGGAAGGAAAGGTCAAATTGGGGTCATATGTCTAAGTAAAATAAGTAAAATACCCGTGCTCCAAGCTTTAAAATGGCACAAAGATTAGGATTCTACGATATGTACTTCGGGAGATATGATTTTTTCACTATTAAACTTTGAATTAATGTAACTTGATACCTGGTGACGTCACGATGACGAAAACATGTTTGCCTTGCTATGATTTTTTGTTATTTACAAGATGGTATAAGTTTTGTTTCTATGCGATGCCTTTGAACAAAAACCCTAAAAATTCAAAGATTCAGCAAGTTTCATGTAGAAAAACATCTACCGATAGAGGGCGCTATAGCATATGAGCAGTCATGATAAAAGCCAAACTAACATCTGAGAACACCATAATTTTTATGAAGTTTTAAACGCTAAAAGATAGCGCTACCCCGCCGCATTCTTATTTGCAGTTTTCCCAAGAAAAACCTGTACAGAATCCCAACACCCAAAATCCTCATTGGATTTACGGGTGAAAAACAAGCCAGTGCGCACTTGTGTACAACTTTGCTATCAACTCTGAGCGGCGAAAAACGGCGCAATCCACACAGCGCTCTACCAAGGTGCTCAGATTGAACAAATAACGGTTAATTAAAAAGAAATTACGTTGTGCTTTGATGAATTGTTATTGTCTGGGATAACTCTTGGTTAAAGTATTTATGTTTGCAAATTGACATTTAGTGATAACTTCATGTTCTTAGCTTGAATTTTATAGTGGATTTTAGTTTGTCATACTTACCAATTTTAAGATTAGGCATGAACAAAAATCGTGGACAAATACAATACGGCGTTGACAGAAAGTATAATAGTGAACTGCAAAAAAGTTGCTGCAAACGTCTGAAGTTGTACTATTTGGCATATAATATTATTTCTGGCCAACGGCGAAATCGCATCAACAGCTGACGTCCGTTAATGTCGTAGCTGTGTACCAGATCTTCACAGAAGCTTGGCCCGTTCAGAAGCTTTAAATCTCTGGCGGAGTATTTGCACGGTCGTCTGCTAAAGCAGAACGGCGGAGTGTTAACCGTGTGCGATCTCAATCTTCTGAACCAGAAAATCCTATACAAATACGTTGGCCCGGAAGACCGGTTGGAATTTAGAAACATTATTTTCCGTAGTCTAGAACCATCTCGAACTTGTCAACGACGAGAAATCTTCGTTACAATAACGTGGGCCCGGAAGTCCGTTAGGAATAAAATGTTAATACTCGATCGGAATCTGGCCTGATTAGACTTTTATAAGTCTTTTACCATAAAAAGCCCCCGCCTTTACAGAAAACACAATACGTCGGTTGCAGAGTTGTGTTTTGTACACAAAAAAATATTAAATCTGTTATAAATGACGTCATGATGACGTGACATACACAAATATGCTACAGTGCACATCTACATTATAAAGTAAGTTTAGAACTGAAAAAAATTGACGATCGGACGTATACCTCTTGAGATATGGTGTTTAAAATATTGCCTAATTAAATATTCATGTCATTATAACTCGGCTAATTAATTAAAAATTTCAACCAAATTTATTTTATGATAACTTCATGTCCTAAGCTTCAATTCAGTATAAGATTAAGAGTGTGCCGGACAAGAGAGGATACAGGAAGAGAATGTTTAGTCTATGGCAAGATAAAGAAATGTTCGACATCAGTGAGCAGCGTCTTGCAGACCAGATAAGTACAATCAAACGGAACCGGTGGTTGACAAATGTTGAAATTGAGGAGATGCGGAGAAAAGTACAAGCCGAAAGTAATAGAACGGAGATTGTTAACCACCACGTACCGGAGGATGTAGCTGCTGCTAGCTCGCAGACTGAAGATGAGGTAGATCTGTCAGGATTGCAAGATGGTCAGGATGACGGAGGCATAGACGAAGAGGAGGGTTTAGAGCTTACGGAGGAGGAGGTGCAGATTAAGACGAGGGTTCAAGAGGTGATGAGAGCGACTAAAGGGTCAAACGGGTGGAGTATCCCGGCTTTGCGCCGGGTTCCAAGGAAAAGGCTGACAGATATGTCAGCCGTGGTAAGTAAAGTACTTGGGTCGGTGAGTACTAATAATCTTTTGGAAACTAACCGTCTTATGTTTGCAGGGGCAGTTGTAGTAGGAGAAAAGTTAGGTGTGAAGGCTTCAAGTCTAGTCCAGAACATGAAAACAGTACACCATGGTGGAAACGTAGGCTAGAGGGTCAAATAAAAGATTTACGAAGGGATCTCAGTAGACTAGAACAAATTAGTAAGGGTTTAATAAAAGGTTCAGACTGGAGGAATACAATCATGACAAAATACAATGTGAAAGGTAAGGGGGTTAGTGTAGTGATAGAGGAGATCAAACAAAGGGTTAAGGCCAAGGCTGCAAAGGTGAAGAGGTATGATGACAGGATGAGGCAATTTCACCAGAACAGGTTGTTTAACACCAATCAGCGCCAGCTGTTTAAGGAGCTGGACGGAAAGATTGACAGCACGCAAGCGGGTCCGAGGCCAGCAGAGGCAAGAACTTTCTGGGGTGGTATTTGGGACCGACCAGTCCAGCACAACCGGCAAGCTGATTGGCTAACGGATGTGAAAGATGAATTGAGAGGCGTACAACAGCAAGAAGGATTCCAGATATACTTGGACAAGGTAAAAAGACAGGTAAGGAAAGTGCCAAACTGGAAAGCCCCCGGTCCGGATCATGTGCATGTGTACTGGTTGAAGAACTTCCGTAGTTTACATGAGCGAATGGCCCTACAACTGCAAAACTGAGTACAGGGTAAGGTCCCCACCTGGATGACTGAAGCAAGAACGGTTTTGATAATGAAGGATGTCAAGAAAGGTAACATTGCAAGTAATTATAGACCAATCACATGCTTGCCCGTGATGTATAAGCTCTTGACCAGTATGATTGCAGAGGATCTCTATCGCCATATGGATGACCATCAGTTGTTTCCGGAGGAGCAGAAAGGCTGTAAGAAGCGGTCCAGAGGTACGAAAGATCAACTTATCATCGATAAGGCTGTGCTGAAGGACTGCAGGAGCAGAAAGACTAACTTGGCAATGGCGTGGATCGATTACAAGAAGGCGTACGACATGGTGTCACACACATGGATAACGGAATGTCTGGATATGGTTGGAGTGGCCGATGCAGTAAAACGTCTTCTGAGTGAGAGCATGAAGACGTGGCGAACGAATCTGACAGCCAACAACGATAGTCTGGGCAAGGTATGCATAAGAAGAGGTATTTTCCAGGGTGACTCTCTGTCTCCGCTGCTTTTTGTTCTAGCACTGATGCCCCTGTCGATGATTCTAAGGAAGGTGAGTGCTGGCTATGTAATGAAGAGAGACGGATGTAAGATCAACCATCTCCTGTTTATGGACGATTTGAAGTTATTTGCAAAGAATGAGGCGGAGATCGATTCTTTGGTGCAGACTGTCAGGATTTTTAGTGATGACATCGGGATGCAGTTTGGTTTGGAGAAATGTGCTTCAATGACCATGAAGAGGGGAAAGAGGGTACATTCCGATGGCATCGCTCTGCCAGATGGTGCACAGATGAGGGCTTTAGGTGAGGAGGAAAGTTATCGGTATCTTGGTGTACTAGAATCGGACCACGTCCTTCACGAGGAATCAAAGGTAAGGCTGAGGGCAGAATACATCAGGCGGGTGAAGAAATGTTTAAAGTCCAAACTGAACGGGGGAAACATGATCAAGGCGATGAACACATGGGCCGTGTCTTTGATGAGGTACAGTGGGGGTATTATTGAGTGGACTAAAGAAGATTTAGATGTCACTGACAGAAGGACAAGAAAGCTGATGACCATGCATGGCATGCTACAACCGCGGGCAAATGTCAGCAGACTCTATCTTCCGAGGTCAGAGGGCGGAAGGGGGTTACTGTGCGTGGCAGACAGCGTCAATATCGAGCGAAGGAGCCTGCATCGTCATGTCAGCAGCACCGAGGAGAACTTGCTGAAAATTGCACGAATGTACACGACGGCAGACGAAGCTGGGCCGAAGGAGTACAAGAGGGAAAGGAAAGAGGAAAGACACCAAGATTGGAGGAACAAGCCACTCCATGGCCGGTTCCTGAGATGTACAGAAGAAGTGGCGAGTTGCAAATCCTGGAATTGGTTAAAGAGTGGAGAACTGAAGAAGGAAACCGAGGGCTTGATTACTGCGGCGCAAGACCAGTCTCTAAGGACAAATGTAATGAAGGCGAGGATAGAGAAAACGAACGTCTCTCCTATGTGTAGAATGTGCAACAAGGCAGAAGAGACTGTATTTCATATTGTCAGCGAATGTAGTAAGATGGCCCAGACGGAGTGCAAAGGCAGACATGACAAGTTGGCTAAGGTGATTCACTGGGATCTGTGTAAGAAGTATGGTGTCCAGGTGCATGCCAAGTGGTACGACCATGTTCCAGAGAAAGTTGTAGAGACCGACGAGGTCAAGATCCTCTGGGACTTTAACATTCAGACTGATCATGTTATAGAACATAGACGTCCGGATGTTGTAGTCTTAGATAAGACGAAGAAGATGTGTCATATCATCGACATAGCTGTGCCGGGTGATATAAGGGTGGCTTCTAAGGAGATGGAAAAGATTGAGAAGTACCAGGACTTGGCCAGGGAACTTCGTAAGATTTGGCAGGTGAAAGTGAAAGTAGTCCCTGTGGTGGTTGGAGCACTAAGCACCATTCCGAAGGCACTGGAGAAGCATCTGGATCAAATTGGCACAACTGTGAGGGTAGATTTGCTGCAGAAGGCGGCACTTTTGGGAACAGCTAGGATCCTGCGAAAGACCCTCGAGATCTAAGGCTACGGGACGTAGCCCGACTCGAGGAGTTGCCGGCACAGAGGAAAATGAGATCTTTCTTTTGCATGCTGTGATATCGTGAAATAATAATAAAAATAATAATCAGAAGAAAAACAACACCTGTTCCGACGCAAAGTCGGAACAGCTAATAATAATCCCAAGAAAAACAAAACCTGTTCCGACTGCTAAGTCGGAACAGCTAATAATAAAAATAATAATCCCAAGAAAAACAAAACCTGTTCCGACTGCTAAGTCGGAACAGCTAATAATAATCCCAAGAAAAACAAAACCTGTTCCGACTGCTAAGTCGGAACAGCTAATAATAAAAATAATAATCCCAAGAAAAACAAAACCTGTTCCGACTGCTAAGTCGGAACAGCTAATAATAATCCCAAGAAAAACAAAACCTGTTCCGACTGCGAAGTCGGAACAGCTAATAATCCCAAGAAAAACAAAACCTGTTCCGACTGCGAAGTCGGAACAGCTAATAAAAACAATAAAAATCTTGACGAAAACAAAACCTGTTCCGACTGCTATGTCGGAACAGCTAACAATAAAAATCTTGACGAAAACAAAACCTGTTCCGACTGCTATGTCGGAACAGCTCATAAAAACAATAAAAATCTTGACGAAAACAAAACCTGTTCCGACTGCTATGTCGGAACAGCTAATTATGCACTGAAATATTCATCATTATTTTAATAAGAAGGATTACACCATCGGTTTCAGTATTATCTCAAGTCCTATCAATGAAATTATCTCAAATAAAGCAATCAAATTGAGTGCAATTTACTTCAATTCATAAACTAAATGACACTAACCTGTTACGTTGGCAAAGCTAACTTATTACAGCAACTTTCCCAAAGATTAAAAAGTGAAAAAAAAAACCACTTCCATATTTGGCAAACGACCGTCACGTGTCGTTTACTTATGAATAAACACTAACTCACTAAAGTTCGTTCATGAAAACATGGTGCGGCGCCCATCAATCGCTACGGTGCACAGCACAATCGTAGCAATCATCACACGAAATAAACTCCTGTCTTACGGAAAAGACGAATTGTACTCTCGGGCAAAAGTTACAATTATTAACCCTATCAGGACCGGGCTTTTTTTGGTTGTACGGGGACCAGGGAGGGGCACATAGTGCCCCCCACCCTCCGTATTTTCCAAAGTGTTCGACCGATTTTGATGAAACTTGCCACAAATGTTCATTTTACCGAGTTCTACATGATGACGTCACAAAATTTCAAAATATCGTCACTAGAGGGCGTTTTTGACCGTTTTTTGCCCATTTTTGGTCAAAAATCGTGTTTTTGCCATAACTTCTGTATTTTTTGGCCGAATGTTTTGAAACTTGGCGAACCTGTACATTTTAACAAGATAAATATATTTGAACCTAATTTAGTCACTGTAGTTATCTTTAGGGGGCATAATAATTCATTAATTTATCCCATTTCACGGAAAAAAAATGTTTTTTGCATTTTTTCACTTAACAATCAAAATGGCTGCCGCCAAGGGCTCAGGGAGAAATAATAAGGCTTGATTGACCAATCTGAACATTTTTTGGGTCTGAAAAGTAAGAAATTAGCAGGTTGAAAATGTTCTATTTTTTAAAAAACTTGATATAATTTGACCCCCTACTTACAGGCTGAAAACACAAAATCCAAGATGGCCGCCAAAAATGGCGGCCATTTTGAATTCCCAAAACCATTTCCAACTATCACGTGACTCACCACTATCACTCTTCTGGCAAAAAAATCTAAAATAAGTGGAAATTATGTCCCAAAATTTTTTAAAATCACTAAAAAACAGTAAAATTGTGTGACCCAAGGTCAAACAAATGGTTGCCATGGCAACAGCTAACTCCCGGTATCAATTTTTTTTGCCAATATGATCCTAGATATATTTTAGGAAAAGTCAGACAATTTCGCGGTGATTGGACTAAGCGTTAAAAAGTTACGAGGAAAAAATTGGTAGGGGGGCACATTATGCCCCCCCGGTCCTGATAGGGTTAAATTACAAAAGGAGACCGAGGACTTGACTAAAAGTGAGACAAGCGGCCGCCGTCTCACGCCACAAAACGCTTACTGCCATAAAAATGCTTAGTCTGCGTAAATACTTCATGTTTTTGTCCTCGGCCAAATGTGTATATTTTTTTTTAAATGAAAGGACTAGGTGAGCCGAGTAACAAAAAAATACTTTACAAATTTCCCAAAGGCCCGTTGCCATGGTGACGGACTATTTCGTGTTTTGGGCATTTTGGGCCAATTTGGGGGTCTCAAAAACTGTTTTTTACCTTATTTTTAAAACGCCACCATGCCAAAATGCAAAATTATGTCACAAAACTAATTTTATCATTACAAAGTATCATCCTTGCCCTTACTTCAGATTAAAAAAAATCTTTTAAATGTCACCCTTATGCTATTTTTAGAACATGCCTTAAAGCTTGTTTTAAGAACTTGCGAAATTGTTATTTTTACCCTATTTTTGTCTCTCAAAAAGTCAACTTGCCAGGGGTCTCAGAATATTTTCCTTTTAGACTGGTGAGAAAAGTTTGGGCTATTGTATCCTTTTTAGGCAGTACTGAATCAAAAATTGTAATTTCCCTCCAAAAATGGAAAAGTGAATTTTGAGGTTTTCCTTAAGTTTTGAAGTAATAATACACAAAAAATATACTTTTATGGATCTGGGGCCTTTTTCATATTTTAAGAGTGAGTTGCAGGCCTATGATTTACTTCTAATGGATAAGCAGCATTTTTGTTGGCAACATTTCGATTTTTAACCCCCTCCCCAACATTTCTAGCATTCTATCTTCTGATTATATTTGGGTATAGTAAACACACACGACGTCCTCCATAGAGAGGTTGCATGACCCCGGGAAAAGTTCGTTTCGCAGCCATGTTGGGTAATGCCATGTACAAACTCACTGGCTGGCGCGATGTTTTTCAGCGCCTGTTTGTGCACGCAGCATTAGAAAAATACGGTGGCCCACAACTGTCACGGCAACAGCAAAAGGGCCACGGCAAAAGCAAAAGGGCCGCGGCAAAAGCAAAAGGGCCGCGGCAAAAGCAAAAGCGCCACGGCAAAAAGCAAAAGGGCCACGGCGAAAGCAAAATCGTAACGGAAACAGCAAAAGGGCCACGGCGAAAGCAAAAGCGCCACGGCAAAAGCAAAAGCGCGATGTAGATATGGGTTAAAATTTGGTTATGGTGAACCATGTGATATGACTATGTAGTAAATATATAACACGGACGGCGTGCAGTATCCTTGACCAGTCCTGCATATGCATAATGTTCACACAAGTTCAGGTCCCTTAGAGACCAAAGCGCCATATTACCATTGTTTAAAAATCAAAACGGTTCTTAGATGTTCATTAAAACGGTTTACAAACAGTGACCATTGATTTATGGTTTATAAACAATGGACAATGATCAAGAATCTATTTTACGGGCAAGTGTATTTAGTAACTCATGATTTACAAACAATATTAAAAAGCACAAAACATTTATACTTTTAATATGTAATCCATAACAAAATTGGGCAACACTTTTAATAATAACATGCAAAACAATCATATGAAAAATATCAATACCGAAGAGAAAAGGCCTATCATTTACTTCTGCCCTGTAACATTTTGTATTGCACCGGAATTAGTTTCAAATTTCCCGCACATCACTCACAAAACGCCAATTGCCAAAGATTAATTAGGCAGAACAGCGTCCATAAGGCACCTAGTTTTTCCACACCCTTGACCCCCCCCCCCCAAAAAAAATGTTCCATTTATATTTTGGTCTCGTTTTGTACCCGTGCTCTCTTCCCCCGCCGGCCGTATATTGCAATAAACTACTGTATTATTTCCTTCCCCCTTTCTTCTTTTGCTATCTCCCTCCGTTTCAACCCCCTTTTCCAACTCTCTTTCTTTCTGCTCCTTCGTCCCTCCTACTGTCCTACATTCCCCAACCCAAACGTTAAAGAACGTTAATGACGCATTCAAAATTTTTCGAAGCTTGACCTATATTCAATTCAATTTAATTCTTCTCAACATTTATTTCCAAATTGCAAAATGGACAAGCAATCACTGCAGAAAGTCATTACGACAAACAAATCTAAAGAAAGCAACAGTAATAAATAAGGTTGTAATGACACAAATAAGACAGAGGCAATTATGGAGGCATATTCAGAAGACAAAAAGTCTTGTTTAGGAATGCCTGTAAACAATCAGTGAACAAAGCAAAAATTACACAGAGACGTCCCAGACAGGAAAACAGAGTCAGGACCTGAACTAATGTGTGAACATTATGCAGGTCAAGGATCAACTGCACACCGTCCGTGTTGAATATTTACTACACCGTAACCAAATTCAACCTTTAACCCATATCTACATCGCGCTTTTGCTTTTGCCGTGGCCCTTTTGCTTTTGCCGTGGCGCTTTTGCTTTTGCCGTGGCCCTTTTGCTTTCGCCGTGGCTCTTTTGCTTTTGCCGTGGCGCTTTTGCTTTTGCCATGGCGCTTTTGCTTTTGCCGTGGCCCATTTGCTTTTGCCGTGACCCTTTTGCTTTTGCCGTGACAGTTGTGGGCCACCGTAGAAAAAGGTCTCGGCTGACGTCACGTATTCCAGAGTTTGTACCAGAGACCTTCGAGTGGCTGAATAAAGCCAATAAGGACAGTTCCAGCAAGTCTTGAAAATTGTAAAAGTACCGTATAAATGTGCACGATGTGTACAGTGCACGACGGAACGTTAGGTCAGACGACCGCGATCACCCTTTTCAACACAAAAATTTCAAAAAGTTTTGAAGCTAAAATCATCCAAAGAAATTGCTTTCCAAAACTGTGTGATTCCTTTGCCTATTTGAAATTATGCAAGGCTAGGTAATAATGCTCACTCTCCCAACGTTGTTTACCCTTTTTTCTCGTTTTTTGTACAGTGATTTAGCTTAGGCCAACATTACAAACAAAATAACAGGCCCGTGGTTACAGAAATAGTCGCCCAGCCGGTAGTATAGTGCATGGCTAAAAAAAACCCTCTTTTTAGTAAATTTCTGTTAAATTATGACACAGAGATGTGATTTAAATTAATGCCACAACATACTACTTTAATTAAAGGGGCTGATTAACTAATTTATCACTTTACAAAAAGTAAAATCGACTGTTTTCGTACTCACTCTGTGTTACTCGCGGCTTATCTCTTTACACGTATTTTGCCATCAGCTGTATGGCGTCATAAGGGGGTGTGACCGCAGGTCAACATTGCTGGGCAATCGGTCTATTGTGGAGTTCTGATAAATATGTTTTCCACCCCAGAAATAGCCGTTATCGATAAACTCGATGAACAGAGGAAGGGCTACAATAGCCTTATCAATGAAACCTTTAATGTTTACATAGGCCTATTTAGTACGAAATACACAATCGGCTCCTTGGTTTTGTCATTGAAGTTTCAGTTTTAGGCAATTCTTAAGACTTGGGTTAGTTCAATTTTCCATTATTTTTTTCTCGTCTTGTCTATGTTACGTCATTGCCATTACAATACAAGGAATAGGCCGATTGCGCGACTCGCGTCACGTGACCACTTTGGGGCATAAAATGTAAACACACACACACACGACATCCTCCATAGAAAAGGGTGGTATGACGATGATTAACGCATTTAGTTTATTCGATCGAGGCTTTTGTTGCTCGAAATCTGTGAAAGATATTCCAGAGTTTGTACCAGTGACCTTCAAGTGGCTGACAAAGCCAGTAAGGACAGTTCCAGCAAGTCTTGAAAAATGTAAAAGTACCGTATGAATGTGCACGATGTGAGCGCACGACGGAACATTCGGCCAGACGACCGCGATCACCACACAAAAATGTCAAAGTTTGAAGCTGAAATCCTCCAAGGAAATCGCTTTCCAAAACTGTGTGATTACTTTGTCTAATTGAAATTCTGCAAGGCTAATGCTCACTTTTCCAACGTTGTTTATCCCTTTTTACAGTGATTTAAGGCCTACATTACAAACAAATTAACAGACGGATGGCTACATAATAGTGCATGGCTAAAAAACTCTTTTTAGTAGAATTCTGTTAAATTATGAACATGCTACTTTAAATAAAGGGGCTGATTATTTAATTTATCACTTAACAAAAGTAAAATCGACTGTTTTTGAACTCGTTCTTTGTCACGGCCTATCTCTTTACACGTATTTTGCCACCAGCTGTACGGCGTTATACCCAATAGGGGGTCACGTGACCACATGTCAACATTGTCGCGCAATCGGTCTATTGGGTGCAGACAGTCTGTGGTTCTTAGAAATTATTTGAGTTTTGTTAGAACTGGCTCTCTTTACCTATTCATCTGTATTCCACCACGATCACACGGTGAACGTGTTCCCAGCCGTCGAGGTGAGTCGAGCGTGTTATTCTGCTGGAGAAAACTCGAACCAGTCCAAATCAAAGATGGCTGCCTTCACGGTGTGGTGAGGGAAACGACATCGGCGTTGAATTAGTACTGCAGCGGTTGTCATCGTGTCTACAATAGGTCTTACTCGTCTGATCTTAATTAGTTCTTGTTTCTCATTGGAATCTACACGTTGGTGCAATTTCTCCTATTTAGTAAGTACTAGGCCCTAACTTCCTAAGTAATAATCGCCGGTGCGCGGCGTAGCCCCGTAAATATAGACTATAGTGCCAATTGTGAATACACTGGACTACCTCCGCTTCTTGTACTTTGTAATTGTAGTTTTGTAGTTGTATTGTAGTCCATTGGCACTATTTATGGGGCCAAAGCAGGTCTCGGTTCGTACCCAAGTCGTTTCACACCCAGTCAATATTATTTGCACAAATTAAGAGGTAAAGCCAGTCATGCACGCAACCTGCTACCAGTAGGCACGGTCAGCTGTAGTTGCGATAATCGTAACCCTCCATCCTCCCGACGGTCGGAGACCGGAGGGTTACGAGATAAGACTGATATTATCGACGGTATGGGCAGTTTTGACCAGTTTTTGCCAGACTCGTGATCAGATTCGTCCTTTTTTTTCCACTTTCCAAAATCATGACAGACATTCTAAACACATGGAGTTGATCTTTATTGTATGACAACGTCATCTGGAACCCTTAAAACAACATCATGAAAATATTTGGCAGAAAAAACGACAAAAACTTACCAAAAGACTGACCGAATATATCCATAATCCATAGCGGGGCCAACTAGTGATTTTGAACGTCGCACTTGCTTGGCAACAACCAATCAGCGTGACCCAACCAAACACGCATCTGGACGAGCCATGGCTGTCGTATGCGTATCGGCAATTCCAGCTTGCAAACTCACCGCCTGTGTGTGTAAGCACCGATCCCCCCCGGACCGAGTGCGCAGGATGCAGGCTATGTACACACACAGGCGGTGAGTTTGCAAGCTGGAATGGCCGATACGCATACGACAGCCATGGCTCGTCCAGATGCGTGTTTGGTTGGGTCACGCTGATTGGTTGTTGCCAAGCAAGTGCGACGTTCAAAATCACTAGTTGGCCCCGCTATGGATTATGGATATATTCGGTCAGTCTTTTGGTAAGTTTTTGTCGTTTTTTCTGCCAAATATTTTCATGATGTTGTTTTAAGGGTTCCAGATGACGTTGTCATACAATAAAGATCAACTCCATGTGTTTAGAATGTCTGTCATGATTTTGGAAAATGGAAAAAAAGGACGAATCTGATCACGAGTCTGGCAAAAACTGGTCAAAACTGCCCATACCGTCGATAATATCAGTCTTATCTCGTAACCCTCCGGTCTCCGACCGTCGGGAGGATGGAGGGTTACGATTATCGCAACTAGGTCAGCTGAATCTAAAAAAAAAAAAAAAAGCCTCCATAAAATGAGTTGTCGATCAAGTAAGTAGGCTAATGAATCACTTTCGCGAAATTACTTCATGGCATGTAGCTAGACCCAGTTACTGGGGGACTGTACTCCTTTTTTGAGATTTTGACACTATCTGTCGTACTAGTACTTTAACACTAACAGATCCATTTCAAATCGCTTCTTCAGAGCGCCCACACACCGGACTGGGGCGCTAGATGCAATTCCCGATTGCGCACTATTTTGCGCTGCCTTTTGGTGAACATTGCGCTCAATTTGACAATTGCTTAAATCAGAAAAAGCGCTTCAAACAAAACGATGCACAAACAGCCGGTCCACTCTGTACATCGACTCAGATTTTAGCTGAAAATTTCTCTTTTTTGAAGAAACGCATCAGACAGAATCGTACCATCGACAAGCAATATCTCTTGCATACCTCGGGTGAGTTTCAAGTTGATAGTAGATGTCTTTGATGGATTTTGGAGCAGTTTTTTGTCACTCTCTGTTTAAGGAATTTGACATTTGTAAACAGGTAAGAAGTTTTGATGGGAGTTCACTCGGACCCTACATACATGTACGCCAGATCATGTCCAAATGTTTAAAAAGACATTGCTGGGTCTAGGTAACTCGGGCTAGGGCATGATGGGGTTATGAAGTGCCCTGTCCCATCATTAAAGTAACGCAGTTACTTAAGTGGAAAATTGTCCATATCCGACTGCCATTTTCTACCATTAAAAAAATGATTTTTTTTATAGATGTTTAAAATTGTATTGGTTGTTCGACGTTTCGATCAGCCTGCTTTGATTGTCTTCAAGAGATGCTAATTGAAATGTTGACTTGTCAAATCACCCGTTCTTTTCAGAACCACCACAACTAATTAATTGGCCTCTTCAGCTCAGGAGAAGTAAAGAACATTAATTAGTAAACAAATTGAGCACATAATTTTCTTTTACATTACCATGATATAGCAATGATGTAAAGGTAACTTGTTTTGTCGACTACAGCAATGCCGGTATCAATGGCACCCACTGGTGGCCCAAGCTGCTTTGATAGGGTCAAGATGGGCTTCATGATTGGCTTCTGTGTGGGCATGGGATCTGGCGCCCTCTTTGGTGGATTCTCAGCACTCAGGTACATACTTGCAATCAACAATCAAGTTGGAATTAAAAGATTTCCACTCTTGCCACAGAAACATGGCCTTCTCTTCCACGATAAGTCCTTTATTCTTGAATTACATTGGTATACTATTGTGGCGTGTCGTGGCCGAGCAGATAAGAACGTCATACTCAAGCTCTGGTGTTTCTGATTAGCAGAGTGTGGGTTCGAGTCCTGGTCGTGACATTACAATATGGTGCTATGTAAAGGAACAGTTCTAATACTTCAAATCATAACTCCGCATACCTTGCAGGAAAAAATACTGAGCGCTTTGAGACGCCCATCGGGTGTGATAAAGCGCTATATAAGAACTGCGTATTATTATTATACTACGGACTGCCACAAAGTACCATACCTTCCAGACTAGCATTGGGTGCAAGGGTTTCTTCTGTTTGTACAGCTGGTATTATGTGGAAACCTCATGGCTTGTGTACTGTGGACTTGGGTACCACAGACTGCCACAAAGTGCCATACCTTCCAGGCTAGCATTGGGTGCTGGGTTTCTTCTGTTTGTACAGCTGGTATTATCAGGAAACCCCATGACTTGTGTACTGTGGACTTAGCCTCCACAGTCTCTTGTGGAATTTTGTGGCACAGGCCAGTTGGGCTGGAGTGTTTACCAAAAGTACTAGGGTTGTGCAATTGTGCATTACACAAAACACAGGACCTATGTCTTAATGTCTCATCCGAAGAACAAAGCAATTATGGTTTTAATAGTGTCTTGCTCAAGTCGAGGACACCAGTCCAGGACTTGAGTTCAGGGATCAATTGTATAGAGCTGCTTAAATACAAAAGTTAAGCACAAACAAACTGTGCTTATTAGAAAAAGGTTACCAGCCAAAATATTAATGTTATTGTATGCAACTGGCTTCCTGCTTAGTTTTGCTGAGCAGACAATTTAAAAACCAATTGCCACCGGGATACTTCTAATTTTTCCCATCCAGCCCGATGGGGTTACTTTTTCAGAATTGCTGGAATCATTTTTCTTTGAGAGTAATGCTGGCACAAAGAAACCTTGACTTGACAAAGCCAAGAGAACAAAGGTTCTTTTTATTGCACCGTGAGTTTTGTTTTCTGTACGGAGAAAATGTCAAATTCATGCATCGTGAATTGCAAAACATCGACCGTAAGCTATGGCTATAGGATTGGTACTAAACCCCAAACTAAGGCTGGATCCCCGGTTTACTCTGACTTACCTCCATTGAGCTGAAATGCATTGAATAAACAATAGTGCAAGCCTCTCGATGTCAGGTAATCCTATTCTTGGAACAAAAGGACAAAGGTCTGGAATCAGGGATTACATAGGGGATTGATAGCCAAAAATTGGCAAAATATTCAAGACCATGTTTCCTTTTTGTGTGGGTGAAACCAAGCGTAAGATGGCGTGTGCATGCTCTGTGCTTGCTCAGTAGAGGAATGTCTGGGCGACTTTTGTTCCAGTATTCCGATTTTACACAATGGCGTGTTTCAACATCGCCCGTTTGCTGGTTCGAAAAATAATTTTATGGATACATGTCAGCCAGCGCCAACTGGTTTAAGCAGCTCTATGAAATAGACGTTATCATGGTGCGGCCATCTTGATTTTCTTCCATTCAAACCAATGTAACCAAACCGAGGCTGGAAGGGCAAATAGTCTGGTTCCTTTTTGTACAATGAATATTAGCATCTATTACTGTTATTAGATACAGGGAACATGACCAAGATGGTTGCAGCATGATAAAGGTCTATTGGGCCCAGAGCACTAGACTGCTCAGCCATGACACTCTGCTTTCTAACGTCTTCACTTTTGACCCTACAGATACGGTCTGAGGGGGAGGGAGCTGATGTCCACGGTGGGGAAGACTATGGTGCAAGGCGGTGGGACATTCGGTTTATTCATGAGTGTTGGAACTGGTATCCGGTGTTAACAAGAATCTTTAGAAATGCATCCTTCCAAGAGAAAAAAACAAGGACTCTACTTTTTTTGAAAAGGGCACGGTCGAGTGAAAATGCTCCGGGTCTGAAAAAAAAAATGTTTTCAGTCATGGGCCATGAGCGAGCGTGACCATCGGAAAGTACTGGCTGTGCTTTGATTGATGTAGGATGCCCTCATGTGGTGATAATCGGTCAGTGGACAGATGGCAGGAGATTCCCCCCAAATAATATCTCTGGCAAAAAGATGGCGGCGGTGGTGACGACTGCTGTTTTTTTTTTTTTTGAGTGTAGATATATTAACCCTTATCACTTGGATAGGCATGAAAAATGGGAATTGATTAGTAATATTACCCTATGGAAAGTAATGTACAAGGATCAATTACAAATCATGGCAGAATAGAACTCTTTCTATTGTTGATAAACAAATCGCGCTGGCTGGCATGGACGGCCAAATGTAGCAAAACAATCAAGTCATGTTGACAGATGTTGTGACCAAATTCAACATTTTTGCCAACATTCTATTGAAAGAAAATACAACCCATTATTGGTTGGTTTGTTTCCAACAAATTCTGAACAATTTTTGAATATTTTTGCAAACCGTGATTATCTGTTTTTGCTTTGCACTGATGGCTCCCCGTAGTTTCTCCATCTTGGTTGGCAAAAACTTGGGCTGTGACGTTGCAAAAGAAAGGTCTATACGGGCCATTCAATAAACTGCGCCCTCTACGGTTTACGCGGGAGAGGTCACTTTCTCCCCAAATCACACTTGTAACTTGACCTCAGCACCGCACGGGCAGTTCGGTAAACACAAAAAAATCCGACCTTGCTGCTTTGCAAACCATGAATGAACTTAAAACAATTGGGGTCGTTCGGCGGGCACTGATGCGACAGGACTAAAAACTTGGTTTTTGCGGCTGCCATGGACATTTTGGGACAAGCCCATTGCCGCTGCTATGGGCATTTGGGTACAAGCCGATTGCGGCTGACATGGACATTTTGGTACAAGCCGAATACAGCCGCTTTGTGGATTTTGGTACAAGCCGATTGTGGCTGCTATGGGCATTTTGGTACAAGCCGATTGAGGCTGCTATGGGCATTTTGGTACAAGCCGATTGAGGCTGCTATGGGCATTTTGGTACAAGCCGATTGAGGCTGCTATGGGCATTTTGGTACAAGCCGATTGTGGCTGCTATGGGCATTTTGGTACAAGCCACTATGATGAGGGTTACAGTTAAGCTGCCACTGACTACATACTTGTATACATTGTACCCTTGGGTACAATAGCAAAGTATCTTACAGGGAAATGAAATTGTGATAAAATCAACAAAATTATGACAAGTGTAGACAAATTTAACAAATAAAACAAAAACTTTGTTCAGTTAATTATGTGGTGTGGTATTTTGCCTAATTTATTGTTTATACTACTTTCCTTTAAATTATTTGATTAAAGAAATTAAAAAAGAACAAATATTTACACCCATTGGATTACCCTTAAAGAAGTTACTACATTAACTATACATGTAACCAATGTAGGTTCCTGTCTGCTCAAATCATTCCAACCCAGCAGCAAATAGCTTTTTAAAGATTTTTCCCAAACTGGTTGGTTGGAACCAGATACACAACTTTACACATTCTCACTCGGGTGTCCTGAAAACTAAACCACCGAGTTTATCCATTGATCAGAGAGCCAGATACTGCAATGCCCAGCCAAGACTTTTTACACATGGCGTTTGGTGTAAAACATTATATTTTGCATACTGATTACCGAATTCAACAAAATTTCCCATACTGGCAAAACTGGCTAATTTGACTGAATTCAACAAGTTTTCCATACTGGCAAAACTGGCTAAATTGAGTGAATTCAACAAGTTTTCCATACTGGCAAAACTGGCTAAATTGAGTGAATGCAACAAGTTTTCTCATATTGGCAAAACTGGCTAAATTGACTGAGTTTATTAAGTTTTCCCAAACTGGCAAAACTGGTTAATTTGACCAACTTCCACCAGTATGACTGACTTGAAGTCTTGAAGTAGGTCTCATCTCTGCCACTTATTATCTCTTAGTTGTACCTTCCTCCATGGTCTTTAAAGCCCAAAATGATTCACAAGTTTCATGTTCTATGCTCGAGAACGTTTTATGTGGTTCATTCCGTAAGCATGATTTAGCTCATGATAACCATGTCAAATGTCAAACAGACTTAAACTGTTACAAATATCTTTGGTAGACTTTGAAAGCCAATCCAATACTTGAGCTTAGTTGAGTGATGCTCAGCAATGTAGTGGTCTATTGTGCTCTGATTGAGTCATGCAATGGGAGACTTTGGAACACTAGATGGCAGCAGACTTACCAGGTGAATTTCCATTGTTTGGGTAATTGTGAGCATGCGCACGTTTCCGAGAACATTGGATTTACCTGGTAAGTCTGCTGCCACCTAGTGTCGTCAAAAGTCTCCCATTCTCAGCATCCGAGTCCAATGATTCTTTGATGCAATAGTTCTCGATGCTGTTGCCATTTGATTGAAGTGCCAAAGCATTTCATATACAGAATGCAAAATGCATGACACAATTCTTACAAATATATGAAAAACAGAAATGTTGTTAAATATAATTAATTGTATACAGAAAACAATGTCTCAAAAAACAAACAAACAAACAAACACTTAAAGGGCTGAATGTCACTGGGGTGCATGTGTGTATGGTCTAAGCAGAGACTGGCGACTGCTAAGTCCAGGTGGTCAACTGAAACCCTACCAGGGCTTTGCTTAGTAATTGGGCCCAATTACATGAGTCTACTTACTCTGTGAGTATAGATCAACGCTTGACGCAGTGGTAAAATCTGCTTTTAATCACAGCGCATTTCACAAGGTTAGCCAGGAATTGTTGCTTGTGCATGTGTACTTTTATGCTACCCATTAAAGACGCAGGCTCGTTGCCATGAACCCGACGGCCCTTTTGTGGCAGAAAAGATCATGTACATGTTCACGTACAGGCGTACAACGTGAAACAAAATCACTCTTCTCACTGCGAGAGATACCCCATGGCTATTTTCTTTCTTCTGACGAGGCTGTATCGTTAAGCATTGTTTGCCCCTAACCTTCTAAGCAGAGACTGGCGACTGCTAAGTCCAGGGCCCAATGTCATAAAGCCTGTAAGCACAGAAATTTGCTTAGCACAGAAAACTCTTGCTAAGCAGAAACAGGTTACCAGCCAACATTCCATTGTGTTTACACTGTTGTGACTGGTGCTCCACTCATTTTTTGCTTAGCAAAGAAACTTGCAAGGCAGTTTTTTTCTGTGGAATTGGCTTTAAGGAATTGGCCCCAGAATTCTGCAGTAAGCAGAGTATTGAAGCTGGGCCATGATTACTTGAATTCTCTAACGATCCCCCTACAGGTATAAATACTGCCACCATTATATCAGTCCAACGATATCCGAGGACCCCGTTAATCAAGCACCAAGTCATCTTATTAAAATAATCTCTGATAATTGACAGATAAACCTCATTACCACATTACAAAAACTCAAAGTTTTTTTATCTTTAACATGCTCATGTTCCATTCTGCTTCAAGGGGAGACTTTAGGACACGCTAGGTGGCAGCAGATTTACCCCGTAAGTCCATTGTTCTCGGTAAATAATATTGACCCTCTTCCAGCGCAAACTGGAATTTCCATCGAAAAGTTTCGTAAAATGCTCTATTAATGGCTGTTTAGGTTGAAATTTAAGCATGCATGTATATTTGCTGTAACATTTAATACATCAATGCAGTTTTTACACTGTGCATGCTCAGAAATTCAACTCAACAACAAGCTTTTTTTATTTTTATTTATTTATTTTTTTTTTTTTTGGGGGGGGGGTTTATGTGGGCAATGGCCTTTTGATAAGTATCCAACCATTCATTTGTGTATTTTTTTTCCAACCTCATGGGGGGGGGGAAGGGTTTCGAGCTCCTTCCCCCTGCTGGTTATGCCACTGGTTCCAAAGTCTCCCATTTCTTGAGCCAAGAAATAAAACGGATAAATTATAACAACAGAAAGAAAAAAAAAAACAAAAAACAAAACAAAACAAAACAAAACAGAGAATTATATACTCCGTCAAAAATAATATACAATCCTGTCAAAAGAGCAAGATATTTCTGTTTTCCAAAGGGTGAAATACACCCTTGGATGATTATGATCCAATTGTCACTTGGATGAAATACAGTAACCATGGTAGTGGGAACAAACATCCCGAGAAGGTTAAGGAAAGATGTGCTATGTCTGCTCGCAATACAAGCACTGTATATGGCGTGTCGTGGCCGAGCGGATAAGATCACCGGACTCAAGCTCTGGTGTTTCTGATCAGCAGAGTGTGGGTTCAAGTCCCGGTCATGATACTTGTGTCCTTAAGCAAGACACTTAACCATTATTGCTTCGTCCTTCGGATGGGACGTAAAGCCGTTGGTCCCGTGTGTTGTGTAATGCACGTAAAATAACCCAGTGCACTTGCCGCAAAGAGTAGGGGTTCGCCCCGGTGTTCCTGGTTTGATCAGCTGCAGATTGTGCCACAGCACCTTGTAAACCGATACATGGTGCTATGTAAAGGCCAAATTTCATAGGGCTGCTTAAGCACCAAAAAAAAGCTGAACGCAAACAAAATTATGCTTACAAGAATAAGGTTACCTGCCAAAATACCATGATACTCATGTACAATTTGTGACTGGTATACTGCTCATTTCTGCTAAGCAGGAAATTGTTAAGCACTATTTTCTGCTTAAGCACAAAATGTAGCTAAGCAAAAACAAATTATGCTTACCAGAATAAGGTTCCCAGCAAAAATAGCGTGTCACATGTACAATCTGTGACTGGTATCCTGCTTCCTTTTGCTTAGCAGAAAACTTTAAGCACTTTTTTTTCTGCTTAAAACCCTGGTGTCAGCCGGGAGGTTAAAAAATAATCCAATTGTTACCAAATATGGTCATAATTTTTTTTTTAATGGGCCAATAAGGCCAAGATTCCATGCAATCCTCACCCCTGGTATACCCCACAAGCCTGTAGACTCCCATTGGCCAGACCCTAACCACTGCAGAGTAAGGAGTGTTGAAAGACAGCAGCCGCCTGTCTCAGTGCAGTAATTGATTGACCCTGTGCCAAGTATTCCCTTGGCACAGGGCGGTATGCACTTTGTGAAAACAACTTGCGCCGCACACTGGTCGTAAATAACACAAGTCTAAGTCTTGACTGGCACTCCAATTCACCCCCCACAGTGATTTATAATGGTTTTGGGCTTGCAGGGTGGGTTATTGACCTTAAAGACAGGGTGGACGAAATTTTAACCTGGATCCAGCGAAGTTGTTGATTAATGTGGTTGCTCCGAGGGTTTTAAGCAGCTGTATGAAATTTGGGCCCTAGTGAATGCATAATACACAGAGAGTTCTGTGCACAGTTGTGGCCACCATACACAATTCGTGCAGTTGGATGGTTCTGAATGATTGGTCAACTCACTGGCAGATGTTATCAAAAGTATAAACGTGCCTGGGTGAGATTGTACGAAAATGAACAATCCTGAAAAAGTGGATAATAACATCCTGTATGTCTGGAGATGAAGTTCCCTGAAGAAATAGGATATTACATTTCAGAGGTTTTCTAGACTCTTTACATCACCACTAATAGAAATCTACAGGTTTGATCATAATAAGAGACAAGTCTTTTATATCTCTTTGATGGCGAATTTGCCTCTTTCAAGAAAATCTTAAGGCCAAGAGAGGTCGATGAAAAAAAAAGAATCCTGACAAATCACAAGCATGGTGTAAGGGTTCATGGGTTGGTCTTGAGGGTGCTCCTGACAGGATGGTATAGAATCTGGGTGGGTTTTCACAAAGAAACTCTGAAGGCCAAGAGAGGTCGATGAAAAATCCACATTTCAGTAAGAATCTAGACACATCACAGGTATGGTGTTAGGGTTCATGGGTTGGTCTTCCCGGCAGGATTGTACAGAATTCGGGATGGGTTTTTACAAAGAAAATCTGAAGGCCAAGAGAGGGCGATGAAAATTTCACAAATCAGTAAGAATCTAGACAAATCACAGGCATGGTGTAAGGGTTCATGGCCTCGTCTTGTGGGGACTTCCCGGCAGGATTGAATAGAATCTGGGTGGGTTTTCACAAAGAAAATCTCAAGGCCAAGAGAGGTTGATGAAAAATCCAGAAATCAGGAAGAATCCTGACAAATCACAGGCATGGTGCAAAGGTTCACGGGATGGTCTTTAGGAGAGGCCCGGCAGGATTGAATAGAATCTGGGTGGGTTTTCACAAAACATACAGACTAGCAGCCTCTGTTATAATGCCTTGCCAAGGTCAATCTTCTTTTGTATTGCTCTTGCGGAGTGGTAGATGAAGGAATCAATCAGACCAGCAACTGTGCATCAAAGAAACACATCAAGAATCACTCACATTTTTTTCAATGTCATTCACTTACAGTGTTTTGTGTATTTTGTGCAAAAAAACTATTAATGGCCTCACGTTTCGACCCTAGCAGAGTCTTTCTCAAAGGCTAAAAAGTGAGTGTATTTTTTGTGTGTTTTAATACTGTCCAAAGGCCGCGTGCATTTAAATAAAGTTTTATCTATCTATCCATCTATCTACTTCTTTGTATTTTCACAAAATTAGCACATCAAGTGATTTAAAAAAAATGTATATATAATTTTTTTAATGCAATTTGCCCATCACAAGGCCCAAAGGCCACTCGAGGCATGGGCTACGGAAGGGATAGAAATCTGCCCCAATGCACAGAAACGAGACATGGCAAGATATAAACGCAAGTTTCTTCACAGCACAGCTAAGAACAGGATGTTGAAATGTGGGGTGTAAATTCAATGATTGAAAACTTTTTATACTGTTTTTGTTTTTGTTTTCCTACAAACTTTGAAATTCTACGTACCCGTGAAGACTCCTCCGATTATGGCACACACTCCAGTTAAGAAATGCATAAATGATCTGAAAGGGAAAACGAGGGATCTAAATTAGGCTGTGAAACAGTCTCCTGACGACATAATCTTCTTTTGTTTTGAAACAAACTTTTCTAGACAAAATCAGATATTCTATTGCTGCTGCACAACCTAACAAACAATCTCTTTGCCCCCTCACTTGCACCCCCCCTCCCTAAACTGCAGTGTTTGGAATGAAGGATAGTATGACTGAAGTCAGTGAAGTCATTCGACAACAAAGGCCGTTTACAAAACCACGGCTTGGGCTAGCGCTTGGGCTTAGGCTCTGTCAGTGATTTAGATAGCATGTGCTTTCCTTATGGGTCAAACAGGCGGACTGAGCCCAAGCCGGAGCCCAAACCTAAGCCGTGGTTTCGTAAACGGCCTAAGAAACACTTGGGCCCAATAAGCCATTTGCGAGTTGTATCCCGTAAGGAAACCACACGTTTCCTAAATAACTAACAGAGCCTAAGCCCAAGCCCAAGCCCAAGCCCAAGCCCAAGCCATGGCTTCGTAAACGGCCTTAGCCATGGCCACCAATTTGAACACAGCCTTAGGCTTGAAGAATGTCTGGTACAATGACTTGCTTAGACACAAGTCACCACTTCAGTTTGAATTCCTCAGACTAGAGACAGTTGTCACATGGTTTGAGGCAAACTTTTACATAGTTAAGTAAACGGCGACGAACACCCATACACAACTGCATATTATGGCCAAATGGTACCAGGGTTTGCCCAATCCGGGAGGTTGTCACACAAACGTTTGCCCCGAACTATATGACAAAGTAACACTATCTATAGTCTGGGGAATCCATCTTGTGTGTTCACTTGTGACCAATCAAGTTATTGTCCACAACAACATTTCAATCCGGCACGTTGACCAGTGTAGAGTGCTAGATCCACATCGAAAAAACACCCAGCATGGGGAGGTGGGTCTGAGGGTTTTTGACCCGTGTAGAGAATAACATGTGTAGCTGATTTAATGTCGGGCAGTGTGAAAGCAGAGCAGCCTTCAACAGTGTTGAAATTTTACGAAATAAACACGTAGCTTTTGACACTGCTTGGAACTAGATAGTGTGAAAAGGCCTTAACTCTTTCACTGCGGCGTGCCGCTCACAGCGGCTCGGTGAATTACTTCATACGCCAGAGAGCTGCTGTCAGCGGCTCGAAATATACAAAATATTAAACAAATCCATCACAGCTGTACATTACATGTATATTTCGTAGTGAAGAGTTACAAAAAAAAAAGCCCAAAACCCACAAAGTCTTCAAAAGGGAAAACTGAACCTGTGTTTTTCGGTGAATTTGACCATAAGCGGTGACAGCTCATACAGTACAAAGATGCCAGGCAGTCCCTGCTCCCCACTCAGGTTCATAATGGAGATTTGTTTCTCGTGCTTCGTGATGGAATACTGATTGGTCCTGGTCGCAAGCCCATTTACGTTGATGTACGTAGTCGGTACTACCTTCACAAAATACTGGTACATGGTTGAGCCTGTGTACAGAGAGAGAGAGAGAGAGAGTATGAATGTCACCTTTGGATTTGTTTCGGCAGGATTCAAAAAAGCACCAAGTATACAGTGTTTATCACACCAGTGTAATAATAATAATAATAATAATAATAACAATGTAAATGTGTGTAGCGCCGGATATCCGTCAACTAAATAACGCTCAGGTCACATCAGACAGGGCTTCGAAAAATGAAGAACAGTCACACAGAGATGACCTCCATTTGACCTTGTCTTTTGATTAAAACCGGAAGCTGAAGCCAAACACTATTAAGAAGACATAATTTCAGGTTCAAATGTACAATGGAGTCATCATTGGATAATTTCAACCTTTAATAACATCATTCACGAACACCTTGTTTTTGTAAGGTAACAAACACTGAATTCTAGTAATAATGTAGATTTGTGTAGCGCTAGTATCCGTCAACTACAAATGCTCAGGGCACTTAGCAAATATAACAACCACACTGGTAACACGAAGAAGAAAAGCAAGTTAACAAAATAAGTTCATAAATACAGTTCAAAAGCATCCTTGAACGAGAATGTTTTTAAGTTCTTTTTGAAACTTGGCGCCACCTTTGTCAAACTGTGATGTGACCGCCGGCGCACTTGCGCGCGTAGTAACTGGGTTATTCCACTTCCTGCTATAATCATGATGACACAGCCCCTTTAACAGCCTCCACCAGGGCCCAATTTCATGGCTCTGCTTACCATAGACTTCTGTGCTTACAACCCATACAATCATACGCGTTACAGTGCACAGTAAGCGCATAATTCTGTGGTAAGCAGAGCCATGAAATTGGGCTCTCGTTTGATAGTTCGGCGCCAGGAGTGCCATTTATGACAGACATGGTGCATTATAAATGTACACTATTATTATCATCATGGAAGGAAGAAATAAATTTATAAAAAAACAAAAAAAACCAGAGGTTTGACTTACCTCTGCGATCTGTAATAATAGTGTTATCCAATGGGTTCTCCATACCGGGGTATTCCATTCCGAAGGACATATGATTGATATGATGTGTCATGTTGAACTGTGAGAAAAAACAAACAAAACCATACATGTTATGGTTCAGTAATAATAATACGCAGTTCTTGTTATAGTGCTTTATCACACCCGATGGGCGTCTCAAAGCGCTCAGTGTTTTTTTTCCTGCAAGGTATGTGGAGTTACGTTTTTGAAGTATGAGATCTATTCCTTGACATAGCACCATGTAACGGTTTACAAGGTGCTGTGGCGCAATCTGCAGCCGATCAAACCAGCAACACAGGGGCAAGCCCCTTTTCTTTGCGGTAAGTGCACTGGATTCTGTTACGTGCATTACACACAACCCACGGGACCTACGGCTTCACGTCCCATCCGAAGGATGCAGCAATAATGGTTAAGTGTCTTGCTTAAGGACACAAGTGTCAAGACCTGGACTCGAACCCACACTCTACTGATCAGAAACACCAGAGCTTGAATCCGGTGTTCCAATCTGCTGGCCACCCCACGCGAAAAAATAGTTTTGGGGTTATGGTACAAAGGACGATAGACTACCCTTTACAAAAATACATACACATAGAAACAACTCATAAGAATGTTGCGTGAAAGTCCCAGACGACGGTTATCACCGCACAGCAATTTTTTTTGTCAAAGACCAGTATCTGCACTTTATGTCCTCCAGCATCTCAGTTTTAGATGTGGGAGGAAAACCCTTGACTGGGAGAAAAACCCACGCAATCAGGTAGAGACTGAAAACCCAATCCACATGCGAGGCTCCGGTCCAAAGTGGGATTCGAACCAGGGTCCACAGAGGTGAAAGGGAGTTAAAAAACAACTTAAGCCAACCTCAATTTGCTTCTCTAAGAAAAAAAAAAACAATTTTTTTTTATTAAAAGCGTACCTTTTGCCAGAAAAGCAGTTAACTATTAACATGAATGGTGGGTTGATGTTAAGGAATACTTACTTTATCTCCACTGAAGGGTTGTAAGTCATGGACGTGGACGTGATGCTGTTGGAAACTCTTGCCCGGTGCAAAGTGAAAATTTCCAGCAACCTGACGGGGAGGCAAAAGGCTAGTGATTCAACAAATCAAACTCAGTATTGATGTAGAGAATTATTTGTGCAAAATATTGTGATAAACGTTTGATCACTGAACAAAAAAAAAAAAAAGCTTTTGCAAATTGCTTTACCAATCGAAATGACCTGAGATGGAATGCAACGACTGGTAATGCCCTCAAGTTTTAACCCTAGCAGAGTCTTTCTCGAAGGCTTTCAGGGTGGTAATGAGATGAAAGTTCAGGGAACAGTTTCATCCACAGTTTCATCCACAGCACAGCAAAACATTAAGACAAGAGCATCTTTTGTGCAAACTGAATGATAATATTGAGCAACAAATTATGATCTTTGAGTAGCAACTGGTACATTTAGTGAAAGCATTTTTCTACACTAAACAAGGGAAATTGTACATGTACCTTGCAGTACCACTTTTTTGCAACTTGATAATTGTGGATATTAATAAAGATGTGTTGCCCTTGTTTCATTTCTTTTTTTTCTTCTCTTCTTTTGCCATAAAGCTATAGTATAGCTCTATGGTGCGTATCATAAACTTGGGTGTGATCCCTGGCTACACGGCAGTACCCGGTTGAATGGCTTCTGACTGGCGTGCCCCCAAATAAGGATATTGACTAATAGGGAAAACTGCCAACATACGGCTGGATAGCTCAGTTGGTAAAGCACCGGTATGTTTAGCCGGGGGTTGCAGGTTCAAATCCCGCTCCAGTTAAAAAAATTGTTGTTCACCCCAAAACTGAATTAAAAATTTACCCAGTCAGTTTCCCTTGTGGTTTATTGCTTAATATTGATTTGTTTATTTCTTGTTTCATCCTGGCAAACTTTTCAGTGAAACACTGTTTTTCAAAGGTGCCAAGCAACAACAAACAATCATTAATATAAAAATAGAAACTTGTATAAAACATTACTTACAAAGATACTACATTGTATAATAAAAAAAGTGAATAGTAAAGTGAGGCAAGGTTGATAAAATCATTACATTACAGTAAACTTCAAGGACGATTAAAAACGAAACATCTGGACCAGCCAGAAGAGATGAATAGAGCTACTATTAGAAACTACACCTTGTTACGTAATTAGTAAAAAAAAAAACAACACAACAATACAACCCCTACGTGTACCATACAATAAAATCTCCAATTCTTGTACTGGCGTTTCAAACTGGCTTGAGTGGGAGGCAAGCGATCTTAAAGTAAAAGCCACGCAGATGAGTAAACATTGTAAACATGCACACGCACTGCACTGTCTAATCGTTGCGATCGTTTTATGAAATACATTCTTGAACAGCATGTTTTTCTGCTGCCAGCTTCATGAAATTGGGACCTGTGCTTAAGCAGAAAATATTGCTTAAAAATTGTCTGCTTAGCCAAAATTTGCAGGGTACCAGTCACTGATGGTACTACATGTATGTGAAATGATATTTTGGCTGGTTACCCTATTCTGGTAAGCATAATTTTGTTGTGCTTAGCTGCTTTTTGTGCTTAAAGTAGCTTTATTAGGTTGGTCCCTAAATAGAGCTGCTTAAGCACAACAAAGTAGCTCAGTGCAACAAAATCATGCTTACCAGAGTAAGGTTACCGGCCAAAATACCATGTCACATGTGCCATTTGTAACT
This sequence comes from Marthasterias glacialis, assembly GCA_911728455.2. Lineage (NCBI taxonomy): Eukaryota > Metazoa > Echinodermata > Asteroidea > Forcipulatida > Asteriidae > Marthasterias > Marthasterias glacialis. The sequence goes on along the minus strand of OU452232.1, from coordinate 12,903,228 downwards.
AGTGCTCAATTCTGCTAAGCAGAAAATTGTTAAGCAATATTCAGTGCTTAAGCAGCTCTATGAAATTGGGCCCTGGTTGCCTGTTAGTTGGCATTGTTTGACATGACTAAACAAACCTTATTGACTTCCAGGTATCCATACATCTGGCAACCTTCTCCTTTCTGGGAATCCATCTTATCACTCCAGCCTTCTCGTTGACATTGAGCAATCTCGTTTGCCGTACTGAAGGCCCAGCCCTTTTTCCTGTAGGCTTCCCTCACGTCCTCACACGTATTGCAACATCTACAAATGACAAAGAGCGTGAACGGAGTCATTACTTGGGGTAGACTTGGCTCTGGTCGGGTCCTGTGCTTGGTCCTTGATGTATATGATATGGGTGCGTTTTATTAGCTTTCCAGGGTGACCCAAGTCTGACCCAGGTCTGACCCAGGTCTGACCCCAGAGCGTTCGAGTAGCTTTGATGTCATTGTCATGGCTCACCTGGGTCAGACCCAAGTAACCTATTCATGGAGCAGGGTTACTTGGGGCTGACCCGGGTGCATGACATCACGACGAAAAACTTCCTCAATGGCTGCCATTTTGTAGTTAGTCAGCAAAAACATTTTTATAAAATTTGACACACATTTTCACCCTTAGGAGAGCAACTTTGTGAGCATTTCTTAAAAGTGTTATTTTTTTTGTTATCAAAAGCCATATATTTTTGTATAATTAATCTCAGCTTGTAAATAAATTTAACAATGTCGTTCTACCATGAGTACAACTATTATTCAACTTTTTCTTAATCCACTAAGAGTTTCAGACATAATGCAAACAATGAAGGTAGTTCCAGACGGTTGTCCCAAGATGTATTGGTATGGATGCTAGGGGAAGTTGGCATTCAAATAGCTCTTGCTGGCGACTCACACAGATCGCTGGCGACTCACACAGATCCAGATCAACCTGGGCAAGCTCATCAAATGCATCCATTTAAATCCCATTTAAAAAAACAAATTACAAATAGATTTACTTTTTCGTTTATGGCAGTTTCAGGTTGATAGCTCAGTTGGTAGAGCGGTATGTTAAGCCGGTGGTCGCAGGTTCAAATCCCGCTCCAGTCAATTTTTCTACATGTATGTTTACCCCAAAATTTAAAGCCGTTTTGTTTTGGGTTGATCGTGTGATCCCTTGCAGGAGAAAACATTACATGAACTCACTCTAGCTCTTTTGTCTCTGCTCCATAACAGCTTTCACATCTCTTGGGGTCCAACTCCTTCTTTTTGGCAAGCTGGAGGAAGGACAAACAAACTTAAGACACAAAGATTGATAAAACTTTTGCCGATAAGTACCCTACAACTTGAGAACCAAGGACCCATTCCCCGTAGCCTGTTGATGGGTCGATACACAATTCAGACGTTTAGTATGGACTGATACATCAATTAAAACAGTTCATGCTAACTTACATTACTAAAATGAAGAGAAACTACTTCAAAGCAAATGACACGTAATAAAGATAAAAGCAGCATTGTATTTTGTAAGTAAAATAATATTAAACTTATTATTTGTGTTTTTTTGCCCAAACACCGATGTGTGTCAAGCACTGTATACTCTGTACTTGCCCCAGTCCTGTGAAAAAAAAATTGCACAGACATATCCCCCAATGCAAAAATAAACGTCTGTAAATATTTAACTTACAACTCAATCTGTATGTGTAACGCACATTCCACTTCCTCAAACAACTGTGAAAAAATTGACTAAACGCTCACAAATGCCAACATTTATGAAATATCCTGCTTTTAGAATTATTGATGTGGGCTGAGATATTCTCTCAACCCCTCTTGAGAAATTCAAAAGAGATGAAACCTAAAGTCTGTTAAATGCATCATCACAAGGATAGATGCAATAATCCCTTAATGCAAATAATACAACCCAGCCCAAATGAGACAACCTAGTACCCATGGCGTCAAAAAATTATGATGTTTCTGTATTACAGATTCACTAAAACTAGCTCCGACTTTTTATGCATCATAATGCACAAAAAATATGAAATAATTGGCACATTGTATATTTCACATCAAGAAAGTTTTGAGCAAATTTAACACTTCATTTACATTGATTTTCTGTCCTTTTGCCCTGCTATCCTGCGCTGCAGCGTGCATAATATGCAAATTTTTATTAGTATGGAGTGCACATTGCATCAAAAATAAAAACATAAAAAATATGTGCAGCTATTCTGTCAGTGTCTTTTTTAATCAACTCCTCTAAACTATGAATGAGGTTGAGGTGACACTAGATGCTCATAGCCCTAGGAGTAATTTTTTTCCAGGTCACCCATCGCAAAGCCCAAAGGCCATTTAGGGCGTGGACTACAGAAGGGATAGAAACCTGCCCCCCATGCTCAGAAACAAGACATGGCGAGCCATGAACACAAGTCTCTTCAAAGCACAGCTAAGAACAGGGAGGGGTAAATGAATCCGTTGGGAGACAATCATAACTGCCTCTTCCCCTACTTGAAGCAGTTATAGTTAAAGTGTCTTGCTCAAGGATACAAGTGTCATGACCGGGATTCGAACCCACATCCTAATGACTCAGCCACCAGAACTTGAGTCTGATGCACTAAACCGCTCAGCGACAACACGCTGATGGTTAGGCCCTTCTCAGTCAGCTTGGTCATTACAGTTCGTCAGCCATGCCAGGTTAGCAAAATTAATTCTTGTTAAGACAATATTTGTAACTCTTTCAGTTAGTCTTCAAGTGCTACCACCACCTTTTTTGTTTATCAGACTAACGCGTCTATCTCCATCATTGTCCAGAATGCTTAGAATTGGCATTGTTTAAGAAGGACAGACAAGACAAGCGTTTGGTTGCAGTGTTACCTTTTTAAGTTCCTCGGCAGCATTCTCATCTTCCTCACCAAGTTTAACCGACTGCGCTTTATCATCAATGGGTTTACCCTTAGCATCTATCCTCTGTCTGTAAATATTGAGATCTACATCGAGTTGATGCTCCCCCGAAACGTCCATTGCATCTAGACTGAGAACTGAGCATAAGTATGGACCAGTTGTTGTTGTGAATGATAGTAATTTGCAGTCATGTAATTTCATCTTCACATGTATACATGTATGAACACAGTTACATGTAGCTCTGTGCAGGGCTTGACCTAACTTTTTGTCCTGACTAGACCACCGGGCTAGTCAGATATAGTTTTGACTGGCCCTTACAAATCTTTACTAGCCTGACCATTTACACCACATAGAAAACTGACAGGGTACATTTAGAAAGAGGAGTCATCTGACTCAGTTTTTACTTGCCCGGCCGGGCTAGCCAGAAGCAAGTTTGACTAGCCCACGGCACTCTTGACTAGTGTTTGTACGCCGGGCTAGTGTCTAAATCGAGCCCTGCTGTGCACAGTTTTGTCACAAAAAATACATGTACAACCGATGTATTTGAATGGTATACAAACATCGAATGCACGTGAGTGCATTATCCAGAATATAACCACAAGGTGAAATCTGGACTGTTCCATTTCACGAGGCGAAACCAAGTTGAATGGGAAAGCAAGATTTGACAAAGTGATTATATTCTGTGATTGATGCACAAACGAAATGCATTCAATACTTGTTTTATATAACTCACATATAGATCCTTGTCAATTTTTTTTTCACAATAAAAAACACAAATGACACAATTCCTCGTCCACCCCACACTCTGAAAATTCTTAAAAAACAAAACCCCCTTCTCAATACCCTGGATGACTCCATGCAAACACCAACCTTGTTACACAGACACGCTATATTTTTTGTAGTCCACGCGTGCGTGATAACCAATTGATTTTCAAGCAAACTTGACACGCAGCTAAAATTGGCGCAATACGCAGACTAACTATTGAATGGGAACTACTATTCCCCATGGGCAAATAAGACTTTTTGATCGCCGATGTGGATCGGAGTAATAGTAAATGTCACGTGATGTAAGTTCCACCAATCAAATGACAAGGATCTGTACGGAAGTTATATAATTTCATATACTTAGTCAATTCACTGGAAAATGTTACCAAGAGTTAGAGGGTAAAAACAAAAAAAATTGGTTTTGAGGGTGCAGTTTAAAAAGTACACAAGAGAAGGAATGTTTCCTTCAGGTTGAGCTGTTTAAGTTAATAGTTCTGCCTCAAATCTTGTACTTTTTCTTGTACCATTTTCATTTTGCAAAGGGGCGCTTCCATTGGACAATTTTCAAATCTATGGGAAACTTTTGAAGGGGGCACGAAGGCCAAGACTTGGACACTTGCAATAGACCTTTATCATGCTGCCTCCATCTTGGTCATGTGCCCTGCATCCACTAACAGTAATGGATGCTGATGTTCGTTGTTCAAAAAGGAACCTGACTATTTGCCCTTCCAGCCTCGGTTTGGTTACATTGATTTGAATGGGAGAAAAACAAGATGGCTGCACCATGATAAAGGTCTATTCCAGGCCTGAATCTGCAGCCAGGCTTTACGTCCCAAGCAAAGAATGAAGCGATTATGGTTAAGTGTACAAGTGGCAGGGACAGTGACATGTGACAGGGACCCAAACACACAGTCTGACAGCACCAAAGCTTGAACCCGGTGCACAAGTCCCCTCGGCTACAACACCATTGCAACATTTCAGATGGGAATACTTCATATAGGCTCGTTCACACTTACATCAAATTTATACGATCAAGCTCTCACATCACTACTCGTTATTTTATCATAAGAAAACGTCTAACTGAAAAGTTACTTACAGGCACAAGGCATTTTAGGAAAAATAATGTCCATATTTATTCTGAGTTTTTCTCCTCTTGTGTTATCGACGAACAACTCTGGAATAACCTGCAAGAAAACATAAATGAAAATGTTAGTTAATAAAATACTCAATGGCTTTGTAAAAGATATATTTAGCTAAATCATAATTGTTTCACCCACACAAAGAGGACAGATGGTGTTGAATATTTTGCTGTGTTCGCCCATTATGCAGAGGTTATTGTGTACAATGTAAGTCCCGATTCCGAACCTTTGTATTTCCTTTTGTTAAAAAAGAAAGAGGATTACGAAACACCGTGAGGCTTCCATCAGTGGTCATTCATTGTTTTTTAGCTCCATTTAGCTCCATTGACATTTTCTCGATAGAGAAACCACAAATGCAGGTGCTTCAAAGAGATTCTTTGTTCTCTTGGCTTTGTCAAGTCAAGGTTTCTTCGAGCCAGTTGTACTCTCAAAGAAAAACGATTCGGGCAATTCCAAGAAAAAAATCCCGTCAGGCTGGACAGGAAAAAATGGAAGAATCCCAGTTGGAACTGGTCAAATTGTTTTGATTTTTCTTGTGGCCAACCTTGATTGGCAAATTGGCCGTAAGTTGCGCAATTTTTTATTGAGAAAAATAACTAATAAATGAAAAATTACTTTGTATTTCAAGAATGATAACGGTGTACAAATAGGGAAGAAGGCCAAGATGGTGGCAGAATGGTGAAGGTCTGTTCCTGCTCAACTAACTAGTCTTAATTAACAGTTAGTGGTAACTAGTCATTACTCTGTGGTAATTCTTACCTCTTTTGTCAAGTAATAGTTGAGTTCTGACATAAACAGCACTGTCATTAGAATGGCACTGATGATGGTAACTGTAAAGACAGAGTACAAAATTGGTAATAATCAAAAGATACACTGAAGGGTTCTCCCCACGCACAAGCTAGCGTATCGGGCTGATACGAGCGAATTACGGGCCGATACGCAAACATTTTTTTTTTTTTAAAGATTTTAAAGGGTCTGTATACATTTGGTAATGACTCTGAAAATGTATGGCAATAATAACTTACTTGGTAAGAAGTACAGCAGCTTTGGATAGTATAATGCATTTTGAGAAACGTTTCACTTCGAAGTACTACAGTTATGGAAAAATACATCACTTTTTATCCCCCAAAAATTTGAATCTGAGAAGCGTTATGGCCGTAACGCTTCTCAGAATGTGTATTCCAATGACAGATACTTCTTCTGTGTGAACACAACCGCTCCAGATTTTTGGTGATATCTCAAAAACGCTGCCACCTTTTGAACTGAAATTTACACAGGTTAGTTTTATGGCCTATATCTACAATTATATAGCATTAAGGCAAATGTACGGTTCCAAAAACCAAAGGTATAATTTGCCTTTAATATCAAATTCACAAAAATCCTGACATGAAACCATTTTAAATGCTCCAGATTGCACAGTAGAGCTTTTCAAACCAAACATAAACATTAAATAAAAACATTCCAAGGACCTGCTACCAATTCAGCGTGCTTCGGCTGAACTTTCAAAATTTGGGTCCAGAATGCCCCCCCAGTTTTCAAAAATCCTGGGGAGAACCCTGCACATTGACTTTTCAACTGGAAAGCTCACTGATGATACAGTTTGTACACTCCTCTAGGGAAATAACAGTTGTTAGATTTTGGTTGGTTGGGTACTGTGTGTTCCCACTCTTCATGCATTATAATAGGCCTAGTGTACCCACTCCATCAAAATCCAACAGTTGGAATTTGATGGATTAGGTACTGTTACTGCAAGTGTACTGTTGGAGTTTGATGGATCAGGTACAGTGAACCACCAGTCACACCCATCGTGTTGAAATTTGATGGATTAAGGGAAGTTTTTTAGTAAACGAGCCTGGGGGGTTAGGGTTAATTTATTTTTTTCGTTTTTGTCTGAGGACACCTTTTGTTTTTATAGTTAAATTCCACTGTGAACTCATTTTCAGCATTCTTTACTTCTCTCTGTATGCCTCCGTATTTGGTTAAATGAGTTGTTTTTTATCCGTCCTGATAACGTCACTTGTGCATCCATTTTATTTATACCATTTGGGTTTGTTTTAAGCTTTTGACTTGTCTTGTATCCTATTATTTATTTGTGTATGTATTTCCAGGGCCCCCAGGGAGAACATTTCCTTGACAACTGATGGAGCCACTCTGGTTAAACGAGACGAAATAAATAAATAAATAAACCAAACACTTCATAGTGTACTATAATATTTATCTTAGAAAGCATTCACATTAACTGCACAAGGAACAGCCATACATGGGATTTGATACATGATGTAACCCTGACTCCATTGATTGATTCAATACCCTCCTTCCCCTCTCAGCATTATGGTACATGTATTTCAACACCTTTGCTATTTATTAGACTGTGACTGATCCTACAGGGAGTGCATTCACTTTCCCAAGCAATTCATGGTCTAACATTATCAGAACATGATGCATACATAACACACTTTATTACCCACATTAAGCCTAGAGCCTACAAACAACTATCCAAGCAATTCTACCTTTTGTATTATTAATGTGGGCTGAGAAATTAATCTCAACCCCTCTTGAGAAATTCAAAAGAGATGAAACCTAAAGTCTGTTAAAACATCATCACAAGGATGGATGCTATACTCCCCAATTAGAAAAAGTGCCATCCAATCAAATTTATCAAACTTAGTACCCATGGCGTCCCAAAAAATTATTATGTTTCTCCATTTGAGATTCAACAAAATTATCTCTGACAGTTTATGCCCCATACTTAACACTCTACAAAAAAGGTGATAAGTAAACACCACATGGTATTCTATATCAGTTTAGCAAGAAAGTTTGTGCAAACAAATACTGTATACATTGAGTTTCGGTTCTGTTCCTCTCCTATGCAGGCTGCTGCAGTGTGCATTAATATGCAAATTTTTATAAGTATGGAGTGCACATTGCATCAAAAAAACAAAAACATAAAAATATGTGCAGCTGTTTTGTCAGTGTTTTGGGGTATGAAATCTACTTCTACAAACTGTGAGTGACTGAGGCTGAGGTGATACTAGATGCTCATAGTCCTGGGAGTAATTCTTGTTAAGACAATGTTTGTGATTCTTAAGTTAAAATTGTATGCAACTGTATGCAATTCAATTTTTTTTTATAACTGAAAACACCACCTGAAGTATTACAAGTTGCCCATGAACAATGAATGTATACAATGTTTTCATGAGAAGAAGTGGTAGGTACAGATAGCACCCTGAAAGGTTGTTGAAACAAATTACAAATTGTCATTGTTTTAGTCAGAACATGAATCAATTACAGACAACATACTGTAATTGGTAATTAGAAGAAGAAGAAACAAATAATTTCAATCTCAGAAATGAGAGTCATATTGCTCACAAAAGGTCCAATACTAGGCTCCAAATTAAACAAGTTGTGTTGAAATGGTGGCATTCCCACTATTTGGTAACTCCGGCAGTTACAGATTACAATGAGCTTAAGTTGGGAACATTACTATCCTTGATGCTTAGAGTAGAGAAGTAGTGACTTTCTTCAATAATTAGCAACTTCCTGATACAAGTCTGACATTTTTTATCCCTGGAATCTGAAAAGTTGCTCACTGATTATAAAAGATCACCACCGATCACAAAATCTTTAGTAGTTTTATTTGAAATACTGTCAAAAATGGCGTTTGAAGACCACACTCAAATCACCATTGCTCGACAATGCTCATAATTAGGCTTAATGCAATCGAAATAGGCCCAATTAGAGAATCTAGTAGTGTACTGGGGTTTGCTTGGACTTCAAGTACCACAGTTACGTCCTGGATATTATGCATCATTATTAGGGTGGACAAATTTGTTCCATCTACATAGTATTTGTATAATTCAAATATAACCTGTTTGTTAAAAGCTCTGCATTTCATCTCAAACATTCCATGGATGAAGACATTTTGGGGTGTTGGGGTTTGGACGTCAACGTTTCATTTTGACTCTCTCATTTTCATGAAATAATCTAACATTTTAACGCCCTTTTGTTAGCACACAACACAATGTTGAAGTTAGCACACAACACAATGTTGAAGTTTTAGCACACAACACAATGTTGTAAAGATAAGTTTGATTCATCTCTCATTTGAATATTTTAAGTGGCACTGAGGCAATGGGCAGGGGCAACAGAGGCAATTGCCTGTCGCCTCCGTGAAGTATCAGGCCGCATCACAAATGTAATGGCAAATTTCAGCATGGGACAGTTGTATATCATTTGCAATACAATTTTTACCAATTTAAAAACAAAAAATTAACATATTTTAAAGACACCGGATTGATTTCCTTTGTGAAATAAATTAATTTTGAACACTGGAAACATCTTGCGGAAAAAAAAAAAAAAAACAGCACAAACTTACAAATAAAACTGACCAACTTGTTTGAAATCCTAATGTTTCAACGTGACATTTTGAGTTGAGTGTCGCTCTTTACCGGGCATGCCAGGACTTCACTAGCCAGAAGCCAGCTATACCGAGTCTGCCGTTCAAGTCTGAGTGAGATTGCTCTTAGCAGCTTAGCGTTGTCTGCATCATATCATTGGTCGCAAAAAATGCTACTTGAAGGTTAACCCAGAAGAGGGCGCTATTTCAGGCAGACAAAAACCACACACATGTATATCAAAGACTTGAACAAGACTATAACCCTGGCGTGCGCAGTTGAAACAAACAGGGTTGCACCGCCCCCATTCAGGAGGTGTCGTGGCCGAGCCTATGAAAAAACACCCCTATGATATAATGATGCAGTCCAATTTCATTGCGCAAGCGCAATAACACCTCGTTGGCAAATTCTACGGATAGGAAAAAAGGTTATTTTTTACAATACACAAACTTATTTTTCCACATAAATAAGTATGGATAATGTTGCCAATGAGTTTTGGACGTGTTTTCAGACATAACTTGACTCTTGAGTTGACAAAATTATTGCATTTGAAGGCCTAGCTAGCTAGGCGTATTTAGTATTTAACTTAAACTTGTTGACGTAGAGTTGTCTTGAGTTGTTGTGAAATCGTCGAGTCGATGCTGTTCAGTGAGAACATTCGCATAGGCCCATAGCAGTGGCAATGACTAGTAGAGTAGAGCAAATGAACAGAGAGTTTGTTTTGCCATGGGCATGGAGTAGACTAGGGCGCTGTATTCCTTTTTTGAGATTCTGACATTATCTGTCGTACTAGCACGACAGATAATGTCAAAATCTCAAAAAGGAGTACAGAGCGCCCCAGTTACTGGGTCGACTCTAGGCATGGAGGAGGTAGAATTTAATTTCTACCTCCAAAAAGCTCCATGGTTTCGCCTTGTGCTATAGTGTAGTATTTCAGTCTATTTGTAACGACTAACGTTAGTTGGAACTTACCTGCTGCTCCACCAAATGTCTTTACCCTAAAATCATCCAAAGTTTTAGGATATGCATCAAACTGGCGCAATCTACTTAACACATTTTTCGTGTCCATGATGTCGGCAGTGCAGTATTAATTAATTTAACGTTAGAATTTCTACTTCCTCAGCTCAGCCAGTATTTCTGTGTATTTCTTTATTACCGGCAAATCTTACGTGTTGTAACTACAGTGCATCACGAAGAATTGACTACTCAAAGAAATATCAAAACACAATTATTTTTGGTAATTTAAAATTTAATTGACTTAAATTTAATAAAATATAAATTTTTAGTACCGAAATTATAATACTCACTAAATTTTATTCTTTATAAACAATATTATAACATTTGAATATATATTTTTAAGATGGCTATATTTTTTAAAACATTTATTTGCAAGAGCAACAACACCTGCCACTTGAGGGCGCACTTCTGAATTAAAAGCCAAAGAGCGGCACGAGTGCATCCTGTCTGCTGTCATTTTATTCGACGCAGTCATTTTGTTGTTATTTTACAGGTGTTTACCTTAAAAATGACGGCTGCTATTGCAACATCGAGGTAGTTGGAAGTGCTCGTACTCATAATTTTGTCACTGGTTCACTTAAACCCGTAAAATGTGTGAAGTTTGGTAGAATTAGCTAACGGGCATTTATTTAGTGGTGTTCAGGTGTTTGTGGGTTGCGAGCGAAGAACCCGCCCCCTTTTCGTAAAATGCAAACATGGCCATGTGCGCATGATTTGAATTTAACGTTTGCTAAATACCATCCTGACCGTAGTACAGTAATTAGCATCTACATAGTTGTAGTAATACTAGTATTGAGAGGTGGTTTCTAAATGAGACACAGCTATTAAAAATGTAATTGGATTCTTGGAAAGATATAAATCACATTAATTGCATGTAGGCCTGCTAATACTATGACTGCTAGTGCTGCTACTAATAATACTTTATTATTAATAGTATAACTGATAGCAAATAGAGACTGTACAGTAGACAAGCTGAGCTACAAAAGACCTGTTTTAGAGCAGTGGAGATTATTTTGAAATTCGTGGCCAGTAATATGACCCTAAATAAATTTTAAATTGAAAACTCCAAGCTCAGAAGACAAGACTCAATGAAGTGTTTAGCAGAACAGATTGCCATGGTAGATAGTTACAGTACTTGTTCAATATTTATTCAATAGACAATACAGTATAGTCTCTCCTTTCAAGCTGGATGTATATTTTGTGAACAGTATTATTTTCTATTATAAATGGAGCCTAAAATGCTGTTTTTGGTAAAATACATTTGTACATTGTTATTATAGGCCTATTGGTAAATTGTTGTAAAAAGTGTTTAACAATCTAACTATTGAAGCCCTACCTGTGGTTGTTTGTCTATCGTCTTATCGTCTACTTCTAGAACTATGAGGTTGTTTGGCTATCGTCTACTTCTAGAATTATGTGGTTGTTTGGCTATCGTCTACTTCTAGAACTATGAGGTTGTTTGTCTATCGTCTACTCCTAGAACTATGAGGTTGTTGGGCTGTCCTCTACTTCTAGAACTATGTGGATGTTTGGCTATCGTCTACTTCTAGAACTATGTGGTTGTTTGGCTATCGTCAACTCCTAGAACTATGAGGTTGTTTGGTTATCTACTCCTAGAACTATGCGGTTGTTTGGCTATTGTCTACTCCTAGAACTATGTTGTTGATTAGCTATCGTCTATTTCTAAAACCATGCCTCCACTATTGAAGACGATGGTGTAGCTACCTCATAGTTCTAGGAGTATATCTGTCCAAATAGGGTGGAATTTAGAATAAATTAGTTGGTTACAATCAGGTTTTCCTTTTTCCCTTTCTTTTCTCAGGGAACTCAAGAATAAAGAGACAGGTCTGGACATATCGGTTCCAGAGTACCGAGAAGTCAGTGGACTACTGACTAAGTACGAGGAGTACCATGTGATAGTCATCACCAGGCTCTCACACTTCAAGACGGTCAGGAACAAAATGGACGACACTGTACAGTTTATGGTTTGTATTAGTCCGAATTGGACCTGCGCTTTAAAGCCGTTTGGGCGTACAAACCCATTTTGTATACTTTTTTAATGCTTATCGGCCATCACAAGGCCCAAAGGCCACTCGAGGTGTGGGCTACTTTTTGAAGGGATAGAAACCTGCCCCAATGCGCAGAAACAAGACATGGCAAGATATAAATGCAGCGCCTCGGAATATGTTTGGTCATACATAGATTGTATTATTATTATTTTTATTTATTAAGACTCTTCACAGCACAGCTAAGAACTGGGAGGGGTAAATGAATCCGAGACAAACATAACTGCCTTTTTTCCTATTTGAAGCGATTAGAGTTAAATGTCTTGCGCAAGGACACAAGTGTCATGACAGGGATTTGAACCCAAACCCTGATGACTTGGCCACCAGAGCTCGAGTCTGATACACTGAACTACTCGGTCAAGACACGCTACCTATGTAAAGGCTTGAAAGTTTGTACGGCTATTTGCATGTGCGGTTGTCCCTTTCTATGTGTCATCGAAGAAAATATGCTGCAAATGTGAATGCACAATCTGTTAATGTCAGGCCATGTAAAACAAATTACTTGTTTAGTATCCTTCTTTTTCAATTTATGCAGGTCCTGGGGATTTCCCCCCCCCCTCTTCTAGTCAGTCAATACAATACACCATCAACCACACTGCCTGAACACAAAATTAGTCTCCTACCCAGACTACTGCAACAGAAGGACGAGCGTAGTCCAGTGCGAGCCAGTTACTGGCATCGTACAATGAGCACCATGCTACTTGCTAGTTATGTAGTCGGGCAGGGATGCTACCCAGCAACTTTTTTTTTTACATGGCCTAACTGCGACCGTACATCGCTCTGTAACTCTTTCACTACGGCACGCCGCTCACAGCGTCTCAGTGAATTACTTCACATGCCAGAGAGCCGTGCTAGCGGCTCAAAAAAACCAAATATTAAACAATTCCGTCTCAGCTGTGTTTGTATTCCGTAGTGAAAGAGTTAACATTTTGGGTCATTTGCCGTCTGATTACCAAAATGTTCAAAGAGTGATGTAGGGTCCTTACTCGGACTAGGTCTATGTAGACCAAGACAATGAGACTTTGGATTGGAGGAGGCTTTATTGTACTGACTGATTCGAGAGGGAAACCAGCCAAAAACTACCCTCCCCAGGCCTGGAATTACACAGAGACCATGGCCTCTGCACAGCCCTGGTCTTGGCCTTGGTGCCCCTTCAAAAGTTTCCCATAGACTTAAAGATGTTCCAATGGAGGTGCCCTTTGCAAAACCAGGCCTGATACTTCACAGGGGCAATTGCCTCCATTGCCCCTTGGTCATTGCCTTGGTGTCCTTGCAATGTTCCAGTAGAAATTTACAATTTCCTCATAGAGGTGCCCTTTATCAAGAAGAAAAGTGCCTTGGTGCCCTTGCCTGTTCAAGAATTAAGCAATCAGGCCTGCAAAAAGATAACAGCCTTGCCCTCTCAAAGATGAAATGCCTGGCCTGCCTGCTGACCTACCGAAATGAAAAGGAATGATGCTAAACAACAAACATTTTTCTTTGGCTTGCGATTATGCAGATTTTTTTTTTTCAGCCCCCTCTAACCCAAAGTCTCATCTTTTTACCTCTGGGGCCCATTTCATAGCGCTGCTTAATGGTAAGCAAATTTTCGTGCTAACTATAGCAGAACATTTTGCTTAAGCGTAAGCGTATTTCTTAGGTTAGCAAGAGAATTAGATGACCAGCTTGTGCATTCACCATGGATTGGCATTGTTAAGTCATTCATTTTCCTACAGTAAGCACCGGAAGGTTAGCATGCCTTTTCGTGTGCTTACGGTTAGCAGCGCTATGAAATAGAAATCGCACAGTAAGCACAAAATCAGACATTAAGCAGCTCTATGAACTTGGGCCCTGTTGTGGTAGTCTGGGTGCTGGTCTGTTTGCAGGCACTACCTTCATGGTGACTGCAGGCAATGGGGTTGACAGTTTATTGTGTTAACTGATTGGAGGAAAAAACAAAAAAACAAAAACACTTCCCCACTCGACCTGCAGGAATTAGAAGAGCAAGGATGCCCAACAACTAATTTTTTTTCATGCATGGCCTAGTTCTTGTAAAATAAACTGTTATTCCAGGTGACAAAGAAGTACGGTGACTTTGAAGCGCTACACAAAACCTTGACTGAACGTTACCCAGCGACGATCTTCCCTGGCATGCCGCGTAAGTTGTTCATGGTGAAGGACAGTACTCCACAGGAGAGACGCCAGTGTTTCGACAACATTATGCGATTCATCGCCTGCAACACAAAAGTCTGCTGCTGCAATCCTGTCCTGCAATTTCTTGGTACTTTTGTTTTGTTCTCCATCTTTACCCGATGACAAGAAATATAATTACGTATACCCCTTATCTACTGTCGTGTTAACAGTTTTTCAAATGGATGATTTTTTTGTTAAGTACCCGAAACCACCAAATAGTGTCTTAACATGTGAATTAACGTGCAGGCTAATGCTAAAAATAATTTGAGTTGAATTTAAGTACTCTCAAATTTCAATCAGAAAATGGAGGTAACGTTTTCTGTCCAATTTTTGATGGAAATTTGAGGATTGTTTTCGGTATAAGCCTGCATGTCCATTCACATGTTGGAACACTTGTTGGGCGGTTTCAGGTACATGCACTTGAACAAATATTACAACCGTTGGAAAAACTGCCAACGTTACGGGTGCAAAGTGATCCCCTTTACTGTGTTTCTTGTCTGATGTCCGTCGCCCCACTCTTCCCTTTTGGTTGGATTTGTGTTTTGCTCATAACCTTCTGACTCTTGGTAAACATTTCAAAAGATGGTTTCTGCACATGGAGGCAATGGAATGTAATGCCTTCATGCCCCTTTCTCAAAGTTCAAGAAATTAAACCTTTGTGCTTCAAGGGTGTGCACAACAAACGCAACATATAAATGTTCACAGATAGCTTACATACATTAAATTCCATTACTGCCTATTGAATGTAGCATATTTGGTGTGAACAGTTGAGTCCCTAGCCGTTTGAGCCGGCACGGTGCATTGTCGCATTGTGCCGTCGCATTGCTGCATCGTGCCATCGCATCGCTGCATCGTGCCGTCGCATTACTGCCTATTGAATGTAGCATATTTGGCGTGAACAGTTGAGTCCCTAGCCGTTATGAGCCGACACGGTGCGTTGTCGAGTTGTGCCGTCGCATTGCTGCATCATGCCGTTGCATCGCTGCATTGTGCCGTAACATTGCTGCATCGTGCCATCACATTGTCATGTCATGCTGTCGCATTGTGCAGTGCTTAGGTTTGTACTGCTGGTATAGGGATGTCTCATTGTCGCGTTGTGCCCTCACATTGGTGTGCCACATTGGCGTGTCATGCTGTCGCATTGGCATATTATGCTGTTGTATTGTTGTGTCATGCCGTAGCATTGTAGCATCATGCTGTCATACTGTTGCATTGATTGTCAACATTGCACCGTTGACGTTGGTGTCAATAGTTGAGACTCTAGCCATTTGCGCCGTCAATGGTGCATAGTAGGTAATGCCGTTGCGTTGTCGTATCTTGCCATGTCATTGTCGCATGGTGCTGTCATATTCTTGTATTGTTGACTTTGCACCGTTGATGTTGGTGTTATTAGTTGAGTCCCTAGCTAACAGAGCATAGTATGCCATACTGTCAGATTGTCGCGCCGCGCCGTCAGATTGTCGCGCCGTGCCATCACATTGTCACGCCGTGCTGTCGCATTGTCGCTGTCATAGTATTACATTGTCGACTTTGCACTATTGACGGCGCAAACAGCTAAGACCAACAATCTACAGTACCACAATGTGCCAATGCGACGGCATGACGCCACTATGCAACAAAATGACGCGACTATGCGCAGTTAACGGCGCAAACTGCTAGAGACTCGACTATTATTAACACCATACATGTGACATTCAACTGGCAGTAATGGAACTCCATACTTACACAGTATAAAGATGGTGATGGTGGAAAACTTTCATTGAATTCTAAAATGCTCTAGCTTTTGGGAAATGAGTGAACAAATTATTTTTGATCTCGCGAGTCCAAAACCTGATGTTTGAAAACATAAAGGGGGTATTCCACTACTTTCTCATGACTCCGATGACCGATTGAGCTTAAACTTTTACAGGTTTGTTATTTCATGTATATAGTGGGTCATATATAAGTGCGGATACTGGTCTTTGAAAATTACCAATATGTCTGCATGCTTTAATGTCATTGCAAAATGCAAGGGCATTTTCCTTGGGAAGGCGTATGGAAGCCAATTTGCCTACTTCCTGACTACAGATAATCTTCATACATTTCGAAGTGGAAAATGTCTGGGAGTCTGAAAGACTAGAATGAGTGCCAACACACCCAATTTGTGTCCTGGTGCCCTCCATTCATCCTCCATGATTGTGTTCTGGTTACCAACTTATTTGTCATCAACATACATGTATCTTCACCGTTTTCACAAAGAGACAATAGACCAATCCATTAAGACCCGCCAACTAACATGACACTGAAAGTCAGACAAAAGTCCAACACGTTAAAATCCCATTAGAAAAGTAAACAAACCGCCGCCATTGTTTTGACACACATAAGCACACACAGTGGTGCCTGTACAGTTGTGTAAAAATCCGTATGTCTGTGTGTATCCGATACGTGTGTATGGCCTCAATCGAAACACCGCTGTAATCGTGGCAAGAAAGACACGCCATGTGTTGTTGCTAGGCAGTTGCTAAGGTAGGCGGGGCTTAATGGATAGGTCTGTTGATCCCCGCCCATGCAGCCAAACTTTCAGGTTTGGAGAATATTGCATTTGAAGTTAAACTATTGTTGAAACCGTTGTTTCAGAGACTGTTTGCCAACTAAACTTTGATATTTTACCAATCATGAAAGTGGAGATCTTAAATCATGCAAATCTGTCATTTTTGTCATAGTAAATTTAATCAATAAGGAATAAACTGTTTGATACAATTGTCTCTTCATAAAACCTTCATGAACAAGGTCTGTGTGCAGTGTCATGTGCACACTAATGCATAAACAAAATTGGCTGTTCTATTCGTGAAAACTCAAACTTATTTAAGGTCATACAAATTGTCTCTTCATGAAAATGGGGGAGCACTTTTTGGCACTATATGCTTCAGTGTGAAAAAAATGGCAAATTGAACATTGGCTGTTCAGGGAAAACAACTCAATTCTGTAAGTCTGGTGACATCCTTGTGCTAATTAGTGTAATTATGACAAAACTATGACGTTTTATGACTTGAAACTAGGGGGAAATGTTGGTGTGAACAATAACAGCCAAAATGTGTAAAAACACTCAATTTGCCAAAATGTTTTTGTCCCAAGTGAACAGTCTTTCTGTGTGAAGCAGTGTTCCACTTGTTCCAATTATCTTTTGGTACTTGCCAATGGTAGGTTTAGAAATGACTCTTAAAATATTCCCTGTGCAATCTGCTTTCCTTTTTTGGGTCTTCTATCCAAAGGTTTATTTTAGCTATAGTCCTAACATGCCTAATGAGCTAGTATTTCCGATACTGTTGGCATCTACGCATCTACAAGGGATCATCAACACAAGCCCAATGGGTTTCTTGATGCTCCCCCCTTCCCGCTCACAACTGTTCTTCCTTCATCTGCTATTTGTAACTATTAATTTATGGTGGAAGTAAACCAAACCAAACAAAACCAAACCAAACAGCTAGCTGAGCACACAACCTCACTGTAAAATGTCAAAGCAATAATCATTAGCCTAAAGTATGCAAATAAAAGTGGAAAACAATGAATGACTCAATTTGTTGATGTCCTTACTTGAATTGGCACTGCATTCGCTGATTGAGGATCAAATGCCAACTGAGAATTGTTTTTGTTATTGAGGAGGAGGGGGGAGGGGGAATTGGTGTCACGCTCCAAACAGCCCCCCTAATCGCTACGCCCTTGCCAGAGCTTCAAAAGGTGACTGATCTATTTTGTAAACGATTGTCATTGCAGGAGTAAATCCAGACAAACTTAATGAAATTGAAGATGCCCAGGACTCAACGAAAACTGACGAGGCAGACAGTAAAAGTGCAGTATCAAATTCATCCTGGAAAAGGAGTAACGTATCAAGGTACAGTTATAAACACAAGGCTTAAAAAAAGTCAACAGTTTCTGATGTGTATTGCCTGGCAAAGGCTCATGTTTTGGTGTGTGGGATGTTGTGATTGATGAGTGGTGAAGCATACTGGACTCAAGCTGTGGTATTTCTAATCGGCAGAGTGTGGGTTCGAGTCGCTTGACACTTGTGTCCTTAAGCAAGACACTTCACCATTATTGCTTTTGTCCTACGTATTGCCGTAGGTCACATGTGTTGTGTAGGGCAAGTAAAAGAACCCAGTACACTTATCGTTATGAGAAGGGGGTTTGCCCTGGTATGATTGGCTACAGATTGTGTCGTATCACCATGTAAAAATCCTCACAAGGTGCTATTTAAATTGCACTCACAATTCAAAAACTTGGCGTACCTGTAGTAAAAAAACACAACAACAAGAAACCCACCCCGAAAAAACCCATGATGAGTGCTTTGGCAAAGGCGCTATATAAATGACTGATTATTATTGTTCCTATTATGTTTTCATTGCAACAGTTTGATTTTTGAAAGGTCTCTTTGAAAAGGGTACCAGATTTGCCCTTGTAAATGACACAGGTACATTTTGCTGTCAAACCATGCCGGACAATCTTGAGCCACCCATTTCATTTCACTGTGAACTATCCTTGTTTCTTTAGGGGCATTTCCAAACACTTAGACATAATGACCACTCAGCCACCACACTCTCAAAGCTCAGATGTAAATTCAGCCATAAAACAACCTGTGTTTGTACACTTTCTCGTTTTCTTGATTTTATTGGTTTTGGTGTGGGGGGAATGTCAGGGAGTTTTCAGGGAGTTTTCAGGGAGTTTTCAGGGAGTTTTTAGGGAGTTTTCAGGGAGTTTTCAGGGAGTTTTCGGGAGTTTGTTAGTGGTTGGGGTTGGAGACGCTCAGAGAAGATTTTTTTTGTTTTAATTTTTTTCTCATTAATTCATGTAATGTAGTTCCGGAAGCCAGCAGTCAAGCTTGTTCAGTGATGAGCCGGACGATGAGTTTGACTTCTTCAAAGAAACATCCGTAGGACCAGCCAGCAGCGGCGAGCTGCTCGATGATGACTTGTTCTCCACAAACTCCCACACAGCGTCATCAAGCTTATCAACCAAGAAGGGTAAGTGCTCTTCCTCAAGGTGTCAAAGAGCCTCTGTGATGGGTGTGTGAAGAGAGCTGTTGAGACTGAAACTGGCAGATCCGGTTGACTTAGAGTAGCTTGAACGTCCCTTGCTTTATTGTATGATTATTGTAACAGTTGCCAAGCAGAAGTTAAGAAGGGTGTGTCGTGAGGAACGGGTGTTATGTGAAGGAGAGAGTGTATGGATAAAAGTGAAGAAAAGATCTGAAAAATTCATGAAGGGTTGTTACCAGTATGGTGGAGGGGAGGGTTCTGTGAGGAAGCATGCTGTTTGGCAGGTTGGCTTCCTCCAAAAAGACAACCCTCAAGCGACAGGCCACCCCCCCCCCCCACCCCACCTCCAACCCCCCTTTCCGTTGACAACATTTCTGATCAGCCTGTGAGAACATTGGCAATTAAAAGACTTCTCTCCAAATGAACGACTAACAGTTTTCTAAACTTACAAATGCAAGCTATATTCCCCAGCTTTTCAAACGTTAAGGGACAAACAATGCTGCATTTATTCGCTGCAAAGCTCTCTTTTGCAAAACCTTAGCTCTTTAGGATATACACCCCTCCCAAGCTTTCCTTTTTTGTCCAAAATCAGAAGTTTTATATTTGTAGTTGGTAGTCAATGCCGTTTAGAGAGCTCCATAATGTCAAGCTTCCTGAGTCTTCGGTCCTTATCAAAACTTCGGCTTAAGCTCCGTCTGCCTGTTTGGAGCCCCATACCGAAAGTGCACATTTTCCAAATAATGGAGGGAGCCTAAGCCAGAGCCCAAGCTAGGGCCCTGGCCAAAGTTGTGATTTTGAAAAGGGCCATGGTTTTTTTAAGCACCGGACCTCGATCAATTCATCAGAAGGAACGCTATACAAACTTGATTGACGGAAAACATCAAAAACGGCTGAACAAAAAAATTTACCACAAAGCGAAATCACAATAATAGCAAATGCAACGATGATCTCAGCCCACCTTGGTTTTCTTGATACTGAAACATGCTTCAAGGAGATTTTAAGAAGTTTAAGATGGAAATATGGAGAAGCTACATGTTGGGTTGACTGATCAACACACGGACGGGGTAAGTGTTTTGAGAATTTTATATATTTAATTGTACGTTATTTTGTTTATTCTTATTGGTGTCTGCTGTGAAGCTGCTGCTTGTGCTTGTTTTTAAGTTCACAAATTATAGTTATTTGCATTGAAATTTTAAACCAGAGGGTTGAGGGAAGACTCAATTGCTTGGTTAGACAAATCATGTATTTGGTTATATATTTATTTATTTATTTATTGATTTATTGATTTATTTATTTGTTTATTGATTGATTTATTTATTTTGTTATGGCAAACGAATATTGTTTTATTTTAGCCACGGAATGTACTTAAATGCTGAGTGCTATTTTTATTTATGAAATAGGGTCATTCCATGCATGTTAAATCACTCTTAAAAGAGGGAATTTTATACCCAATTTCCTTAAAATTGGTTAACATTTGGTGTATGGGATAATTTAGGCTGTAAAAGTAACCTGTACTCAAGTTTTAACCCCTTTGGATAAGTGGTTTTTGTACTACGACCTGCAATAATTTGGCAAATGGGCATGGTCGTCATTCGTCGAACGATCTTATCTCTAGGGCCAATGCTTGAGAAATCCAGATTATTTCTTTAAGTAGGAGCAATTTGAAGTTTGATGACCTTTTGACGTTTGACCTTGAAGGTCACTTTGTGGATCATGTGATCTTGAGATGAACTTGGTTGAAAGTTATACTTCGACTCGCCATTTTTCCACAAAATATCAGCAAACTTGGGGGTATCGTTGGAAATTATTGAGTGATCCGATACCAAGAGATCCAATATATTTATGACTTATACTTTGTGTTGTCTTGAATAGCATCTTGGTATTTTTATTCTCCCATTTTCAAACTGGGGATGAAAATCTATTTTTGAAAAAAGATGTTTCCCTTTTTTCTTCAGAGAAAGTTAAATTTGTATAAAGAACCCCCAAAACAAACAAACAAACAAACAAAAAATTAATAAAAATTAAATATTCATTTCATTATAACTAAGTCAATTGATTAATTATGTTGAGCTAATTACATTTACGATAACTTTAAGACCCAAGCTTTGATATCTAGGATCTGAATTTAACAAATAAGTTATTTGGAGCTAACAAAATCCCTGTATAAATCCTATGGGTTTTTTGCCGGAAAGAAAGAATAATAATAAGAAGAAGAAGAAGAAGAAAAACAAATAAAAATCTTGACGTAAACAATAGCTGTCTGGACTGCTAAGTCGGAACAGCTAATAACAGAGTGACTTACTCTTATTTACAGCAGTTTGATGGAATATTTTGTTGGCATGGTAGCTGTGCACCAAGATGGAGGAAGCTAACCTCAGACACGCCCAATGGATCAACGCCACCTGTATGATCTCTCTGCTCTCTGACTGCATCTTATGGAACCACTCTGCCACAGCCATGGAGCAAATCTGAAGGGGGAGGGGGCGTTTGGTTATCATAGCACCTTGACATCAACTGAAGCAAACCTCCAGAACGAGACACACCCACAGGATCTCCATCCCTTGGTCTTTGAACACTCTTCTGATCCCGTATGTGAGCCACACCCTGACAATAGTGCCTGTGAGTTGTGCAGAGGGGAGTGTCTCTTTGTGCCACACCCGCTATGTCTGCATTAAACTCAATGGAGTGCCGATCCTGTGGAACCATGGACTTCTCTCATAGCCCGTAGCAGCCTGCTGGACATCTGCCTACTGCATCATTGGCTTATACAGACTAATTAAAGCTGCCGGCATGACAGAGGTAAGCATTGGGTACTTGTAGTAGACTCGTCAACCACCACCTATAACTACATGTATCTAAAGGGCCTGTGAAGTGCTATTTTTTCACATTACATTTTTGGGGGCTTCATGTATGGTTTGATAATAAAAAAACCCAATAATCCTTACTTTTGATAAGTTTTTAATGAGTTATTAACTTTTAATATATCGCTCAAAACTCTTATTATCCATTTCGATATTGGCTTTTGTGACGTAGATCGAGGCACCCGATGACAGTACAAACGAAGTGACAATGTACATTTCTGACCATTTAGACTCTGTGTTTCACTGCAAGAGTACGTCTTTATGCCTATTGTCCACGTAACAAAAGCCAAAATAGCAAGTAATTTGTCCAGAGAAACTAAGCCTCACAAGTTACATAAGATATGCAAATGTAGCACATCCGTGCGAATCGATAGCCGCGCAATGACCGGCAGCATTTGGCTCTTTCTATGCCACAATTTTCCCCTTCTAGGGACGTGGGTTTCGCCCCTAATTTCAGTGTGATTTTTTCTGATATATACCTGCTATAAATTTTGAGCAAACTTGCATTTATAGGGCGTAGGTTATGGGCAAACGTTTTAGTTAAAACTGGGAAAAAAATACCACTTTATGGGCCCTTTAATCGCACCTCTCATTGTACAAAGAAGTGTCTATACCATACTTTGATTCCAACTGTGATACTAATTGCCATAACTTTTTGACATGTATTTAAAGGGGCTGTGTCATCATGATTATAGCAGGCCAGTGGCTGTGCATGGAAAGATGAACTCACACCCAGATATTGGATACGCGCGAGCTTGCGGTTAAATCACAAAGGGTGCCGTCTTTGTCAAACTGATGTGACTGCCGGCGCACGTGTGCGATTAGTAACTGGGTTGTTTGATTTACTGCCATACTCATGACGATACAGCCCCTTTAACCTCACCTCTAAATGTACAAAGGAGGATCTATATCATACTTTGATTTCAACTGTGATAGTAATTGCCACAACTACATTAAAGGGGCTGTGTCGCCATGGTTATAGTAGCCCAGTGGCTGTCCATTGAAAAATGAACTCTCACCCAGATACTGCGCGCGCTTGCAGTCAAATCACAAAGGGTGCTGTCTTTGTCAAACTGTAATGTGACTGCCGGCGCGCATGCGCGCGTAGTAACTGGGTTAATCATAGACTTGATTTCGAGTCCGAGATCGTGGTTATTGTCCGTATACTCCATGCAACATCATCTGACCAGATTGCCAGTATACAAACATGCTTTCACCACAGTCGACTCACGATCTCAGACTTGATCCTGTTGCATTTAAGGCATATTCATGTATTCATAACTGAAATTTACATAACAAAGGTGATGCCAGAAAGATGGCCAATCACATTGGCAAACATTGCTCATGCACGCAAGTTGTTTTTTTCTTTATTCCAACCAGTAAAAGGTTTCTTTGAATAAACATTGTTTTGGGGGTCACTGACCAATCGGATTGCTCCATCCAGTTTTGGAGGGATTTCCGTATGCTGTGTACAAAACGATGAACAACATTCCCAAGTCTGTAATCGAAGGTTAAAATTCTCATGCTCAGGCCATAAGAGGGCAATAATGATTCTGTGTTGGACATAATAGCGAACCACGATCACAGACTTGTAACCAAGTCTAGGTTAATCATGACAACACAGCCCCTTTAACGTCACTTCTCAATGTACAAAGGAAGATCTGTATCATACTTTAATTCCAACTGTGAAACTAATTACTGTGACATGTTTGACTCACAGTGAAAAAAACAAAATATTGTTCCCAGAAATAAGTTATAAATATGGAGATGCACACAATTACCGCAGGGCTGTCTCCTCATCACATTCCTTAGTTGATCAATGCACGATGTTCCCATTGGGGCCAATATTTAACTGCAGGTGAATGACAACCTGGCTGTGTAATAATGCTGAAGTCATTGACACCGCGTTGGAACTCAGTGTGGAGAGACCGTTGCCACCATGTGAGCAGTGAGGACGCCCTCTTGTGACGAAGGATTGCTGACTCAAGAAAAAGTCTTCTTGTGATCCCTAACTTGATCAATCTCGCCGTTCATGGAACAAGAAATGGTGCTGAAACCAGAGAGGTGTGTAGTTACAATGAATGCATTGAAACATTTGCATTATTATACCATGTATTGACCCCTTGCATGCATGTCACACGTGGCGACTCAACTGTGCCACACTCACCATTTTGGAAGGCAATAGGTATTACGTTTATACGCTGCGTCGCCTAAAATGCGCACCACGCTGTATAACACACAGTGACATTGACTCCCGAAATGGCACAGCAAAGATTATTGTGATGATGACGTCAGGTGGATTAGGTCAATAAAGCACACCAGCAGCACTGGTAGTTGTCAAAGACCAGTGTCTGCACTTTGCGTGACCCAACACATTCATGGAATAACAAACCTCTAAAAGTTTATGGTCAATCGGTCATTAGAGTTACGAGAAAGTTCACTGTTCTCAAGTATGGGGTTTTGAACTCGCGAGATCAAAACTGTTTTTACTCAGTTTTTTTTTCTCAAAAACTATAGCATTTCCAGCAAAAAAATTTCAAGGGGACGGTTTTCCACCATAACCATCTTTATGTATATATAAGTTGTGTGCAAATTTTCAAACATATGAATTTTTAATCTTACCAATATTGTGCACACCATTAAAGTTGGTTTAAGTTAGACATTAACCCATAGAATAAGGAAGCAATTGGTATAGTTTGAAAAACACAGTCTTACGAGCAGGTGAAAAATACATTTGTGAAAAATATATTTGTGAAAAAAGTGTTTCCGTTTTGATAAAAACATCCTAAAAACATCCAAATTCATTTTAAACCATTGCCTACATGTAAGTGAAATCAACAACTTGTTGGCTGGGGGTCAGGGGATCGAGGGCAGGTTTGTGCTGTTTTTCATCACAGGAGAGAGTGGGTCACAGACGTCTGTGCCCTCCAGCCTCGGTATGGTTATATCAGCTGGAATGGAAGACAAATACAAGATGGCTGCACCCTGATTAAAGAGTCCCTACACCATGATACAGATTTCCCTTGTATGCACTCTGTCCTCGGTGTGAACCAATCAGACGGTAACGGACAAGGCTACTTCCACTAGAGTCCTTGCACCGGTTCAGTAATTGGTCTGGGTGGATTGTTATTGGAACTGGCTGGCAATTGCCACAAAGTCCCACAGTAGACGCACATAATGACAGGTAGTGATACTTGATGCTCTGCTGATGAATGTGCAAGGAAAGTGTGCTACAAATCTTACACGCTTAAACGTAACATTTGATGTCTTCTCCCCTCCCCCCTCCAGTATTGTCTGCAAGTGGCCTCGTTTTTTTAATCAAGGGAAAGGCAACATACAGTTCTCAACATATGGGGACTGTTATCACAGCTTTTTGCAACACAAAGGAGAGATCACCTGGTCATCACAGGCTTGCTGGTAAGTCCAAATCCTTTTCTGAAATATGCATTGGCAAGATATTATGAAGAAAACAAATTGAGGTGAATAAATGGTGCTTGATGAAAGAGTTTGTATGGTGAGCCTGCTGGTGAATATATTAAACTGGTTCGCAATTTCATTCAGCGGAAAAACTTGCTCAACAAATAATTTCTGCTAAATGCAAAATAAGGATCTACCCGGGTCACAGACAGCAAACACGGACACATTATTGTGGCTTGTGACTGTTTCTGGTTAACAAATTTTGTTTTTGCTGACACCTTGGAGAAGAGGTGCTGTGACTATAGGCAGCTTGCTGGATAATGAATTTAAAGAGTAGTGGTAAAATAACTATTAATATTAGGAACGTGTACTAATCAACCATCATTTCAGCAACTCATGTACACTTTTCTTAAGTATGCTAAACCTATGTGGATGTATATGTAGCTAATAGTCAAGTATACTCCTGGAGGCAGAGAAGAAAGAACTATAAATAGCTATAACTAGCCTTAATATCGTTCCCGAGCCATCTTGATTTCCTTATAAATGCCCATAATCAATGTAGGACTGAGGGGGAAAATAGATAATAATCAAGTACACGTGTATACTCCTGGAGGCAGAGAAGAAAGCATTATAAATAGCTATATAGTTTCCTATCTAGCCATCTTGCTTTCTATGTAATTGCCTACAACCAATGTAGGACTGGAAGGGAAAATAGCTAACAGTCAAGGATACACTTATAGCCCTGAATGTAGAGAAGAAAGCATTATAAATATCTTTATAACTGACTTTCATATCGTTTTTCGCCGTCTTGCTTTTCTCAATAAAATGCCCACAAACATTGTGGGACTGGAAGGGAAAATACAGTTGTAGTTGATATTCAGCAAGTATACATGGATACTCCTGGAGGCAGAGGAGAAAGCATTATAAATAGCTACATGTATGTATATACATGTAACCAGACTTAAAGGGGCTGTGTCGTCATGATTATAGCAAGCCTGTGTGTGCATGGAAAGATAAAGTCTCACCTAGATACTGCACACGTGCGCGCTTGTGGCCAGTTCACAAAGGGTGTTGTCTTTGTTCAACTGTGATGTGACCGCCGCAGGCACGCGTTCATAGTAACTGGGTTATTCTATTTATTGCTATAATCATGACGACACAGCTCCTTTAATATCAATTCTTAGCAATGTTCCTTTCTTTATGAATGCCCACAACTAATGTAGGACGGGAAGGGAAAATACAATCGTAGTTAAAAGTTAAGTATACATGCATATGTATACTCCTGGAGGCAGAGAAGAAAGCATTATAAATAGCTGTATCGCTGGCTTTAATATCGTTCCCAGTGTAGGACTGGAAGGGAAAATAGTCTGACCCCGGTGTTTTGTATCCAGCACCAAACATCAGGATCGTCCAAAGATGGCTCCTGCCAGATAAAAGTGTCACCACATTGGCCACTTAAGTTTTTAAAAATCAGTTTTAAGTTTCGGTTTATTGTGGACCCTACATGTACTATTGTTAATTGTGGACGCTACTATTATTCCGTTATTAGGCCTAAGTACATTACGGAAATTTTGTAGTGCTTTTTTAAAAGGCTTAAACAAAAACACTCCCAATAAATTACTATAAATTACTATAAATTGATGACCCACAAAATAAATCATGTCAAAGTTAAAAAAAGAATTTGCCATAAAAACAATTAAGTCAAACGGACGACTGTCTTTAGTCTTTGTAAATCTGTCCCAGGGCAGTATGACGTTGGTCAGTAATTGAAAAAGGTCAGTATCATTAGTCAAACGACTAAATAGAGATACCAGTACTTTGTGCTGTGTGATATCTCCTTCTATACGTCTGGACATGTGAAGTGGCGTAATGTCGATACTTACTGAGAATTAATGAGATATGGTGAGAATTGACGAGGACGAGGTTCGATAAGAATTGATAAAGCACATGCATGATGACGATGGAACTTGATAAATGTTGAGGTTTGGGTGAGAATTAATGCAATTAGACGAGATTTGTTGAGATTTGAAGCTGGAAAGGAGAACCAAGTATTCCCGTAATTTGTTTCAGTACAATAACATAAACAAGCAAGTGAATTCACTTCACGTATAGCAATGGACAGACAACCTTTGATGAAGCGGTCAATGAGTCCCATGTGGTCGATTCAGCTTATACAAATATATCACAAAAATCACAAATTCCGATTCCACAAAATTGCCCCACAAATAACCCAGATGTTCACATTTTCAAGTAGGCACACGTATACATCGCATGATATGCGGGCAAAGGTTTGTGTTCTAGTTTTTTGCGGTGTAAAATTATTATTTTTTTTATGTACAGTTGTATTTAGTACTTTTAAGTTGATGCCTTTTGGGACGTAAACAATCTGTATTGTCATGTGTTAACCTAATTTTGCAAGATAGCTTCTCCGTTTTGACGACCGTAATCGCGGTATTGATTGATTTTCAAACCGTCGCATTCTATACAAATTGAATCACTCAGCTGGGAAACGAGGAAATTTAATGTCTTGTCAAAAATTTGACAATGAGTTTAAGTTTTGCCCACGTGGCTGTGTGAGGCATTGTTTACTCAGTTCTTTCCGTGTTCCGGAGAAGAAAAAAAAATAGTAACAACACGGACAGCTTCGGTGGGTATCTTACCCAGGACCTTCCTCATTGTTGAGCAGATGTCCTAACCGCTAAACCACCGAACTGAGGCCAGTTCAAGTCGTTGACGCGACACGCAGTCAGAGTGTAAAATGAACATTCTGACAACTCGCACCGCCACAACTATCCCCAGCGAGTTACGAGGAACTTGTCATCGTGGAAAGTGTTGGTTTTTTAGCAGTCGCATACATAACGTTTGACCAACCGGTCCTTGAACCAGAAATAAGATAAATACCATCTGTGGACCCGAGCCACTCTACAGTCTGTTTAATTTTGTTTCTCCCCCCCTTCTCCCCGATGGAGGCCAAACTTTAATTAAAGGGACCTTACAGCATTTGTTTTGGTTAGGTCATATTTATTTGTGTAAGAGAGCATTTATTTTGGTAAGGGAACACTTATTAAATTCGACCAGTTTGAAATAACATCGTGAACTAAATTGCGCAAATTATTTTAGTTTCATTAATAGGCATTTGGCGTTCTTGAACACAACGGTCAATCGTGTAAAGTACGTTTGAATGATTTTGCGCACGTGCCATGCATGTTTTCTTTGCCTTGGAAGGCAACATGAAATGATGGTAGTGTAGACAGAAACAATTTATAGCTCCGTCACAGTTTCAACTTTGAACTAGTTTGCTTTGTACCTTAGAACTCTATGCTTTGTACCAAAAGCTGCCACACTGGTAGGGGAAG
This sequence comes from Marthasterias glacialis, assembly GCA_911728455.2. NCBI lineage: Eukaryota > Metazoa > Echinodermata > Asteroidea > Forcipulatida > Asteriidae > Marthasterias > Marthasterias glacialis. Next base: position 12,874,150 of record OU452232.1, on the reverse strand, counting down.
AGACAGTTATGTTTGTCTCGCAACGGATTCATTTACCTCTGCCTGCTCTTAGCTGTGCTGTGAAGAGACTTGTGTTTATATCTCTCCATGTCTTGTTTCTGTGCATTGGGCAGGTTTATATCCCTTCTAAAAGTAGCACACACCTCGAGTGGCCTTTGGGCCTTGTGATGGGCGAATTGCATTAAATAGAAACAAAAAAGGTATTCATACAATAACAAAATGAAGGAGTGGAAGTTGTGAGGAGGAAAAAAATCCTGTATACAATCTGAAAGCTCATTGATTCTAAAGTTCATACCAGTGTACCAATCCTCCGAAGGAGAATTGAACATAATGAACTTCTGTCACTCAAAGTCCAGGAACATAGCACTTGAAGAAATCCCAAATCAACGTGACTTTATGCATTGACGTAATGCAGCCGCCATCTTAGAGGTAAATCGAGGATGAAACAATTGAAACGCACATATTTGTACGCGTGGAGCACAATGGCCAATGAAAAGTCTCCTTTTGACCTGTAGGCAAGGGCGCCCTACTCAAATGACGTCATGTGCACAAGGCCTATTTCGATTGCAGCACTCGAAATAAAGTACGTGAACATGCACAAAATCCCGGACGGAGACTTTTCGTTGTTTTTGTTTTCACTTTAATAACCATGACCACCGAAATTGAAGAAATTATGACAAGTTGACTACACTTTGAAAGTGTTAAATCCAACATTGTAAATGTTAAGTCCAGCATTTTAATATTTCAAATCCAACGCCAAAGAGTTGAATCCAACAGTTTAAGTGTTATTTCAACGTTTTCAAGTTGTTTTCATTGAAATTATTGAATCAGCACTTTAAATGTTGCCTTAACATTATAAAGGCAAGATGACATATTTTACATGCTGCATTTAACATTTTAAAATGTTGGATTTAACACTTCCAAAGTGTAGTCACTGACCGCACACATGTAAGTGTTGGTTTCAACTCTTCGGTTTTAAGCGTGTTTGTATTAGTGTGTTTACCACAACCTAGTAGGATGTGGCAGGCCTGGATTTCTACATGGAAGCCACGGAGGCCATGGTCTCTGTTGCCCTGATCTTGACCTTGATGCAACTTCCAAAGTTTCCCGTAGACTTTACGATTTTTCAAGGGAAGTAGACTTTGCAAAATAAAAATGTCCTTGCCCTCTCAAAGATGAGATTCCAGGCCTGTTTGAATGATAATACTCTTTTAAAATGCCAACAATATTATCCCGTTAAGACAAAGACATAAAAAAAATCAAGCTGAAACGAAAGGCTCTTTGTGTGTACGTTATCAGCAGCCGCTCATCATCCCGTCTCCAGAGACGACCTGCCGCAACCTCTTAGCAAAATCAATCAATGCGGCAACATTAGATAAGGGGGGACACCACAGCGCGCATACGCTGTGCCATTTAATGAGTCTCTGATACGCAACTCGTCCCTGGGAGTAAGGATGGACAATCCAACAAGTCGTGCATTCAACTCTCCGTCCCTCCCCCCTCTCTCTCGCGCTCTCTCACCCTCCCCCTCCCCCGTTAATGCCACGGCTGCAACGTCGGTTACTCGGGTAACGAATGTCAAATTAACAGTTTCAATCGGGCACACAAAATAGTAAAAAGCTGCTGGTTCCATGAACCTTTTTGTGTAATGCATGAACCCGGTACATGGGTGATGGAAGAAAGCGGGCTTTCAGCAAAGTTTCTGCAGCGGCAAAACTAGGGTAACATTTTAGGGGCACAAGGGGGGTGCACCATTGTTTTCTAGGGGCACTTTTTTTGCCAATTAAAACTGTACTTTCCATTTGTTTTTCCCCAAAGCATGGCCCTTTTCAGCGCTGTTGTGATGCCGTTTGCTATTTTTTATAAAATTATCTGACATGGAGGTAAAAAACGAATACAATGTCTGCGTGTAAATAAAAAAAATAGTCTTAAAACATTGAATATACTACGTAAAAGCTTTTAAAAAGTAGCATTTTATTCTGGTAATTCTTAATCTCAGAGGTCCAGATTTCGAATGGGGGCACCGGGGGGGGGGTGACAAACATGAGTTGGGGGCACGTGACATTGTAATAAGCTGGTACCCTTATTCTGGCAAGCAATGTTTGAATCACACTCTTTGACCCGGATTTCGCACTGCATAAACTGGGGTTTTAAAATGATTCTCTTGGTATATCTATATGTGACAACACCGGCATGGTGTTAATTTTACCAACAATAAGGCAATGGGGATAACTAACACCATGTCTGTGTAGACACATATAGAAACCAAGAGAATCAATTTAACACGGTACCGGAGTTTTTGCAGTGCGGGTCCCATAGGTTAGTAAAGGTTAGTGTGACCCGGAATCTGTATCAAAATGACCCGAAACTGTCAAACTAACGCAGAAGCAAAATCAAAATCCAATCTGTTTAACTAGTTTCCGGGTCAGTCTGACCCAGAAATGGGTCACGGACCATAGGACCCGGAGTGTTTAGAGTGTATGCAGACCCATTTAGCACCTTTTAAGAGTCTGCATGGTGATGCTGTGCGATATGCAGCCAGCAGGCAAGAAACACCGAGGCGAGCTCCTTCGTGATAGACCTTTATCATGCTGCAACCATCTTGGTCATGTTCCCTCTATCCAATAACAGTAATATATGCTAATACAAAAAATAACCAGACTATTTGCCCTTCCAGCCCCGGTTTGGTTACATTGGTTTGAATGGGAGAAATTCAAGATGGCCGCACCATGATAAAGGTCTATAGCGAAAGAGTAGTGTTCTTCGTGCATCGAAAGAGTAGTGTTCTTCGTGCATCACACAACGCACGGCACCTGCATGTTGTACGTCCTGTTCGCAGGGCAAAGTAATAGTTAAGTGTCTTTCTTAAAGTAATGAGCTAGGTCTTTCTTAAGTTTCATGACCGGGGACCGAACCCACACTCTGACGCTGAACACCAGAGCTCAAAGCCGGTGCTCTAGAGACCGCTTGGTGGCCACGGCAATCCTGAAACAAGAAGCGTGCCAAGAATGCACAATATGCACTATGCAATGACGTATCTAACTTGTTAATATTGTTTTATATTTATTTTATGTAAAACAATGAACTCACAACTCGTGCGCCACTAGATACCTCAGTATGTAAAATAAAATAGGTCGCAAGTTAATTATAAGTTGGTCTATAGGATCTTTAAAAAACAAAATATATATATAGCCTATATATATATGGTGTAAACACTGACAACTTCATGATTTGCAAACAAATGTGGAACTTATGCAGATGTAATCAAACTTAATCAATTAAACAACACTGTAACCCATATACTGTTTCAGTGCGCCTTAAACTATCAATATTATCGTCACGCTGCGATTCCTCCATGACTCCACGTTCGATGACTTCATGTCATTTCTTGGAACACTTACTTAATCCTCTTCGTCCCCATTGGGACAAAATTCCGCGTTGCAGTTTCTGTAACTTGATATTTTTTTCGGGTGGAGTTGTGAGCTCTATACGCCAAACCATCAACCTGGAGGACAAGGTGCTGAATTTGTCTGGCCCCTTACCTTGAACCTGCCCGACATGGTTGAACCTACCTACATTTACCCTCATGGGTATAGCTTTCAGCTTGCATTGAAGCACACAAGCCTTTCATCCACAACAAGATGGACAAGGAACACGGTGCAACTTTACCGAACGTGGTATCCCGTTCAGCCGGGGCCTTACACCCCTAACGCCACACAGCGTTTCCAAAAAGTGTGAAGTCATGAGTTGTGTGTCACGTGAAATCTGGCATTACAATTCAACCGCAGACTGCAAATTCCCGCCACCGAGCAGCTCGCCGGCGCCACGTGCGTTATTTATTAAAATGTTGACCTGTATTCCTCGCATACAAAACAATCTAATTGAGCTGCAAATCCAGCGATAGCCTGTATAAAAGTTGAAATACATCGACACGGTACAATAAATGTTACAACCCAATTTCATACATCGTAGATCAGCTTAAAAAAAAAAAAAAAAAAAAAAAAATTATCGTGGTGTAAATCCACTATTTGACTATTTGACCTAGTATTGCAGTAACCGTTTTTACAGCGATATATATTGCGACAAACGGGACTACAGACAGCGAGACTGCTGACGCCACGAATAACTGACACGCGTAGATTGTAAAAACTAGCAGTCGAAGAAAACATTGTGTGCTACGCACCATTATGCCCCACATGGACCATTATGTCCGACGAAGAAATTTTGAACTATCATGTCCGACCCATAGTGTCCGACAAACCATTTAGTCCAACCCATTGTGTCCGACGAACCGTTATGTCGGACCCATTATTTCCGTGGACACAAATGGGTAGGACATAATCGTTCGGCGGACACAATGGGTCGGACATAATGGTTTGTCGGACACTATGGTTCAGAACTGTTGTCGGACGTAGTAGCCACGGCTGACGTAATGGTGCACAACAGGCGTCTAAAGCCGAACGCTTTTTAAAACACCTCTATCCTTCGAAAGTGTTTTCAACTGGTTTTCTTATTGTGGACTTTTGAGGCATTGAACTCCTGATAAATATAACTAGATTAAAAACCAACCATGCATAATTATCGTAAGTAAAAAAGTGAAGCACTTTAAGCTTTGATACCCTACCCTTACCCCAATGTGTGGTAAGCTCTGTAAACTCGGTACTGCTGGACGAAAAAATCCAACAAGTTGATACTTGGTGGGATTCGAGCCCTCGACTCCTACATTCTACAGCAAATGTCATAACCAAGCTCTTGTCTCCCATCATTCATGTAATGAGTTCTTATGCATTACACATTGTATGTCCCGTCCGAACGACGACGAAATAGGGGATTGGGGGCACGGACAACGATGTAGGGGTTGGGCACGGACAGTGGTTGGGGGCACCCCATGCCCTCTCTCCCCTTACTTACGTTTCCGCATGGAACTTCAAAGCAATTCATCCTACCGGACAAAGCCAACATCAAATTGTAAAATTAATTATAAAAGTGTAAGTAAATTTTTTTTTTTTTTTTCAATAACTTTTACGCAACCTGAACAGATTGATCAGGAGCTTTACAAAATGTGTGCGCTCAAGGGAGTCATGAAATACGGTCCGGGGAATGTACCGGAGAATTAAAATATTGTTCAGCCGTTGAAAAGCAAATCCTTCGGGTTGTCGTAATCAGTCACTCGACGATAATTGACCCGTTCGCTGATGAACCATTATCGTCTTGATTGAGTCTCACTTGACTAACCACATCTTGAAGAAAAACAATCGTCAGACGATGCCAGTAAAATGACATTCTTCATGTCGGCATACCGGTATCGAGTGAAGGGAAGGGAGGTGTTATGTAGAAAAACAGGTTCATCAACGAAAAGTAATGGAATTCATTTACTTTGATAATAGTGACCTCCAGTGCCAACTGTGTTTTTTTTTATTCATGGAAGCGCGAACCACATAAGAGTGTATCTAAGCCTGTGACCAAAGCACAGTTACATTTTGTCACACAATTTAGGAAGTTTAAGGGGATAAAGAACCTTTGATGGGATTGCACCAAATCAACAGTCTTTATTACTCGAGCCCGCCTTGAAAGTTTAGCGGCCTATCAATCATGCGCGGTATGCCCAGCCTGCCGGAAATTATCTGATCTATCCAGAGTACTTTCTTGGCAAGTCAATTGGGTCTAGGCATCTACTCCTCCTCTTCCTGATCTAAGATCACCCGTCCTGGATGTCTCAGTCGGGATCGAGATCCCCCCTCGTATTTAAAGGTTAATATTGATTGCCCAGCCGCACTTGGTATTTGTTAATTGATTTGTTATGATTTACGCACGCAATGGTTCAGTTTATTTGTTTGAATTGTGTGTGTGTGTGTGTACTCTACGGTATCATGAATCAGTTAGTTGTTTGAATAGTACCCGAGAAACGAATTTATGGTGTTCCATTCCAGAGTCTCACTGAACAGACTTTCTTATTTGAATGAACTGGACTTGCATCTTAAAAGTACATGCTTATTTTATCCCCACGCCCATGTTGCTAAAAGAACTGTATACTCAAATTAGAGTTTTCAAATCATGCTGGAAAACAGACAATTGCACTGGTACATTTGGTGGGAGGCGAACCCACGACTGTTTGCATTCCATAGCAGATGTTTTTAACCAGAATTATGCGTGCACGGCACGGTCTTGCCTGTGGGCGAGTATCCAGCTCGACCCCTTGCACTGACGTCACACGCAGCCATTGTGATGTCACGAAATCAGCTACAGCCCGCCATTTTGTAAATTAAAATTCCATGTAAAGCAACCTCGTTCGCAGGGGTGATCGATGTTGTCGCGCCATTTCCCCCATCATGCCTTGCTCGCTCATAACCCCTGTAATTGGCTGATTAAAATGTGCCAGTATCTGGCACATTTTATAGGCCTTTAACCGTTCCACTGTACGCGCGCGCTCAAATATGGTAGCCCGCAAAAGAGGCATCAAGTCATAGAGCCAACTGGTCCCCTCTAATTCTTCTTTGATTTTGTGATATGTCTAACTGTATGCAGTTTAGGTTGACCGTGTCAATAACATGATTGATTTGAAGCTGGATCGCGTCAAAATACTTGCATTTTGACAAGTAATCTGACTCCCAAAATGATGAAACCAAGATTTTCCGAGGGTGAAGACGTCATGTAAATTGGGTCAACTCCCCTTATTCTGATTTAAAGTCCCAGCTCAACATTGGTATAAGAAGAAAAACATAAATGTTCACAGATTTACATATACCTTAACGTGGTATAAATATAATGATGGTAGACAACTTTTCTTGAAAGATTTCTGCCTGGAGTGTTATCGTTTTCGAATGATAAATGAAATAAGATCAAAAAGTAGTTTTCGTCTCAGTGAGACGAAAACTCTGCCTATAGGAATGCGTACAAAAATGCTGAGTGCATTTTTACCGTTTTCTCGCGAACGAAACAATGAATGGAGCTGACATTTTCACAGGTTGGTTTTAGTACATATATCTTGATTTGTGCAAAGAATGGAAGCATTTACTGTCAGTTTACCATTGTTGAGCCGGGGCTGTAAGAGTGCTCTGCAAATGCAAAAGGCACGTACTTTTGAGGGAAATAAACCACAAGTAAGGGGATAACTCTTGCACACGCGCACGATCTCTAGAGAGCAAGCCGCTAGATTAAAATCGGTTAGAAGTTACATTCTTGGACCGCTAATAAATCTTCATACCTCAGGATACATATTTATAGAGGTCTTGAGGGGTGCTACCCAGAATATATCAAAAGTTTTAATAATGACTGAGGGGCTCATGCAAAAATCTACGACTCTTTAGTCTCCGGTGGGACAAATGCACGTATTTAAGTTCGTTTATTTGCCAAAGAATAAATCTCAGGAATTGCAGACGTTCGTGGGGTTACAGTAAGATTATTCGTCGTAAAAAGTTCAATCTACTCCGTTCCGAGAAGAGAAACTTTACTTGCCTATTAATATCTTGAGATTCCATGTGGCAAGCATTGCTGTACTTTCAAAATTGGTACATTGCACGACTACACTAAAATGCAAATCCATATCAAATGACTTAAACACGTTACAACTGAGGACTCGATCAAAATGCCGATAAATCGTGTGTAAGCAGACACTGGGTGACGTTTATGGGCCCCTTGTAAGACGTTTCAGTCGATTTGATAAGCGGTAAGAAGATCCCACGGGTCTACATTTAAGACAAATTAAGGACGTGGCTCCAAAACTGATGCAAGCACAATCAATGCCCGTCATCGCAAGACAGTGTTTGACTTAACTCTATGTGAACGAAAATACATAGCAGCAAAGACAACTTTATAATCATGCGGTGTAGGCCGTTTAAAACTTCACACACACAAAAAAACTATAATCGATGTTAAATTTTTGCATCGGGGATAAAGATGGTTATTCGTGTTTTTTTTTACCCATACACACATTGGTGTATGGGTAAAAATACAAATAATTTCATACAAAAATTAAACATGTGGCACAAAGGCCCAAACCACTTCAATGTATAAAGGTTTAAACATTAAATTAAAAAGTAAAAAAAAAAAAAAAATACAAAATACAAATTAAACAAAGTACATAGGAAGCTAGAAAAAAGAATAACAATACAAAACGCACAAGAGCCAAGTGGCAAAACACACCGAATTGCAAAAAGACATGCACAAAAGGGAAAACAAAGGGAATGTGCGCAACGGTAATTATTACAAACCTGTAACAAGTTCCAAATTTAGGACTTTTGTTAGTGCATATTGTTAAATTGTTGTATCTGCCTGTATAGCAATAGGGAATGGCTAAGGATTAAACGAAGCTTGTGCATTGGATCTAAGAACTATAGTACAGGTACATTTCTTAACTGGGGGAGCAATCAAATTACGAAATTTGTTCGAACTGAGCAATTTTTGTCCATAACTATGCTATATATTTTGTCTTCTTTCCCGGAGTGTAGTTAAATTAAATTCATTTAGTGTATTATTATAACCCGTGTACCTAGATCCACACACACTTGAGAAAGCACGTTTTTGGACCTTCTCAATCTGTTCATATTGTTTTTGTCGAGGGAACGAAATCTCATTTCTCCACCTCGAAATAGCTATAGCTGGTACGTAGGCCTTGATAACCCATTATATATTTCGGAATATGAAAACTGTTTAGAGCAGTAGTCCGTAAAAGTTTGAGGCCGGTGACTAGCATTTTGAGGGAATTAACGGTTCGAGGGAACGAAAAAACATTTCGAGGGAAGGAAATCACATTTCTTCACCTCGAATTGTTAATGGTACGGAGGCCTTGAGAAGCCATTATATATTTCGGAATATGAGAACTGTTTAGAGCATGCAGTAGTCCGCAAACGTTTGAGGCCGGCGACGTAACATTTTGAGGGAATTAACGTTTCGAGATAACGAAATGATAATTTGGGGGGAACGAAGGTATATTTCGAGGGAACGATATATTTCGAGGGAATGAAATAATGTTTCGAGAAACAAAAATGTTTTTTCCTGTTTTACTTAGTTTTCTCGAACTCCGAGACGGGTCAAATTTTACCCGTGACTTTTCAGAGTGCACGGTGTCATGCAAGGCCGTCCCTTAAGGAATGTTTGACTGGTAGTCGTTTGGAAACGATGAGTCGTTCATTTGAAGTGTAATTCTCAGAGCGTATCGGTCACAAGGGGGTACTTTGTGTTCCAGCGTCTCTTGTGTGCCCATTCATTGTAAAGATTGAGTTGAGTGGCTTGGCATTCTGCCATAATAAAAAAAATGTTGTATACCCATATATTATGACTTTATGACATCACATGTGCGTGCGTAAAAGATCCGCAACGGTCGAGAGTTCAGTGACATCAGAGAACCTTTGCAAAACAATAACAAAGTTTCACTCCAAGTTTTTATTTATATACTTTTTTGTAGGTTTTTCAATAGCAGTTGTTTCAATATCTTTGTTATCTTTATACGTTCTATCAATAGAAATAGGACCCTCTTCTGGTCACCCACAGGCCCGAGGGGTGCATAGACGTGCACTATTGCCCGAATAATGCCAGTCCATATGTGTTTTATAACACACCTCAGTCCAGAATGTCGGTTAGAGGAGTAAAGCGCGGTTTTTTGGCTGGAGAATCTTCTCGATCCGCCCGCAGACGCCGCAATTTGTGTTCTCTTGAGGGCGCTGTTTACCAGTCAATAGTTTTTGGGTTTTTGAAACTTTCCCGCTTTGCGAACTATTTCCCCCAAATGAAGCGCGTGCGGTGCGTGTGGTGCAGATTTCATGCGCTATGTTAAATTAGTTCACCCCACGCGACCATGTTTCAGCCAATCAGGGTAAAGAACCAGGGAGAGGTGTGTTATAAAGTAATTTATATGCAGTTTCGAACCTCTCTACCTATTGTTAACATTGTTAGAACGAATAGAAATATTTTTCAGTTTCGTGCAATAATATATTAGTCGACGGAAGAGGGCGCTTTGCTGTGACATCACAACAGGACCCCGATGTTGTTGATTTCCAACATGTTTCCATAAACTTATATAGTAGCTGTCACATCTATAAGTGAGCCTTAATCGCCCACTTTTCAGAGCAATTCACCGATAGGCAAACACATTGAGAAGGAGCAGTGGCATAACTAAGGGGGGGGGGGAGTTCCAAACAAACGAACACTTATATGCCCTTTTCGAATCAACGGCTTCGGCTTTGGATTAGGCTTCAGGCTCTGTCCTCTCGTCTGAAGCCCTGAGCGCGTCCGCAAAACACGCGCAATCGTCAAAACACCCGCGGGGCCAAGCTAGCCTTTTAGCCGAATCCGGAGCCGAAGCCGTGGATTCGAAAAGGGCCATAGTTTCAGTCTGACAGCGCCTTGATGTTAAAAGTTTACACAGGCGACATTCGTGCAGAGTAATAATTCCATCTGAAATGATGTCACGGTCGAGGACATCGTCTGAAGGCCCTTTAGTCACCGAAACATCAGCGCGTATAAAATGCACCAAATCCATGTCAGAGCATATAAGCCGTTTTTCTTGTTTTCACCCAAATGTGACGGCGTAAATTAGATGACATTGGCTGGATGTATGGTGTGTTTATTTTAAAATGGAAATGAATCTAATCTTCCAAAAATATATAATGTGCTGTTGACCCCTTGTACGCATCTTACGCAACATTATGTCCGACATGGACCATTTTGTCCGACAAGAAAATTTTGAACCATTATGTCCAACCCGTTGTGTCCGACAATTCATTATGTCCGACCCATTGTGTCCCAGAATACAATGGGTCGGACATAATCGTTCGTCGGACACAATGGCTCGGACATAATGTTCCAAATTTGTCGTCGGACGTAATAGTCCATGTCGGACATAATATTTGTAAACTTTTTTATTTTCCTACACTTTGCATTGTCATAAAATTACAATAAATGTATATAATAATAATACAATGGCGCGTAACACACACTCGTCACTCACCAGGGCCCAATTTCATGGCTCTGCTTACCGTAAGCAAAACATCGGAGCTTGCGGAAGCAGAAAATCCCGCGCTTACTTAAGCGTATTTCACGGGTTAGCAAGGAATTTTTGCTTGTGCGCGTGCGTAGTTAACGTAACTAAGGATTCCGTGCTTACACAGCTAGCGCAGAAATTCGGCGCTAACCTCGTAAGCGGCGAATGGTCTTCGTAAGCGCAGAATGACGCAGTAAGCAGCGCCATGAAAATGGGTCCAGTTTGGGAGTCAATAGGTAAGCGTGTATTAACGCCGCGTCGCCTAAAATTCACCCTATATGCTGTATAACACAGGGAGACATTGACTCCCAAAATAGGGCAACCCAAATTATTGTGATGATGACGTCAGGTGAATTGGGTCATTACCGTAAAGTTAAACCATTTTCCCCCACTCTCTCTCTCTCTCCCTCTGGAAATGAAAACAAAATGAAACCGCCTGAATCATAATCCATGCTATAAATACGAAGAGCTCGAGGATTTCTATTGTTTAGATTAATTGGGGCTGGATTAAGTATAACTATAAATGAAAACCGTCCTACATTTTTATCCGAGGTTGAAGGAGTCGCATTTCTGTCGTATGTGTATGTTAGTTTTTGTGTTCCGAAGCAGCCTGGTGTGTCTTTTCTCTCAAACATCAAAGGCTGTGTTCATTTGGTTGAACATGATTACATTCGCAAGTTTCTTACTTCCCTTCATGTTCAACCTGTAGCCATTTATAGTAGTTTCGGTCAACTCTCAGACATTGGTGTTAGCCGGCGGGACTTCTAAAGGGTCATGTCACATGGGTGGCATGGTTGGCTAGTGTGTGAAGTGCTCGCCTCTCACCGCTGTGGCCTTAGTTCGATTCCCGGCAAGGGCCATTATGTGAGAGAAGAGTTATGCGTGGGGTCTCCCCTACGCAACGTTGGTTTCTCTATGAGCCCCTTCGGTTTTCCTTTCGAAAAATCAAACACGTTCGATCGCTGGCTGTGCTCCTTGGTCATATATGGGTCAATGTGACTGGCTCAAATGTGCCCTTGCGCGCCTGCGGCTCGAACACGTTGTAACCGCGTCCTTCGCAATTCAGCTTCTCAGCTGCAAGTATTGGATGATTAGCCTCCCCGAAATTACATACATGCAGCCACCTCTAGGCATTCTCCACGAAGGCAAAACATACACATTTAAATATTCACTCAACTTGCTTGGGGATGGTAAGAAACTGTACGAAAAAGAACCCAATGTGTCACTACAGAGCTCATTTTGCATGCTGTATACAGTAGGTTGCCTCCAAGTTGCCTATAAAAATCGTGCCGTGTGACGAGGCCTTCGAAGCCGTGTCACAGGAGGCAATTCACAGGCATCCGCGGTCCAGGCAAAATGAGGCAATCTCCACGCAGGCAAAACATACACATTTTAATGTTCACACAACTTGCTTGGGGATAATAAGAAACTGTAAGAAAAATAACCCAATGTGCCACTGAAGAGTTCCTTTTGCATGCTGTAGGCTGCCTCCAAGTTGCCCATAAAAATCGTCCCGTGTGACGAGGCCCTGAGGGCCGTGTCACAGGAGGCAGTTCACAGGCATCCAGGCAAAATGAGGCAATCTGCAGGGAGATAATACGCTCAAATTTGACTTGGACGTATTTTATAGTATTATGACACTGCCTCGATCGTATGCATGCCACCGTTTCTTTTGCATACAGTGCAGTTGGTTGCCTCAAGGCTCCCTGTAAAAATTGCTCAGTGACCCAAGGTTTTCAGTGTCTGATGGGCACCTGTTTGGAACTTGTTTCATTGACACATTTTGGACGCCCTGTGCTTGGTGGAGTGTCTGTAAAAGCTTCCATTCTTTGCACAAATCAAGATAATTGTGATAAAACCATCCTGTGAAAATGTCAGCTCACTTCGTTGTTTCATTTGCGAGGAAATGGTAAAAATGCATTCAGCATTTTTTTACGCATTCCTAAAGGCAAAGTTTTCGTCTCACTGAGACGAAAACTAATTTTGGATATTAATTCATTTATTATTATTAAAAAAATCATAACACTTATGGCAGAAATATTTTGGGGAAAGTTTTCCACCATCATTATCTTTATACCATGTAAGGTGTATGTCAATCTGTGAACATTTATTTTGTTCTTCTTACCAATGTTGAACTGGGGCTTTATTAATCTACAGCAAATGTAGAATCTAAAAAAAAAAAAAAAAATCCAAACATACGACTTAAAATCTGTCACAATCTACATATTTTCCTGACGATTTATTCATTGGCTTGTTCTTTGTTGCCGCTTTGTGGTAGCATTCCCCCCCCCTTTTTTTTAATTTTGTCTTCATCCTCTGCTCCCAAGACAGATTGTGCGTTCTCTTGTTTCGCCAGTCTAGCATTCAAGTTGTTGAACAATTAACTTCCACTCTCGATTCATAATTATGGTGTTCATGTGACATTCTGTTGTTGTCGCGATCCACCGGAAATCGAGCTCGTCAACTCGTCTTGCGATATGACATTCAACTTTGTCAAAGGAGGTAAACGCAGACGTTGACAAAAGAATGTGGCCTTTTTTCATAATGTTTTTTTTTACCAACTCGTAATGTACATGCTGTGAATTTCAATTGAAAAAGTTAACTTCCACTCTTTGATTCACTTGATTATGTTCGTCTGACATTCTGCTCTTACCGCGATCTAGCAGAAATCGAGCTTGTCAATCCGTCTGGCAATATTACATTCAACTCTGTCAAACGGACGTAAACGCAGACGAAAACTATCCCTAAGGACGGCCTTTTCCTCACAATGATAATTTTTTCACTCATACATTCCGTGAAATTCAATAAAATAAAAAATCCACTCTTGATTCATATTATTATGCTCATCTGATAGTCTGCTCTTACCGCGATCCAGCAGAAATCGAGCTCGTCAATCCCTCTGGCAATATGACGTTCAACTTTGCCAAAAAAGGTAAACGCAGACGTTAACAATCTTTCGAATGGCATTTTCTTCACAACGTTAATTTTTCCCCCACTCATAATGAACCTTCTGCCAAGTTCAATTGAAAAACTAACTTCCACTCTTGAGTCTTGATTCATTTTATGATGACATTCTGCTCTTGTCACGAACCAGCAGAATTCGAGTTCGTCGATTCGTCTGAGAACAATCTTTAGGCCGTCTTTTCTTAATAATGTAAAATTTTTTCACTCATAATGTACATGCGTGAGCTCAAAACTAATTGCTTTACTCTTTTCTCAAACTATAGCATTTTAGCCAGAAAGATTTCGAGTGAAGTTTTCCATCATAACTATAGTTATTCGCAGATCTGTATGCATTCTTTTTCTTTCTTTTCAACTTTACCAATATTTCGCACACCCTTTAAACAAAACAAATTAACAATTTTTAAATCTTCGCCGTTTCATGTCGATGACTTACAAATAAAGCTGTAAAAGTTGCTCGTGTTAACTTGTGTTTAATTAACTTTTTTAAATTGGTTGTAAATAATTCGAATATGGTGATCATGCTGTAATTTGCACATTCTTCTGTTGTGTTTTGTCCGGATGTTAAGGTGACTTTTTTGGGGTAACATTATTCCTGCAAGATATTATACCAGTACTTGACAAATTCTTGTGTGCACAGCCGTGGGGAAAAACTCACGAGACCTTTTTCATTGGTTATTTTTAGTATGTCTTTCTTGTTTTGGTTGTACCTGTATTTGGCTGCATGTTTTGGGCGTTGACCAAAATCTGGATGGTGTAAAGATTGTACACAGAGAACAGTTGGGAAGGTATTCTTCTTGCGAATTGAACTAACAATTTAAAGATGGTCAGAACTCTGGGTGAGGGTTGAACAGCCACTCTCTTGTTACAGCATCAACTTCTTTCTGGACCAGGGCCCTATTTGGTGGGCAATGGGGTGGGTGTCCATTGATGATATGGTCAGCTGTCTGCTGCTCTGCCCCACAGTCACAGGCCGGATTCTACATACACATGTTCGCATTAAAGCGCCCGACGCCAGAACACAGTCTGTTGAGTCTCATCCATTCCATGGAAGGTAAGAACCTGATGGGCAGTTTGAAGTTGGATTCTGGATATACCTCAAAAGTGGAGATGTAGTTGATTGCCACTCGTGTGACCACTTGCTGGTAATCCAGTGAGCTTTTGGTCTCTTTTGGTTGGATCGTCGCAGTGTGAAGATGAATGAATGCTAGGTTGGCCCAGTAGACATTATGCGTATGACGTCACTATCAGCATTTAGTACAGGAAAGGAAACCCTCCCACTGAGGTCAAAACAGTTTGACCTCAAAGATGGCAACGAATGATGCATTTATAAGGTCTATTCAAAACTACGGAGCTCCAAGAGTGCCATACCACTTATCCAGATAACAAGATTATTTACCTCGACTATGAGTTGACCGACTGAAACGAATGTAATGTTTCGGGCCCACGTCAATTAAAAGGGAAAGAAACGGTATCATAAACTTATGAGCAAAATGATGTTATGGGTGACAGGTCATTTCTCCCACAGTTGGTCGTGATTTACTACAGTTACTGTACATGTATTTTTGGAAGAAAAGTTTTACAACATTGGGCAACGGTAGACTAGCTGTGTATTACCCGTTCATATTCTGACCAGTGTTGGGCAACAACCGTGTTTGCCCGGATTTTTCACAATGTTCATTTAAGTGTATACTACAAGATACGAAAGTAAAATTGTATTCTGACTTCGTTTTTAGAAACAGAAAGGATATAACTATGTAACTTTTGTACATGTTTATGACACGGATGCTCCCAAATTAATGATAACTATATATGAACACTTCAACAGATGATAGTCCACGGAGGCATTTGCCTCAATTGCCCTGGTCATTGCCTTGGTACCCTTGAAATGGTCCAGTACAAATTAAAAAAAAAACTTCATAGTTGTGCCCTTTGTCAAGAAGAAAATGCCTCGGTGCCTTTGTCCTTTCAAGAACGAAGCAATCGAGCCCGCTTCAACCTTGTTCGGTTAGAGGGCTGAATTATTAAACTATCTTTTCCGTACAGCTGAGTTTGCTTACTTGTGTACTGATTTGCTCAACTGTTTGTCGTTAAAGATCTTGAAGCAATGCGTCATTTAAGCTCAAGGTTCCAATGACTTTATTTGGAGACTATTTTAAGGACAACACCACCGGCTTGTTATTATTATTGCTATGCCAGACGCACCCGTTTGTCATTATTAAAATGTGTGGTGCCTGATCTCTTTTTGATACTGTACACTGAGCTCATGCGATAAGAGGCGGAACATCAATGGCGATGAGATTTAAGTTATTTTGTTAAAGTTGATTTCGTTGATGAGATTGGTGTGGCGGTGTTTTAGCATTCAGTATTTCTTATAAGGTCTGGCCTTTGCGTTGACATCATGTAGGTTAAACTTTCTTTTTGAGTGTGTGTGGCTTCGAAAACGCCGGTGGACCCAACGTTTCAGACAGTATACTCTGTTGGACGTCACGTGGAGTCCACACCGGTTTCTTCGAAACCACACGCAATCAAAGCGGAGTTTACCTACATGGTGTCACCGCAAAACCAAACTTTATTGTCTATCCACCATGCAAACCTTCAAATCTTATTTCTTATAATGTTGTGTATTCGAAGTGTTACTTCGACCCTGCTTGGAAAGAGCGGGTTCTTAGCCACTGTTAAAGTAGTAGTTTATAGCGTGTCGTGGCCGAGCGGTCTAGAACATCAACTCAGGTTGTGATGACCGAGTCATCAGAGTCAGGGTTCGAATCCAAGTCGTGACATTTGTGTTCTTGGGCAAGACACTCAAATACAATTTCTTCTCACTACCCAGGAGTAAATGGGTACCTGCGAGGGTAGAGATTGTTCATGTGAATGATTAGCAGCCTCTGTGCCAATTTGGTTGCCGTTGCTGCATACTCTAAAGGAGTTGAGATGGTTTCAGCAATGGGTTTCAGGACTGCTTTCAATGCCTAATGAACAGGGGTAGTAACAGTGTAAGACGCATTGATGCAATGTTTAAAATTGTCTAATTAATGTTTTTTATGTTTATTATTATTGTTAAAAAGCGACATTTTCTTCCGGAGCGGCGTGAAAAAAACAAAAAAAAAAACAAAACAAATAAAAAATCATTACAATGCACAAAACAAAGGAGTAACGAACTGGAGTTCAGTAAACCACGCAGGAAGAATTGTGTTGTCCCTCCATGAATAGACCCGATGGAGAATGCTTTCTCACTGTTTGAAAACGATGGACCTTTCACCGCCCCATTATAATGCTTTCAGATGTACACTCCAATATGTCTGCTAGTTGACGGAGGCAACGGAGGCAATTTCCTCAGTTGCCCCTGGTCATTGCCCCTGGTCCAAGGAGAATGTTTTTCCACTGTTTGAAAACGACGGGCCTTTCACCGCCCCATTATAATACTTTCAGATGACAAATCGCCCAGTCCAGTATATTGTCAGTAATAATTATCAACTGGTGAGATATCAAATCAAATCTTTCGTCGCTCGTTTAATTGAAATGAGCACATTAATTTTGCTCGGCTCTTGCTTGAACCACAGAACCTATCAAATAATAATAAATGAATAGAACAAATAATTAAAAGAAAATAAAGACATCCGCACAGCTTCGCTTTGCTCTGCCATTAATTTGATTTTTTGCCATCGACGTCCCCCAATGGTTCTGTACACAAAATCGAACCGAGAACTTTCTCGGTGAAGTGAACATAATTTTGTTGTGCTTAGCTACTTTTTGTGCCTAACCATCTCTATAAAATAGGGCCCGAACTGAAGTTAAACCGTCTGTTAAAGTCCTCGTTGTCAACGGGTAGAGACGCCCCCACGCGATGTAGATCGTTTGTATTTCTACAAACACTTATACCTCTCCAGTTTACAGATAAAATATGCGGCACTACAAATAAAAATATCACATGTCGGCACATATGTAATAATTTTTCTATGCCACCAGCCTAACATAACAACGAATTGATGCAGGAATTTGTCTGATCGTATCCCTTTTTCTTTTTGGTTGTTGTTGTTGTTGCAATATTTAATACAATGAAGTTAAATAGAGGAAATTGAATATCACCTAATACCGAGTGTGAACAACTTATCCGTGTTATTGCTGTATGAGATGAATTCAAAATTAGACCGCCGAGAATTGTAACTTAACGCCCACTCAGGAAATCAACGGAGATATCACACGCTTTCATATTGTCGTTCTGCGAGGTGTTGTACCTGAAATGCATCCACGTTCGAACAACATTTTGAAAATGTCCCCGTAGACTGGCGAATAAGACCTGGCATATAATCTGCTTTTTGAGTTGTGCATTCTGCGCTCATTTCTCCTTCACTTATGATTAATATAACAAGAAAAGTTCCACACTGTCAAATTTATATGGAAATCTGAAAGAGGATATTGTCCACTTCTTGACAAACTGTCAACTGCTCGTCTTTATTTACTGTAATTTGCGAGGAAGATAAACATTACTGTCGAGTTAGAACTGGATTTAATCGGTGTCCGAGTGTAATTGTTTTTCTTTCTGTCTTTTTATCTCTCCTTATTTTTACCAGATGGAATATTTCTATCTTGATTGTCCTGGGTTGAACCCGTGTTCGATACACAATTGTCCCTTGTTTGTTTCCCCCTTTACTGTTATGTGTAGCGGGCTGGGGGAGGGGGAGGGTACGTCATGAAGTTATTTTAGCAAGTAACCTCTGCTTGGTCTTTGGGAAACCGTTGGGGTGTTCATGGACAATTTTAAAGGTAAAATATAGGCTTGGTGAAGCTGAAAGTGCAATGTTCTTACTTTATGTGATTCAATATATACATGAAAAAAAACCTGAAAATGTGGGCTCAATCTAGTCTGAGTCAGGAGAAAATAGTGGGAAATCGTGCACACTTTTCACCATGTGAACATAATGTCCTTAGTCTTGATTGTTACAACCGATATTAAAAAGGGGGTCTTCACATTCTATTTTGTTTTCGACTTTGAAAGTGTTTCAGCAGAAATATTTATATGGAAGATCGGTACTGGTTGAACTTTATAATCTGTAAGCTTTCAGACTGATACTAATACAAAATAAATAAATAAAACAACAGCGACAACTACGACAACAAACAGTTGGATGAACATCAATCCTGTATTCTACGTTTAAAGAAAATACATAAATAGGAATACAAAAGCAAGGGTGTATTTTTCTAAAGTAGGATGTAGGAGTAGAAGAACGACTAAACAACCAAATAAATAAAAACAGGAAAATCGCTTAGCATTTTCAATGTAATTATCATGAACGGCATAACTATTGCAAAACGTGTGCGTTTCACCACACACTGGCACTGGTTTCTCGTCGCAGTGGATAGTTTTGGTCGAACAAGCGCACGAAATGTTTTAACGTTGCCAACACACTTTCTCTTGTATATACTTAACATAATATCTGATTGAACGCTATCCATGTTTAACAGCGGCTGTTCGATGTACTTAAATGATTGATGTGGTACTTATATAGATAACGTGCTCGAGTGTTTAATGTTGCCAACATAGCAACTCCATTTAGTAAGCATCTGTTTTTTTTAAAAGGACACATTGCCTTCGGATTGGGTGTTTTTAGGCGGTAAAAAGCGTTGTTATGAAATGAATATGGTAGGGAATATTTTTTAAAGCATAAATTGTGTGATTTCTGTTTAATTTCGTGAACACGGTCTGCCGTTCTGTAGAACCAACATTTTGACTGCATATTGCGGACCGTATGTTTCTATGCAGAGTGTGGTTCTGCTGGTTGTATTTCCGAGAGGCAAATTTATGTTTCTGATCAACTACTAGCTAAGTACAACACAGGTGTAGGTGTTTTCTTGCATGAACAACTCTTAAGAAGGATAAGGAGCAATTCCAAAACAGCAAAATTTTAAGAGATTTGAAGGCAATGTGTCCTTTAAGAGTACTTTGGTTCAAGCATTGACCTGGTTTTTGCCCCTCCTGACGATGATTTCCCTGTGAGTTAAAAGAAGCTCATCTTGGCTTGTTAGAATGAGCTGCTTGGCTAGCACATAGAGGCAATTTACACTGGATCTGTTGCGACGGAGGCTAGCAGATTGTAGGGGATCAGGGACGGACTGTAGCCTCGCGAGGACCGGGGCTTTTACACGTTGAACGCGGTCAATTTCAATTTCCCGGGCGCCTTGTATAGTTTTGATGACGGTCTTGCATGAGGAAATCACTGAAGGCCTCGATGCGTCTATGCTCACTCGGATTCCACCCCCCCTCCCCCGAGGGGGTTGGGGGATCAGGAATGACGACATTATTACCGGAATGGTTTTACCGAACCGTATTGATGACTCCATCACTCACGTGCTTGATACGGTCACTGGCAATTTGCTTTCACGGGTCGAATCTTGCGGGGTTGCCTTCTCAATGCTGGACCCAGCGTGATATGTTCAACCTGAAAAAAATGAGGACTTGTGTGGTCGGGCCACCAAATTAGCTATCTTGTTTATTAGAGGGAGTGGCCTCTGTAAACCTGCATGGTTTGGGGGGTACCATCACTTAACCTTCTCCTCGATTGAGTTTGTTTGAAGATATTTCCCATGTCCATCAGATTAAATTAACTCGACCCAAACCTGTCGACTCAGTTAGCAAAGGATGTAAGGCCTGACTAGTGGGGCAGATGTAGGGGGGAGTATTTTGGGGGAATTGTGCCTTTGATGATACAAACATGGCATTTGTTACACATGGAATGTCATGAGAACGATACATGGCGCCGTAACAGATTTGAATTTTGAAACAAATAATATTAGGTGGAATAGCAGGCAATTTTCCAAGTTTTCAAAATTGCTGCCATTGCTTGTTAAACTACCTAATTGTTTGAAGGTCAGACTGACTAGGAATATCATTGACTTTTTCTAAAACCATATTAGTAAGAAGATGGGAGTTGCTTTACTTTGCCCACCCCCACCCCCGCCCCCGCCAAAAAGTAAAAATAATAAATAAATAAAAATAAATCAATTAATAAATAAAAAAAAATGATAAAACAAAATATATATATAATATGTATACATAAAAAAAATTAAAAAAAACAAATAATAAAACAAATAAGAAAAGCACATACAGGGGGAAAACATTAATACATAAATAAAATAAAAACCAAAGATTTACTTTCTCTTTAAGTGAACTAAATGTCCATTGATCTTAGTAAGAAGATGGGAGTTGCTTTACTCTCCCCTAAAAGGGGCACATGTATGAGTGAAAAAAAAAATAAATAAATAAATATATATATATATCGAAAGCAAAGGCCATCAACCCTACTAGTTTTATATATATATATATAAATAAATATAAATAAAAATGAAACATAAATAAGAAGAAAAGAATATAAATGAAAAGGAAATGCAAGAGTAACATAGAAACTCATACATAAAAAACAACAACAACAACAACAACAATGGTTTACTTTCTCTCTAAGTGAACTAAATTTCCATTGCCCTAAAATACACTGTATACACGTGCGAACATTTGGGGGTAATGAGAGTTGAAGTATTTGATAGGAGCATAATATAGTTCAATAAATCGATTCAGAGTGCTTGTACCATCTGGTTGATATACGAATGTCCCTGAAAAGTGGGAAGTTTTTTCTATGCAACCCATGTGAGATATTTCAGAGTTTTACCAGAGACCAAAAATACACGAACGAGTGGAGTATGTTCTACCCCCGTGGGAGAGACGAAAATTCCTGCGGTGCGTTGAACATTCTGTTGTACGAACGTGTTGGCACTCGGAAGGATATTCAGTCGCTTGCGGGTGTTTCTCGGTGGGTGACAGGCCTCCTTCGTCGTATCGAATTAAACAAGTAAGAGTTTTTATAAAACTTTTTGTTATTTTTCAGAGATAGCTCGAGAAGAATTGCTGAATTCATTCCTTTTATTGCGATGTATCAGTCCGTACGTATATCTGAATTGTGTATCGACCCATTTTCACTGGCACAGGTGATGAAGGGACCCACCAGGGAGCTGCGGATTGATAGGAAAATGTGCCCAAGGACGAAGTAGAATCGGAGGGTTACCAGTGATGTCTATTTTCCCACTGTTTAAGTTTATCACGTACCGGTGTCACCGGCCCGGTCTCACAAAGCACTAAGATTCCTCTTAAGATGAGTTGTCAGTATTAGCATAGTGATGTGTATTGTGGCATGACACTTTGTTTAGCTCTTTGGGATATCGATCCCTGGACATGGTTTCATAAACCCGTAAATCGTGAAGTAGAAAATCGTGTATAGCAAAGTTATACAAATAATGGTATTTTTCTTTGTGTGGACAGTATTACCGACTTGGTAGTTAGTATTTTGTAGTCATTCAGTAAAGCTCATTGTTTTTACGACATGATGTAGAGCTATTCTTTGAATATTTAGATCATATACAAAGCACCTTTTTAGGATTTATGAGGTGATGCGGCGCAATCTGCAGCCAACCACGCCAGAAATTTCAGGTGAATCCCCTTCTCTGAACGATAAGTGTATTGGGTTCATTTACGTGCGTTACCCAACACACAGGACCTCACAACTTTACGTCCACCCGGAAGACGAAGCATTGTATGGTTTAGGTGTCTTACTTAAGGACACAAATGCCATGACCAGGACGTGAACCCACACTCTGACAACACCAGAACTTCGAGTCTCTGGTGCACCACTCAGCCACGACAACACGACATACTCCTCGTCACACTCATTAATGGAACAAATATAGCTTGGTAAAACCATTTTTAGTCCATGAGTGGTTTTCTGGGATAATGTATGACCCAATCCATTCAACCGTAATATTTTCAAGTTTAATCAAACATGTGGTAACATCATATGGGGACCGGCAACTTTGGACAAAATTGGAAAGGAAACTAAATGTACCTCTGTACGGAAGCTTATAGGGACACTTTGCCTTCTGATTGGGCGCTTCTTGGGCTGCAAAAAGGGTTTGTTATTAGATGAACTTGGTTGGATAGAAATTTTAAAAGTAGAATATAATGATTCACCTGAATATCCCTTGCAAATGTGTGGTTTCTGTTTGATTTCGTGACAGAACACGGGCCGCCATTTTGTAGAACCAAATTTTTTGACTCTATGATGTATAGGGTCCCGTGGCCGAGCCTCGATTTCACAAAGGCCTAAAGGCTCATGCGTCATTATTGCCGTAGTGATTTGTGGTGTGACATCACACTTTGCTTGACGAAAGCCCGTGTGTAAAAGCGCCATCTTAAATATATACCGCAATGCATCTTGGGAAAAAAGAAATCAAGTTGCCAAGATGGACGCCGTGCTGTATGTAAATGTGCCAGGTGTATACGTGTTGAGTACTGCATTGCTTCAAAATCAACGCGCCGTGATGGTTGCCGATGTTGTTTGGACTCGATTTCACCCAGAAAACTTTGCGCGCCTACGATTTCTGGTCATGCGCACTGAGACATACATGTGGGCTACTAGGACTGACACACTTCTTAAGATGTATCTTATCTTTGTGAAATCGGTCCCAGATGCATAGTAAATCAGAATGACGTCTCTTTATGGTATGCTCTGTGGTCTAGTGGGAATACATCTACTCTAGAATGCGGGGTCGCGGGTTCGAATCACACACGAGTAGCATGTCTGTGGATTTGTTCCCGCAGGACTCTATAAAAGTACTGTTCTGAGTTACCGGTATGCAGTGCTTTTAACGCATTCGTGTAAGGGCAAAACGAAAATAGTAGTCTTTAATATAGTTCAGGAACACGAAAATGCGAATGCCACAATGTACCGGCTTGATTTTTTAAGGGAAACTACGTCCTTGTTTTTTGAAAGAATAAATTAGTGTCCATCCTCTGTATCAGTAAATCCAGAGGGTTTCTTCTCCAGACCAGGAGAACACTCTTATCCAATTGTCAGGATGTTGGTATTTTCATATCATCTCACTCCTGTGATCTAGGGAGATTTAAAGTACCAGCCCTTTTTGTTTGACACATTTCAGAAAACAGAAAAAGAAAGGGGTGAAAATATAATTACTAAATCCACACTACTAGAATAAAAGTACCCAAAGGTGTGACAATGCTTTGCCCTTGTGCTTTGTAGCAAACCGCTGTATGAAACGGTCATGTGCACTATTAGGTAATCCGGTAACTCGTCATTTACGTCAAACATACTTAGATATCAAAATGCATTATGGGGGAAAATTTAAACGTTCCCCCAACAACCGGATGGGAACGCACTTTGTAAAATTATTAAAATATCAATTTTGATCCCAAATGAACTGATGTGAACTATACGTTTTTCTCTTGGTAGGTATGGACACAAATACTCTTTACCTATTTTGAGGGAACCGGGGTTTAGAGGACTTTGTTACTGAACCGCAAATAGATGGTTGTGTCGGCCATGTTTTTAATTCGGTTGAAGATAAATTGCAGTTCAAGGGAGGGTATGGATTGTTCTGATATAGAAATTGCAGTTCACGAGAGGGTTATTGTTCTGAACTATTGCAGGATGAATAACGGCAACTTTTTTTTGTTTTTAAAGGTCTGCACGTTGTATTTAGTGTTTGTCTAACTGACAATAAACTATAACTGGTAGTACCGTCGTGTGCCCGGCAAAAGGACGTAAGGGAATGTTCCCGGCAAAAGGACGTAAGCAATTTATGTTAAAACTTGTGTTTTAAGAATTATGAGCCGGAAAGTTTGGTAAACATGTTGCCATGCAAAAGTCATTCTAGAAAGGTTAAATTCTGCATGGGGAATGGGGAAACACGTTTTCTGGGTAATTCTAGCAAAAAAAAAAAAAAAATGATGTATTTTTAATGTCAGGAGCCATTTTGTTGCTTACGTTCTTTTGTTACTGGAACAAACTACTTAATGTTCCCGGCAAAAGGGCGTAAGGCCTTACGCCCTTTTGTCGGGCACACGATGATACATTCCCACAGTGCAAATGGTAGTTATAGTTATCCACATCCGGCAGACAGTTTAAAATAAACGAATTTCAAGACAGTACACACGTGTGAAATAGTTTGTTACCTCGCCTATCTTTTTTTTTTCATTTTTAATTTCCAGAACACTTACAAGGAAATGCAATTATAAATGCACCGTTTCAAACAAACTGGGGAAAAAACCGTCTATGTTTTCACCGTTTTTAAACACCGGGTTTGGGACTCTTAAGTTTAAAACTAATTGTTAAACTCATTTCTCATAAACTGTGGCATTTCAAGCAACCAATTTTCAAGGGAAAATTTCAACCAATTTTTGTTGTTGTAGGCCCTATACCATGTAAGTTTAACGTGCAGATCTGTGAACATTTGTGTTTTCAATCTTTTATACCAATGTTGTGTGCACCCTTTAAATAAAACTGTATGCTTTGTTAAGATTTTAGCGTGGATCGCGCCGCCTCACTCACCGGAATCTTGCCTCATTTGGTAACCCAAACCAAATCCATCAAGTGAGAATGATTTTCCCGGTACTGGAAGTTGTCAGGGTGCAGGATATAGCCACTCGTGCGAGGGGGCTTTAAATTCATCGGTTTACATCAGCCTCTTCAGATAGCCTCATCTGACTCAATTCCCGTAATAAATAAACCACAGACTGCAGATAAGAATGGATAATGCAGAAGCCTCGTCCATCGGTTCCTCCTCGTGTATGAGTAGATATTCTTGATATTAATTCACCCGGAACTGTTTCATTAAAGTGATGGCATCGTCATTTATTTGGAGACATGTCGTCCTGTTATGGTTTTATCGGTCACTGTCATCTCAGAGGGCATCTCATAGGTTTTGACGAGGTAATCCTTCTGATTTTAATTTCATTGTTGGAGGTCAATAACAAGTGATTACGCGTACGTGTTTGTAGTTGATCTGGATATAGGAAGGAGGACGAGGTATTGTCACTTGTACGAACCGTAGAAGTCGGTTTGTTGTTTGTTGTTTGTGTTTGTTGCTCAGTGTGAGGTTGTATAAAGCATTATGAACATCCTATGGACCGCTATACATTATTCAGATGATCAGGCCACATTAAAAAAAAGAGAAAACAAGTATTGCCTATGATAAATAGTTTCTCGTCCAGGCCCACTTTTTCCCTTCTAAAAAATGTAAGCTCAATCACCGCTACATACGGTAATTGAGCTACAGTAATTGACTCAGATGGCTACCATTGGAGACCCGAGAAAAAAAAAGTGAAAACCCCCATTATAGGTGTCCTACTTATTTTTTTGCTTAGCAGAAAACGTCTAAGCAATATTTTCTGCTTAAGCAGTACTATGAAATTGGGCCCACTCCTAAAGACTTATCAATCGATGAATAATAATTAAAAAATAGAAATAAATAAAATAAAAATAAAAACAGCAAGTTGGCAGTAAAAACAGCAAAGGCATTATTGATAACGTCAGAAACAAAAACTTCAATAAAAAAAAATAAATAAATGAATAAATAAAAAATGGTATCAACAACAGAAGGAAAACAGAAATATCAGCAATAACAGCAATCGCTTCTACGAAACACTAACATCAAATGACAGGAACTACAAAACAGTACCGACCAACAGCAGCAGCAACGGCAACAGCATTGTCAGCCCTGTCTCAAACACAATTTATTTCACGGAATGAAACAACAACCTAATCAAATTCGTCAAAAGAGGCTTTACAAGATTTCTAGTCTTTTCCTTGTGTTTTTTTTTTTTAATAATGGGGTCAATCTCGTCTCTTATTCCGCTCCCGGGACGCCTTCCGTTTGCGGGTATATTCCGTCACTGTAATAATATCTGCAGCGATCTTTCCGGCCCAATTCCAAACGGATGTTTTGTTTTTATTCTGGGGGCAATGTGGCCCTCCGACCCCTATTAGATAATGTGATTGGTAGGGCTCGTCGCCAGTGGGGCATGTTTGGTTTGTTGCCGTGATGATGCGGGGGGGGGGGGTAGATGCTCTGTTTTAGTTTTAGGTTCCAGGATTCAGGAATCAAACAGGAAACCTGGAAACGGCTGTCTGCCTCCCTCCAGTTACAACATCTCATTTTGTTTTTTTACAACAGGTTATGAAGTGTATATTTGCCTCAACCGTAGGGGCTGTGGATATTTTATTTTGTCTGTTCCAAAATTAATATGATTTAAAATTATTTGATGGAATAGTTGTTTTACTAGCTCACCTGTCTGGCTCTTTGTCAACAAAATACCAAATATACTAAAGAGATTATCGGCAGTTTTATGCCATACGGTAGTTCAATTTTTCCCGTATGATGTCTGCATGTATTTATAATGCTGTGATGAATCAGTTCTGTCAGTCTTCATAATTTCGTGTGCAAATAAACACTTTACTTTTGCCAATAGTAACGTTCTGTTTGCCAAAAGCTACGTTACGTTTGTCAATAGTTACGTTAAATTTGCCAATAGTTACGATACGTTTGCCATCTCTGTTACGTCTGCATGTACGTAAAAAACGTTGCACTAATGATAGCGGCCACGACCAGACATCTATGCTGTGACGAAGCAGTTGTGTCAATGTTCAAAATTTCGTTTGCAAATAGATACTTTACTTTTTGCAAATAGTAACGTTACGTTTGCCAAAAGGTACGTTACGTTTGTCAATAGTTACGTTACGGTTGTCAGTAGTTACGATACGTTTGTCAATAGTTACATTACGTGTGCTAACAGTTACGTTACGTTTTTCAAAATTACATTAATTACGTAATACAGAATAAAGCTATTATCTCAATAACTTGAGTGGGGTAGTAGGCTTTGGCTCATATGTTTTCTGACCAAGATCCCTTTATTATAACTAATAAGGTTTTCACCAAATATAAACATTTAAATTGATTTGTTGAATCTTGGTTTTATCTGATTAAATATACTTGCAACTCAAAATCATAAATATTTATTATTAATGCAGGAATCATGGGATTTTAAGTGTTTGTATTGGTTCTTAAAGCCAGGTTTCATGTTTTGTGATCCCAAGTAAATACGGACTTGATCATGGGCATTCAGGTGGGCTCAGTGGTTTCTCTTCCTGCCTTTCACCTCTGTGGACCCCGGTTCGAATCCCGGACTGGAGCCTTGCATGTGGATTGGGTTTTCAGTCCCTACCTGGTTGCCTGGGTTTTCCCTATTTGCGGTTTTTATCACGCACATCTATAAACTGACATTTCTTCATCATGCTATCACAGTCACTTTTGTGGGTCCCTTGGTTTCAGTGCCAGAAATATGTAACAGTAATAATAAATAATAGTGTTGACATGTTGCTTATGTTGCACGTAGGAATATTCACTTGATGTTCATTCATTCGTCATCATCATCATCATCATCATCACCCCATCGTCATCATTATCATCATCTTCTTGAAATAGTATTTCTATAAGTATTAGCGCGTGTCTGATAATTGCTTTCAGTCCACCTCATAATTTTTCTCACCTGCAAGTTTTCTCCCCCGTTGAATGTTTCAGGCTTAAACAGTTTTATGCAATCGGAACTGATAAGGTCAGGGGTCACCGTCCTTTCCGTGTCTCCAACGTAGGAACAATGTCTGAAAGCCCGTAAGCAGATGTTACTTTTCTGCTTACGGAGCCGTCCTTATCAGAACCGCCGATTAAGCGAAAAGCAAAGGTACGACAACTTGCCGGCGGGTGAATGTAGTGGATGAGAAACGGAACATTGCAATCCCATTGTGAACACGCACGTGCGGTGTTAATTTTACATGATCGTTTTTTGAACACGACTATCATTAAACACTTATCTCTGCAAATTGTATTATAGTATAAGGACACACGTTAGCTTACTGGTAAATAAGTGGCGTATAACCAGCTCGCCGTAGTCCCCCCCCCCCCCCACAGAATCCCTGTCCCTCTTGCCCCCATGTGATTGAAAAGAAGGGACAAATGAATGATACGATACGTCCACCCTAATTATGTCTTTGCCCCCGCTTGCCCCTCCCCCTTCAAATATAATCTCTAGTTACGTCACTAAAATGTTTATTAAACTGGGCCTTGGCAGCTTTTTGGTTAACTCCTAAACAGTGTTTGGCTACTAAGCTTATTGGCTACCTTGCCCAAAGCTGCTCAACATATATTTTACTATGCAGATTCGATTGCTAAGAAAAGAAAGTTGAAAATGCGGGGCACCAGCTGCAAATGTGCGAAGTACGTGTCATTTTGGCTGGTTACGCACTCCGCTGGGCAACATTATCAGTGCTAAGCAAATGTGTGATGCTTACGAGGTTGGCTCAGTCGATTTCGTTTTGTCCCCATAAGATATGACGCGAAAAAGCTCTGTGCTTACATATTATTATTAGGAGACGTCATCATTTACGTTAACGGCCATTGTATGGGTTTGAGACAATGTTACCGGTGTAGCTGAAAAACGTGGAAAACTGGTTCAGCATGTCAAGGTTTTTCGTATCGTTGCACAGAAATAGAAACCTCTGTCTACGATCGAAATACAGTTTGACGCTTAAATTAGTTATCATCAAGACTATGATGTTTATTGTTTGTTATAAAATCGTCATTATGAGAAGAAGACACAAAACCCACAAAAGAAACATGAGCAGGGCTAGCTGCTTTACACGTGGTTAGAATTTCTTTTGGAAAAAGAGCTAGTTTTCTTCTGGCAAATGAGAAGGAACCTTGAAATCAGATCAGGCCTGATGCTTCGTTCTTGAAAGGACAAGGCGCGTGGGCGTTTTCTCCTTTGTAAAAGGCACCTCTATGAGGAATTTGAAAAGTCCTATTGGAACATTGCAAGGGCACCAAGGCAATGACCAGGGGCAACGGAGGCAAGTATCAAGGCTTGAATCTTCCCTCATGCGATCTTCCTGAAGCAAGTGAAACTATACTGAGTTTTGGTCCTTAGCAGCCTATGTATTTACTGTGGTATATGGAACATACGATTGGTTGAGCGCCAGATGTTTGTGTTATTTGTTAAAGGTTGTCTCGTTATTGCTTTTTTCTATTCTCTTTTATTTGTTGCTCCTACGCTTGTAAAATGTTAGTGTCCTGTAAATTCTGTTTTGTAATGTATGTTAATCTTCATGTATAAGCACTGCTTAATAATTCAGCATCGTGGGCTACAAAGAGTGTTTTTAATAA
The DNA here is from genome assembly GCA_911728455.2 of Marthasterias glacialis. Taxonomy (NCBI): domain Eukaryota; kingdom Metazoa; phylum Echinodermata; class Asteroidea; order Forcipulatida; family Asteriidae; genus Marthasterias; species Marthasterias glacialis. The sequence continues at coordinate 12,844,152 of OU452232.1, read as the reverse complement.
ACCAATAATAAATAATAATCATAAAATAAACCTGAATGAATATTTAGTGCCCTGTTTGCTTGTGCATTAAAGAGCTGATACATGTTTAGTTTAACAAAAATTGAATCTCCCCCCAATTAAAATTACAATCAACCCTGTAATTTATTTTTCTTCAACCGATCACGCATAAGTTTTTGCAAATTATGGTGTATAAGTTATCGATCAGTAGTCAGTGTTCCATTCCAATAGACGTTTTTTTCGACATGCCATGGGTCAAGGAGCACGACTTCTTCGGTGTTTTTCGTATGGGAGCACATTTTTGTCATAATCTGGATGCGAACTTGCAAATTTTCTTTTTGTAGTTTTAACGTACCATTTAACTTGAGATTATACAAGATCGTCTGTGGTTTATCAGGAATTGTTCGTGATTTCAGGTAAAAAAAAAACATATCCCCTTACCTTCGAAATGTCAAACGAGATCTGACCAGGTATAAAAGATATAAAGCCAATTCAAATTATGCCAAAACTACCTTCAGTTTTTATATTTGTTTATTATTGCGATCTGGTGAGTCTGGTCTCTAGACCCGGAGGATAACTGCTAACCGCTTTTCGAGAATTTCAATTTCTATGCAATCACGCCTTTGGTACAAGCGAGTGGAACGAGAGTCTAGTCACTAGATACCCAACCTCGTGGGTAAAAAAAGGAGCAGAACAAAAATTAATCGAAACAAAACACCACGGGGATGGTTTACTTTCCACTACTTTCCATTCTGATACATTCAGCGACCCAGGGCGACAAAACCAAAAGCCCCGGTAAGAGAGCGTTGCATCTTCGGTTACTGGAAAGTCATCCGTAATGTTTTGGATCATGTGATGCCTTTCAGTGTGCCCCCCCCCCCCCCCCCCCCGTTTTCCAGAGAGCAACGAAGGGCCGGTTATAGATACCATTCCTTTGTGCACATCAGTTCTTTATCATTTTTATATCCAGCAAAAAACCACAAGGGAAACTGACTGGGTAAATTTTAACTTTATCATTTTTGTCAAATTGGGCTTCCTGTATCACTAACTGGTCGACGGTTTGACGCTCATGCCTGATCATTTCCATAATTTCCATAATATATTTTTTTTTCGAGTTAAAGCCCCAGCTCAACATCGGTAAGAAGAAAAACGTAAATGTTTACAGATTTACATCGATACCGTACATGGTATAAAGATAATGATGATAGAAAACTTTTCCTTGAAATATTTCTGCCTGAAGGGTTATCGTTTTTATCGATCTTGAAAATGAAACAACGAAATGAGCTGAGATTTTCACAGGTTGGTTGTATTACATATATCTTGATTTGTGCAAAGAATGGAAGCGTTTACAATCAGTTTACCAATGTTGAGCTGGGGCTTGAACTGTATAAACGCGTTATCAATGTTTTTGTGACTATAACTGTTTGCACAGTTGCTTCCTGATTTAGTGGTGTTATGCCACTGGCTTACTCTTGTGACGTCACATAGCAGCGCCCTCATTTAACGTGGCCGTGTACACAAGTTTCAGTTGTAAACCAGGTTCATGCAACTATTATGTAATTTCTGAAACTGTCTCTTCAACTTTGTTTTATGTAAATAGTGACGTTTGTGCTAGTATCGTGTTAATAATCAGTGGCGTAACTAGCGTAGGGGAGGGGGAGGGGAGGGGTAGGTGGCGAAAGCTCAGAACCCTCGCCCCCATATAAGATCCAAAAATGCACAAATTAATGGGCTGACTACAGCAAATAACCCCTATGTCTCCCCCCGCTTGCTCCTCCCCAAAATTGAAAATGTCTGGTTTCGCCACTGTGTAACTAACCTCTATAATTAGTAATTTTGTTTTACGTTTACTGGAATGAACCGTAATTAGAACGCTTTATCAACCAGTTTTTAATTGAGACGGCACTTGTTACGTATCAAATACCATTTTCTTAGCGAAGAATTTTTTTAAACGGTACCCACAAATATTACGGCAACAGTTTGCCAATTTATAAACCGTAAAAGTAATGCAAAGTTTTTACAGTTAAGGTTGTGGAAATCATGGTGTTTTTTTCCCTTCTTTTTGTTGGTGTTTTTTTTACGGGAAACAAAAACAAAACTATTTATAACACCTGCGTTTTCAATGTGTTCCTTTGGATTTAAATGTAATGCCCGTGGAGAAACTAGATTCCCAGTGTCGAATGTTCCAGCCTGTGTATGTAAGCAGAACCTGCTACTGATTCCAGTTGTATTTGGATTGTATAACTAATTCGGCGTGTCTCTTTTAGCCAACTCGTCTCTTATTACCCGATGTGCAGAAGGCTTATCCATTATAAATGCGGCCTCTATCTATACATGCCTTGCCTATGTACGAAATGGACTTTAAAGACTCAATATAATCCCCATGGATACGGTACAATGCTGTTGTCCGTTGATTCAATGCACTGTACAGTATTGGTAAGGATAAAAAACATTATTGTTAAGTTTCAGTCAGTCTGAAAGCTTACTGTTAATGAAGTAATCACTAGAACCATTTTTTTCTGTGAAATATTTCACTCTGAAATGCTGTCATAATGCGAGAAAACTGTATACAGTTAATGTAAAATGAGTGAAAATGTCACTCTCCAGCCCCAGTGGTATCAATTTCGCTCTTTTGAGAGTGAAACTCACTGTGCACCACTCTTTTTGAGTGAAATTGAAGTGAACTTCACTCTGATTCAAGTTGAAATACCCGTCTTTCACTCTGAAAAGTGTTGTCCGCTACATGGCTGTTTGCAAGAGTGGTGTGGCGGACAAAACGAGTGGTTTTTCACTCTTTTACGTTTAAACCTAAAATAACGCAAGAGCTGATTTCGGTTGTAACAACCGAACTTAAGGAATTGTTTTACATGCTGAAAAGTGTGCACGGTTTCTCACTATTTTCTCCTGTCTCAGCAGAGCCACAGAGCCTGGAGTTCCTGCATGCACGATTTGTACACAGCCCAACAGAAGAACATATAAAATCGTACATTTTTATGGAAATCGCACTGTTCCATTTTTATCAACCTTTGATATGAAGGAAACGGGCACATCTCGAAACTTGTTCAGATGTTACTTTCATAACTCTTGAGTTCATGTGGAAACTATGACACAAAATGAAGAATTTCCCATATGACCAGTGTAGTATTTTGCCTGCCAGAAAGACCCTGGAATGTACAAGGTCACTCTTTTTGTAAACAGAGGTTTCAAGGATCATAGGTAGACAGTTAAACGGTCAGTGTCGTAACCATGCACGCTGTTTGGGGCTGGGGGAGGGGGCTAAAGCCATTCTCCACCCCCCGAAAAAAAAGATGAGATCGATAAATGCAAAAACGATTGGTTTGATATGTCAAATGCCCCCCCCCCCCCAAAAAAATGTCTTTTTCCCAGCTTGCCCCCCCCCAACCAAATGAAACTGATACGCCTCTGCACAATGTCAAATGGTGACGCTTCCGAAAGCGTGAAAAGATTGTTTTGAGATCTATGTGTAATTAAAATTTGAGAAGCAAACTGAAAAACAAAAATACTTGACGCAATTTTGTTGCCGTTTGAAGGTCTCATTCGTGTCAGTAAGCGTTTAACGGTTCGCTTAACTATAAGTTATTACAGCTAAACAATTTGTTGGAAAGTAAAACGGATTGGTAAACCAAAGATGTCTGTCTCTTCGTATAAACGCAAATCTCAACGCCCTACATTGACGCTCCTCCTCCTTTTACAAAGCAAATTTGCCGTGCGTGTCATTGTGATTCCTCGCCACCCCCCTGCCTCCACCCCCGCGTTGGCTGCCCATGAAACCACAAAAGTGACTTGACCCACCGGTTCTTCATAGGAATATTATTGCTATGTATTTTGTACATGTTTGAGGAGATTTGTCTATTTGCCTAGACGCTACATGCACTTCTTGGGACGAAATCCGTCTCGGAATCGTTCTTAATGTGTTTCGGATAAAAGAGTGATCGTAAATCAAAAACTGATAAAAGTGTCAGTTTTTGACGCACGTGGCTCGTCATGAGAAGTTGTGACGAAGTAAAAGATTTTACTCTTTTGTGATAATATTGCACACATCTCGTTTGTGTATTGTTGTATCGTTTCCATTTGGGAAGACTACAACGAAGTCTTTTAATGATGAAAGTGTAAAAGGCCTAATTGGAGACTCGAGAACAACTTTGAATACACATGTTCCGTATAGGTACGCTCGATTGGATACTGGCACCTTTTTGTCATTCATGTCTCAGCATGTATCGACTAATGTACGTATTTTTTGTAAGATGCCGCCTTCGTGATGGTGTTTATACTTCGCATCCATCAATTCAAGTCAGGCAAGTCAAGCCCGCCGCTCCCCCGTTCTCCTTGCTCTGTTTAGTCTGTTTAAGATGTGGCGCTTGATTAGTTACATTCCTTTTTTAAAGGGTGTCCATAACTTCAGCAAGACGTGTTTGCCTAAAATATTGAGAATACTAATACTACAATTTTTGAGAGATGAGTAAAACAATTAGTTTTGATAATTCGGAATGCGATGTTCGAGAACAATGATGTTTAAAAAGAGCTTTCACCTATTTGTTATGACCGGGATTCAGAACCACACTGATGACCTAGCCACCAGAACTTAAATCCCCAGCTCATTATTCGTAAACTGACTGTAAATGCTTCCATTCTTGGCACAAATCAACATATTTATAATGAAATCAAGCTGTGAAGATGTCAGCTCTTTTCGTTGTTTCATTTGCAAGAAAAATGGTTAAAAATGCACTCAGCATTTTTGTGTACATTCCCATGGGCAGAGTTTTCGTCTCACTGAGATGAAAACCAATTTTGGTCTTCTTTCATTTATTATTTATAAACGATAACACTTCAGGCAGAAATGTTTCAAGGAAAGTTTTGTACCATCATTATCTTTATACCATGTAATAAATTTATATGTAAATGTGTGACCATTAATTTTTTTCTTCTTTGTAGACTGTTCGGCTACGGCAAGCTACATTCTAAAACTAGAGTTAGTCAAAACAGCCTTAATTGGTAATTTTAGATAAGTTTTGACTACTTTTTAGTCAAAATGTGGTCTAAAATGACTAATTAACACTGTTTTGACTGAGTTAGTTTCTAGAGTGTATACTTGTACAGCACATGGCGTTTTTGTTATGTACACGACTTTGCCCAACAATAAACTTGACGAGCTTAACTCGATGTTGCAGATTGCATGTTTTTTTAATTTTATTTTTTTTATACAATTAGTCCCGGGCTTACTGTAAGGATTCGTAAGGATCAAAGTCGCACCTCTTTGCTTTAAACCTGTCTATTCCAGATGAGCGACTATACATGACCATCCCCTGTGTTTTCCAAGGTGGTGTGAAACCGCACCACCTGGAATATTAATGGTAATTTTAAAGCGTACCTTCGTTCGATATTAATCATCCCTGATGGTTGAGCTTGTAATCAGTGTGTAGAATGATGGAACAAATCACATCACAAGCTCAGGAAAGGATTTGCAGGGTCAAAGGTCGGCCGGAACACATTACAAACAAGTCGACACAACCAATTTCGCATTATTTTGCCGTTGCTTTTTTGACTTGCTAGGAGAACATTGACATGTGAAATCGAAAGACATGGAATCGAAAGACGTGTTGGCTTAGGAGCTATTACCCGAAATACGTTTTGAGTCAAAATCTGACAAAATGTTGCAGTATGTGTGCGACGCCATCTGAAAGCTGCAGAAGGATTTCGCCTTTGTTGTGGGTATTTTGAAGGCACCAATTCATAGGCCGTGGCCGTCATGTATTTCTACCTTAGCTGTGCAGAATTATCGAAGCTTTTTGTACACTGCAGCTTAAGAGCCCGAAGAAACACAACGGGACAGACAACCATGGGGAACCGTTGAAGTTGCCTTTTGAGTGTCAACTCAGATCAGACCCTGCAGATTTGAATCTTCACCGCAACACGTTTCCCCGTTGCGTGTTTGTCCGGAACAAACACACCGTATAGTAAACGTGCTCATGAAGGTGCTGTGTGGATGACATTTGAAACTTCCGAATCAAGTGGTCTATACCTATACAACGAAATGGTCAGGGAAAAAGCTGGTGTTTATTTTATTCAGATCCAGGACCTGTCACTGGTCTGGTTTTGAGTGGCGGATTTACGGATCTGGAAGTAGTGATTTTGTTGATTGTAGTTGGTCAACGAAGATAAATAGTTGGATTGGGTTATAGAGGGGACAGCGGACTGATTTTGTACTTGGCCTGGGGGCGAATCGAACTGGGGTGAGGAGCGTGTGACACCCCACGTTGCTCTCTGTCGACAGTTAGCCTTAGGCGGAAAATGAACTAGAATGACAATAAACTACAACAATATGTCTCAGACGGAAATTCAGTGGTTTAGCCGACTGATATATGTTAAATAGACTTCCTTGATGGTCTCCTATCTTGCCTCTGTGTTTATTGGTTTTACATAGTTGGTCTGTTGCTTATTGGTCTCAGACGTTTTCGCGCTGAACAAGTATGGATGACAATATCAGGCGGCAAATAGGATTCCCCACCACACCCATGGAAAAAAATGCCAGTTGGCAAGCTTACACCTCAAAAGAAAAGATTTGGTGCTCGAAATGTGGCATGGTATTAACCCCCTCCCTTTGTGGTCTGGGAATCTCAGGAATTCTTTAGAGGATTTGGGGGCGGCAAACAGGGTTCAGTGTGGTTGGAAAAATTGGCTACCATACACCCAAAAGAAAATATTGCTCTACAATGTGGCCAGGTGTACCCTACTCCCATTGTGTCTTCATTGTGTTCTGGGAATCTCAGACAATCTGTTGAGGATTGTTTTTGGCGTGTGTGTGTGTGTGTGTACCTGTAGTGGCTTTCAAACCGAGGACTTATAACACAAGGGACAATAGGTGCACGATTGCTATCACAAAGAAAAACAATGAGGTCCACGTTTGTCAGGACAAAGAGTTAATTAAAGGGGGTCCATGATTGGAAGTCATTACACACTTGCGTGTGTGTGTGTGTGTTTTTTTTTTTTTTTTTTTTTTTTGGGGGGGGGTGGTACTTCTGTACAAGAGGGGAAGAGTGTGATAGGAACATGAGGTGGGAGGCACTCTGCCACATATCAAGAATGGTATAAAAAACGCATTCGCTATGCCCATGTTGCTTGCTTAGAAGTCTGACCATCTCGACTAAATTTGTCTTTAATATTTATGTCATTAGCAGGAATGTGAAAAGTTGGAAAATATACAAACATAGAAGTTGTTAGTTGGTGGAAAAGTAGTCGTTTATTGTGGTGCTTGTTTAATATAACTAATTATCCAGTGGGCATGAATAATGACTAAACAAGCAGTGTCGGTCGTCGTCCAAGCTTTGGGGGTAAAACAAAGCTACCACTATGGTCGATTGTATACCCTTTAAACTTCAACACACCACATACCTGTACTTCTTTGATCGAGTGACATGAGTTTCCCCCATGCTCTAGATTTTGTCTGTCTGAAGTCGGTGGACAGAGATATTGCATCTTTCTGAAGACTTATGTGAAGGGTAACCGACCCTGACAATGTGTATCTCACACCTCTCATGACATTCTTTTTTAACGGATAGCCAAAAATAAAACTTGTGACATAAAGAAGTGAGTCCCGTCGACACTAACAAATTATGACTGCCACAAATTGATTCCCTGGATGGATTCAACAGCGTCCGCGTCTAGACACAATGGGGTTATCACTAGTTTCGAGCATATTCATTTCCTGGAGCACGTGCTGCCGTTCTACTTTTCGTTTTCCGAGCTGGCCCACTTTCAGGAGAGACATCCATTACTGCAAAGTCTTGCCATTTACTCAGTGGGCCTTACGGGTTACCAGCCAAATTGCTTTCTGAAATGATTGTGTGCACATTGTGTGCACATTGTTAAGGATACCGTTTCGTATTGCATAACAAGCGCTGTGGTGTGTCTGACGTGTTGTTTTAAAGGCTGTTAATGCTGTTCTTATTTGCACAGCATGTCGTTCCGGTTACCACTGACAAACTGGTTTTATGTATCAAATTGTGTGATCATCAGGGTGTATCTGTGCGTGTTGCAAACACGAGTGTGAAAGCGTTCGTTTTAAGAGGTACTGTAGGTGTTTCCATTTTCGCTTTATGGAATTTTTTCTTTTTTATGTAGCCATCCTTTAGCCAATGCTTGGAGAAAATACTATGCCTAAATTATTTTCGTCCGTATAAGATGTTGGATTTGAAACTTTGCATGTCGGCAGTACACACTAGTATAGGGTTTGCCGGGACACCGTGGACATAATCTATGTACGAGTTGTGGTGGTTCTGAAAATAACACGCTGAAACAGCTCGACCAGTATGCTCTGATCGGCTTTTTTTTGGTTGCCTGAAGACAATCCGAGTATACTGATCGAAACGTCGAGTGTTTACACGACCTTTTTTTAGGACCACCACAACGCTAAGAGAGATTACGTTCATGGTGTCACCACAAACCGTACCCTATAATAACGAAGGCCTACTTTTATATCCAGGTTGTCTGTAAATGTGTCAGACACTCGCGTAGTGGAAGCGTTCCAGGCATTTCCCTGGTTTTTTTTTTTTTTGTAGCAATATTCCTCCCAGCCATCTGTTTTTTCCTCCTCAAATTCAGAACCACAAAAAACCCTGATGTTTTGCCACTCATTATTATGTATAGTACATACGTGGTTGAGACGTGCTGGAGATGCGATATCCATTTCATGATGACCGGCAATGAAAATTTCATCGGTTGACGGTAAAGGGTTGATCAGCATTTCTTCAGTTTTTTTCAGTATCTCTCGTAAATGGTTAGATTTTGACCGCACAAATCGTGGCAGATGTCACCCTAAATAGGTGTTCCATTTTTCAAACTTGATGCCTGAGTTTGTTGACCCCAAGCGATCCACAAAGAAAGAAAGGCTGAGCTTCAATACCCTAAATCACAGAAAAAAATACCAATAAATGCAGTTTTGAGAACATAATCAACACACATTTTAAAAATATTTTAAGTTTTTAAATAAACAGTAATGCATAGACCTACCTGTGTGAAGGGGTGTGAGAATTCAGCTTTTAAGCTGATTTCAGTTTTTTGTGTTCAGATTTTTACTCTGAATTTCAGTTTTTGGTACACCTGATCTGTACAAAACTATGCTTTTTGCTAGCTTTTTTCAGTTTTTTTTTGTGGCCACTTACACCCCTGTGTGTGGAAGGTCATCCACTCATTTAATTAGCGTGATCAGCCCCCCCCCCAAGAACGCCCCCATAATGTTTACCATATCTTATACACCATGACAGTGAAAATCGAAGGGGGAACCTACATGATTATGCTCTCATTTTACACATGACACCCCTTGCCTCAACAAAAAAGACCCAGTCTCCGTGCAATGGGTATCAGGTCAGATAAAGGTCAGATAAAAGGGTCAGATGAAGGGTGTACGAACTTGCAGAACCTATTGCAACCTATTATTTTATTGAGCCAATGGCAATGGATGAGTATGGAGGTGACGTCAGACCATGTGTAAGGTGCAACTTTTTTTTTTTTACTAAAAAAATAATTAATAATCATTTTTGTGTGATGGTTCTTCCACACTTTCGTGCCACACAGGGTCCTTAAATAAGAGAATAGAATCTACACAGTTCCATGTCAAGCTATTGGGAGATATGGTGGACACAGTACTATGACACTATTTGGTTTGGGTAAATTTTTCTGTATACACCCAAACCAAACAGTGGACCATACCTCAAAAAGGCTAATACAACGTTTTCGTCACCGTTTCCACGAAGTGGCGAATCCGTCCCACAGACAAAAGTTAATGTTTTGAGAATATCGTGTTTGAAATTTTGAAATTGCTGTTTTCAGTTAAAGATAAAATAAAACTCACTTCTTAAATCATACATAACTGTTAGTAATTTTCATACTTGCAGCGGTTTTATTCCTGAACGTATTTTCGCCACTTCGTAAAAGACAAACAAACGGGGTCTTTTCCTGCGGAGCCTTTTACACAAAACCATGCATTTTGGGAATCGCCAGTTCGTGAAATTGTTGAAACTAAAACAGTCACAGAATTCGCCACCTCGTGAAAATGCAGGAGCTATGTACAGATTTTCGGCACCGTGCAATTGCGCTGTATATTTTAATGCATTAAGGTTCGAATCATGATTCGTCACTTCGTGAAAACGCGAAAGTCATTGTACGGATTCGCGCTGTGTCTATTAATGCATAAAGTTTCGAATTATGATTCGCCACTTTGTGCAAACTGCAAAATGGCAACGCTAGCGATGCGCCGTTTGTGCTAAATAGTGCAACCACGAAGCTAGATCCTGAAACTTGATGAAAGTAATAACAGCAACTCATGTTTGAAGAATTGGTACAAAACAGATTAACCTTTTTTTTTGATTTTGGAAAGGTTCGCCGCCTAGTGAAGTCGCCAGCGATTTAACTCCGTACCGATTATGTCGAGTGCTCTCAATAGACCCCAGTACTGATGACGTAAGGCTTTGTTTACATGTGTGTTTTCTTATGGGAGCTTCGAATTCCCTGGTCCCCACCATAAGAAGGCGCATTTGTAAACAAATCGTGACGTCATCAGTACTTGGTTCTTTTAAACTCTCGAAGCTCATGAAAAAAAAAATCCCATAATGATTTGTAGTTTTGTCAATATTTATATCATAAAACTCATAAGCCCACCATAAGTCAAGGGAGATCGATTTATCAACTGTGACAAATTGACAGTGTCAATTAAATGAAATGTAAGTTGATGATTAGTCTGTCTGTGGACACGATTATCTTGTTTGCATCGTTGTGTCTTCTAGTTAGATAGCGACACGCAATGGAGTCATCCACACACTACACGCAACTCACGACAACGCCAAGGTCGACCGTCAGAGAGCAATAACTTTATATGGCGTAAAGGCCAAGATTCCTTTTGACAAGGTCGACAGGGGCTTGGGTTTGCAGACAATGAGTCTACACGAGTGAATGTAGAATTTATGAAGATACCACTTTATAACTATTTAAAAAAAAAAGTAGAATACTGGAATGGTATTCATCCAATTTTGTATTAATTACTATCAATCTGCAAGCCTACTGATTATGAAGTTCATACCTGTACCAATCTTCCATATAAATATTTCTGTCTGTAACACTGTCAAAGCCGAGAAAATAGAATTTGAAGACCCTCATTGTAACAATTGAAATTAAGGACAATGTGTTTACATGCTGAAAAGTGTGCACGGTTTTTCACTATTTTCTCCTGAATCGGAGGACAGATTGAGACCAAACTTTCACAGGTTTGATTTTTCATGTATTTGTTGAATCACACAGAGTAAGACAACTGAAATATCAGAATCCTATATTTTACTTTTAAACTTAACCCCTTTCCTTTACCCCAAACCCTCCCCATAATATAAGCTTTATCATAAATCAACACCAAACATAACCAAAATCAGGAAGTACTTTAAAATTGATTAAAATTTTCAAAAGTTTACCTGCAAGAAACTGCCCTGGCTCATTTACAGTCTGACATTATCTTAACCAAAGATTATAGAGCGCCGTAGGCGCAAGATGGGGGAACTGGGCCTTTATCTACTGTTGGAAAGTGAAATATGCATTGGCGCCATTTCGGCAAGCGATTGCCTATGTTTCCCATTGATAACAATTGTCATTGTCTAACTGGTCCCCACGTTTCAGTGTTGTATCAGCGGAGTTCACTTGCCGAAATGGCGTCCAGTGAGATTTCACATTTTCAGCAAGAGTTCCCCATCTTGCGCCTACGGCGCTCTATAATCTTTGATCTTAACTTTCCTCCAAACAGTCCAAAGTCTTGATGCTCGCCATCTCAGGGGGAAATCATTGTTGTCTGACTTCTATCAATTTCTCGTCCATGCTGTGTGGTTTAATGGTTGTGCATCATGCATATTATACATACTTTGAAGTCATTACCGGTTTACCCTTCCCACAATGTTGTTTATTTTTGTGTGTATACCGTAGTCCTTATTACAAACACTGGGTTGAAAACCAATTATGTCGGATAATGATTTAGCTTTAAAGTTGCTATCTTGTCGTACTTTCCTCGGCCAGCGGATTGAATTGATTTCTCGCCCTTGGCCCTTTTTTGACACATGGTGGACCTTATGCAATGACGTCATCACGCTGCCATCTTAGAGGTAAAACATAGTGTAGGTAAAACATAGATCAAACAATGGAAAAAGCACATATTTAGACACGCGGCGCACATGATGGGCTAATAAACAACCTTCTTTTGACCTCTAGCCGAGGGCTCCCTACTCAAATGACGTCAGGTGCATAAGGTCTATATTAACGCCAAAGCTGACTGGATGGCTAGTGCTTAAACGTATCGGGTGCGCGAATAGAGCTTGGGCATTGACGTCATCTCACCGCCATCTTGGAGATGATGAAATAATTGGAAAACACACGTGTACGCGCAGCGAGCAGGATGGACCAATGAGCAGCCTGCTTTTTACCTCAGGGGAAGGACGCCCTATCCTAGGTTAACTCAAAGCGTTATACGCGCGCGCATTGGTATTACGCACATAAGTTTCGCTTACTTTTGGTTCCAAAGCTGGCATTCGTTTGTGTGTAATTTAACTTATAAATCTTGGGGTTTTTTACGTTTAGAGTTTTTTTTAAACAGAGTAGGACATTTTTAGGAATATTAGTGTCCACACAACACGTGTTCAACAAAACCACCATAACATAGTTATTTTTTTCGTATTCGTTGTGAGCGAAGGTCGGCCAATGTATTTGAAATTGGGCTTCTGATGTTTGGATCGAACCGGCACATGTGTAGTGGGCGTGGTTTATGCTGTAATGACGTCAGACTTACCAACAGGATACCATAAGATCTATCGCATCTATGGGTAGTTTAAAAGAAAAATTCAAAGATGAGGACTTGGTGCACCGAATTTGTTCTGACGAAAAGTGTGAAGTGATTTATGACACCTTTAAGGTGTACTTTACGTTGCTGTCAATTTCTTAATGGTATTTATGTACCGTTAAACTCTCTGATGATAGATCAGCTCATTGCACCAACGTTAATAACTTGTTTTTAACACTAAGTAGGATACCATTCTAGCCTACTACATTTTGAAGCCATTAAAGAAAAAGTAAACAGAGCATGGAAAAAGCTAACAAAATAAAAAAAAAGCTCGCTATTTTTATTTACTTGTTTTTTGTTTATTGATGTTTTATATATCTTAGAAATAAAATACACATTTACATTCAAAATTGTCCGGGTCAAGACTGAAAAAAAAAAAAAAAAATAAAAGTGCCAGACCCAATGGTACCTCTTACTATGAACATATAAAATCAAATTTTACATTTGTAAACAAACAGTTATTACAAAACACACTACTGGAGGACAGTATCCCAAATCAACCACATAAACTAGAAAAAGCTAAATGGTGACTAAGTGAAAAGACAATAGAGCGATCAACTAAAAAAATAGGCAACTGTTATAGAAAAGTTTCTAATTGACCATTACAACAGGGCAAAAGCAGTAAAAAAAAAATAAAGTAAAACAAAGTTTAAGTGGACCCACAATGAATTGGAAGTCAAACTTGAAACTCGATTATAAAAAAAAACCGTTGTTAGTAACTCATCTATCAGAAATTGAAGTTTATACCAGTGCCATTCCTCAACAAGAACAATTTCCCGTCTGAAATACTGTTAAAGTCGAGGAAATCTTTCTAAGGAACTCTTATGTCGAAGCTATTGATTAGCATTGTTTATCATTTGTTTGAAATTAATAATAATGAACATTTGTTATTTCGCCATGGCTGCTTTTGATCAGATCTGAAATTTACCATTGACTTGAAAAGAAAAGAAAAGAAAAAACGTGTTACAGTGATCGAAGAATGAGTTTAAATTAAATGAGTTTTTGAGTTAAGTACGTTTTTGTTCGCGAAGAAGACAGTCTTATGTTGACACGGTATTTACTAATAAATTTATTTGGAATCGACACCGCCACTTCACTTGGCTGTTGGCTAGTGAGGAAATTGTGGCATAAGTAGTTTTGTAATGACCTTTCGATCAAGTGTCCACTCGTAGGGTACTCAAAAGTTGGTTCAGTTTTTAGCACCGTTTCCTGATTATCCTTTACCCCGTCATAGGGAGGGCATTATTACACAGGCTGTGTGTTCCCGGAACCCCTCGTGAGAATTGGGCTAATAATCTCAGCCTGAAAAAAAATGAGGCCTGTGGTGCACGAGGCAATATACAGGCAATCGGTTCCACAGGCTATATACCGAGAAAAGAAAGATCCACTTCTCTGTTTTCATATCATTTTCCATCTAAGACGCTGTTTTATGCTATGGGGTGTTCCCTTTTGTGTGTTGTGCAGTTGGTTGCCTCCAACTCGCCTTAACTCGTGTGACAGTGCCCTGAAGGGGTTATGTCTTGATATCCTGATATTGAATGTGCTATCGCAACAGGGGGGATGTTTGTAGAATTCTTAAGTAAAATAATATACCGAATAAAGAGTATCTCAGTCTGACAATTTAAAGGTTTTAACTTTTCTATCACGGGAAGGCATTTTCGCATAAGGAGGTGCGTCCTCAGAATTCTTTGTGATATCTTTAATTTGAGTATTATCTCAGTCTGGCGTAATAGGGATTGTACTTTGCTACCGCGGGGGAGGTATTATCGTAAAAAGGGAGTTGTGCTTTTAGAATAATTTGTCATATCTTTAATTGAGTATTTTCTTAGTCCGTCATCTTAAGGATTGTACTTTACTATCACAGGTAGGCACTCTCGTAGAGGGAGGTGTGTTCTTAGAATTATTTGCCCTAATCTTTAATTTGAGTTTCATCTTAGTCTGGCATCTTAAGGATTGTACTTTGCTATCACAGGTATAGGCACTATTGTAAAGGGAGTTGTGTTCCTAGAATTATTTGTCATATTTTTAATTGGGTATTGTCTTAGTCTGACATCTTAGGATTGTACTCTGCTATTGCATGGAGCCATGATCGGAAAGGGAAGGGATGTGTTCAGAATTGTTTGTGATGTCTTTGGTTTGAGTTTCATCTCAGTCTGGCTTATTAAGGATTGTACTTTGCTGTCACGACAAGGTGTTATCGGAAATGGAGATGTATTCTTAGAATATGTTTTTTTTATGATATTTTTTTTTATTGGAGTTGTATCCCACTCTGGCAAAAGGGGGAGGCTGTGCTCTCAGAATGTTATTTATAACTATTATTTGACTAGAGTCTGAGTAATATCTGCGTAGTATCTCAGTCTGGCATGTTAAGGATTGTACTTTGCTTTCAAGAGAAGATAATATCGGACAGGGAAGTGTGTTCTGTGAACAAATGTTTGTGATATAATTACTTGGAGTAGATATCTGAGTAATATCTGGATAGTATCTGAGTAATATCTGAATAGTACCTGATTAACATCTTAGTATTATCTGAGTAATATCGGAATAGTACCTGAGTAACAACTAAGTAGTACCTGATTAACATCTTAGTAATATCTGAGTAATTTCGGAGTATTGTCTGAGTAATTTCGGAATAGTACCTGAGTAATACTTAAGTAGTACCTGAGTTATATCTGAGTAGTACCTGAGTAATATCTGAGTAGTACCTGAGTAATGTCTGAGTAGTACCTGAGTAATATCGGAGTATTATCTGAGTAATATCGGAATAGTATCTGAGTAATAACTGAGTAGTACCTGAGGAATAACTGAGTAGTACCTGAGTAATATCTGAGTAGTACCTGAGTAATATCTGAGTAGTACCTGAGTAATATCGGAGTATTATTGGTGTAATATCTGAATAGTACCTGAGTGAGTAGTATCCGAGTAGTACTGAGTAATATCTTAGTAGTATCTGCGTAATATCTGATTATTATCGCAGTCTGGCAATTTAAAGATGGACCTTTCTATCAAGGGAGGGCGATGTCGGATAGGAGGATATTAGAATTTGTGATATCTCAGTCTTTGCCTTTGCAAAGTGGTGAATTCATCATAATATGCCTTTATGACATATGGGGTCAGTGGAATGATATATAATTGGGTTTTTAATTTGGAAGACTTAACAAATCTTTATATCTGTAACTAACTAAAGAGTGTCATGCATAAAGTGCTACTAGTTGTACCCCATTGCTCAGTTCTTATTTTGATTTACCAATCGAAATAAGCTTATAACGAGCGCACACAGAGCCCATGACAAATCACAATCGACAGTTAGACACTATTCAATGTTTGTTTCCTTCTTATTCTTGAAGACTTGACAAGAAAGTTGATGGAATCGTTCACGTTGACTGAATACTGGATGATCGTATAACCAGTAAAACCAGGTTTATCTTTAAGTTTTTAATGGAAATGTTACATGCCACCTTTTTCTAGATCGCCGTTTCGTTTTTGGATCCCTTATTTCATTATTCAGGGAGACTGTGATTTACCCTTATCCGTCCATTGAAACCGTACGTCAGGTTCGTAAACAAATGTAGAACACAAAAAAAGTGTTACAACTTCAAGAGGGGAGATTTTTAGTCAACATATCCGATTGAATCCATACGCTTTGTCGCAATTTGCACAGTCTGGCATTACCGCATAGTCCAAATAAAGGCGAGGTCCATTAACTGTAAAGCATATTTTCTCGGTCGTATTTGGATTGGAACTGCATTCTGGAGACAAATAGGCCACAGTGCCAGCGGGCCACCTGCCCCGTTGAGCCCGTAGAGAAGGGACGGTCGTAAAGTGCTCGTATTGTACATAATCCGGAGTTTGCTCAAATTCGACCTATCTTGACTTTATACACAGAGAGGCAAGAGACAACCTTGTTTTGCTTGAATGTGATAAAATTAATGTCAGGTATTCTGAAGTTTGCTGGACGTAAAATTATGCAATGATAAACTAAACCGTCTCAGACTGACATTGGTTCTAATTTATTCGTACGTAATCTCATGCCAACGTTCTTGAATTTCTCATCCTTTCAGCGAAATAATAAATTGCCATCATTGTTCACATTGTTGTTTTTAAAAAAAAAATCAGGAAACTTGATTGAACAATCTGAACTTGAATATGAATCTTAAGAGTTTGATAGAGATTGATAATTGCTTTAGCAAATAAGTCTCGCAGTAAGGTTTCAGTTTTAGCAGTTCATGTCTGTACGGCATGTATTTTTCAACGAACGGAGAATAAAACAACCTTGTTGAATTTTCATATTCACTTTCTCAAGGAAACGCAATTTTTTTTTAGAACATTCCTTTCATCGCGATTTTGGATGTAGGCTTGCGTTATTAAGGCCCGGTTATTTCTATCAGCTAGGCTTGAGTAATTTGTAGCGGTTAGGCTTGAGTTAGCTGTATCAGTTATGCTTGAGTTAGTTGAATTGGTTAGGCTTGGATTAGCTGTACCGATTAGGCTTGAGTTAGTTGTTTAGGATAGGCTCGAGTTATTTTGTACAGGCTATGCTTGAGTTAGTTGTATCGGTTAGGCTTGAGTAAGCTGTACCGGTTAGGCTAGAGTTAGTTGCTTTGGGTGGGCTCGAAGTATTTGTACAGGTTATGCTTGAGTTATTTGTATCGGTAGGGCTTGAGTTAGCTGTATTGGTTAGGGTAGGGTTAGTTGTTCCGGATAGACTCAAGTTATTTGTGCCGTTATTATTTGTATCAGTAAGGATTGATGTAATTGTCTCGGTTGGGCTTGAGTTAGTAGTATCACTTGTAGAAGATTGTGCTAGGCTAATAACCTGTCACTATTTGCTCTTCAAGGTAACCAAAATAATGAAACATTATTTTTTACAAAGATCAAGTTCACAACAAGTTGTTCAGCCCAGAACAATTTTGCTTAGCAGAAACGGATTACCAGGTAAAACGGGTTACCAGGTAAAACGCAATGAGAATTACTGGGTACATGTCTAATGGCTGTTTTCCTGATACAAATACATTAATTTTGTTAGACAAAGTGTTGTTCGCTTAACAGCTCTATGAATCAAGGCCCCGTTTGTTTGTTTGTTTGTTTGTTTGTTTGTTTGTTTGTTTGTTTGTTTGTTTGTTTGTTTGTTTGTTTGTTTGTTTGTTTGTTTGTTTCTTTGTTTGTTGGGTTGTTTGTTTGTTTGTTTGTTTGTTTGTTTGTTTGTTGGGTTGTTTGTTTTTAATAGGTCATCTTCAATCAGCGTAACTGAGCAGAAACGGCTGGGTAACAATTTTATTTAGAACAATTTATTAGAAAAACCGTTAAGAGCCTGTCAGAAAGCAGTCGGGGTAATGTTGGGATCCAGTCACTGTTGGTAATAGGATGTCTCGGTATGGTAACTTGACTATGCTAAGCAAATTACCGTTTTGTGCTTAGAATGTGTGTGTGCGCTGAACAGCTTTAAGAAACTCTATCTTCGTTGAAGAAAGAGTTGTTTTGGGGTGTACTTGTTCTTGAAAAAGTGCGATGACATTTTAACTTAAAATTAGTGACCTTGTTGATGTATCGTAATTTAGTGAACAGCAGTGACTGAGTCCTATGCACGCAGAGTTTGACCACTCGGCTACAAACCCTCCCATGCTTGAGGTGCCAAAGCGCTTAGGTGTGACTAAGTTATGCCATGCCATAAAAATTACACGTCATACTTAGAAATTATAACCCAGCATTAAGATTCATTTTTATTTTGAGTGACTCGTGTTGAAAGACCCCCTGTCAAAAAAACGCAATGAAACTCGCCATCGTTTTTATCTAATTAATTGTGACCGGAGAAAGTTCGCTTGACCTCATCGCGAATATCACAAAAGAGGAACTGCTCTGGAACTAAGTAAACTATCAGATGTAAATATATCGTTAACCATATCTGGACGAAGGTCGTAGATGTGTGTGATTATCTCATTAACAGTGCTTATGTAATTTGGGTCTTTGAAACTGTGAATGGTTCCATGAGAGACAAAAAAAATGCTAACTACCTCATAGCCTCACGATATTATACTAAACATATTTTGAAGGACTTTTGTCTGATTTGAAGATCGCACGAGGTATGAGGTGCTAGATGTGGTACCCCCGGGGATCCCCATGACATCGTTTTTAATTTGGCATTTTGAGTCTTACCAACTCTTAATGTAAAAGAGTGAAAATTTCACTCTCTTTTGCCCGAGTGGAGTCAATTTGGTTCTTTTGAGAGTGAAACTCACTGTGTATCACGCTTTTTGAGTGAAATTGGAGCGAACTTCACTCTGATTCAGGTTGAAAATACCAGTTTTTCACTCTAAAAAGAGTTGTCCGCCATTATGACTCTCAGCAAGTGTGGTATTGCGGTCAAAACGAGTGGGTTTTTTTTCACGAGAGAAGGGCTCGTCAAAATTAAAGTTCAGCCAGCAAACACGTGAATCTGGGTCTGCACAGACTTGAAATTTCAATTTGTTTCAAATGTCTGTTGGATTTGATGTTTCAATGCGCTGTGGTCGCCGGCTGCGCTAGTTTTTCTTCTTGTCCTAGATTACCGGTATACCCTTTTTTGAACATTCACACGTAATTTTCTGTCGGGAAGTTGGTGTCGATACATCCCCTTAAGAAAACCCTTTAGTCGTCTATGCACCCCAAAGGAAAGTGAACCCCGTACGCTTCATTCATCACTTGTCCGTATTTTGTATTCATCACTTGTCCGTATTTTGTATTTTCCTGACTTCGTTGCGCCATTTGTGATGTGTTTTCTTACCTTTGTACATTGCATTTCCGCAGTTTCAGCGGTTTGTTGAATATCTGTTTAATGTTGTAGCTGTTTTTTTTCTTCTTCTGTAAACTATGTTCATTTCAGCATTTGGTCGCGACGCATGATGATAATAAACCGTTATTAATAAAAAAGCAACAACAACAATAACAGCAGTAACAACAAAATCACTCCCCGGATAGACGAGCATTTACACGATACACCGAAGAACAAAAACATGAGAAAAAATTTGACTCGATATTGAGAAAAAAACATGAGAAAATATTTGACTTAATCAATATCTAACGTAAAGTAAAGGGCATCTCCATTTATCATATCTAGGCACTAACTTGATGATAAGGTATCTCATATTCTGGCCATTGTGAACGACGGTTCCGCCCCAATCCCCCTGTTTTTGGAGAATCTATCCCCACGGCGGTGTTTATTGTACCCTGCACTTTCAGGGTATTTGCCGTAAGCTGAATAGCACCTTTCGCTGTTTCGCTTCAGTTGTTTAATCATGTAACTCTACGTGTGCTGTTTCGCGCCACGTCCCGATTCGGATCATGTGGCCTAACGTGAGAGCAAAAAGAAGAGCTTATGAAATCCAAATCCTCTTGGCAACGCTGCTGCTTGATTTTCTAATCGGCCAAATGTACCGAGTAATGCAGCCGTAAGAGTGTACTCATTGAACGGTTATGTGCGTGTATTTTTTTTTAAGATACGCGAAAGCCTGTTAGCGCCAACAGCAATTACATTACAATATGTTATTACGGGTTGAGAATCCTTTTTTATGGATTCAATTTCCGTTATTACGTATTCTTAACCCGTTATTACGGATTCACAGTCCGTTATTACGGATTTACAATTCTTTGTTAATTGTTCACATTCCGTTTTTACGGATTCACAATCTTTTTGGTTTTATGTATTTCTCTATCCTTTATAACGGATTCCCAATCCGCTATTTTCAGTTAACAATCCATTTTTACGGATTCACAATCCGTTATTAGGGATCACAATCCGTTATTACGGATTCACAATCCAATATTACAGATTCACAATTCGTTATTAAGGATTCAGAATCTGTTATAACGGACTTACAATCCGTTATTACAGACTCACAATCCGTCATAATGGCTTTACAATCCTTTCTAACGAATTTACAAATCCGTCATTTACAGATTCTCAATATATGTTATTTTGGATTCACAATCCGTTATGACGAATTCCAATCCGTTATAACGGATTCACAATTCGTTATAACGGATTCACAATCCGTTATAACGGATTCACAATCCGTTATTACAGATTCACAAAGGAAGGCTTTTTTTTCGCAGAATGCCCCAATCTAAATATAAGCCCGATGTTGACGTGCACAAACAACCTTACAAAACGCGAACCGGTTTTTCATTATTTTCACCGATTTCTAATGACACTTTAACAGGTTGGTTCTACAGTGTCTTTATCGAAAACCAGAGAATCGGAATGATCAAAAATATATACATAATTGTTTTTTTACATCTTTCAACGCATTTTTACTCACAAATGATATACCATGTTCTTCAATACTGATAGTTTTTGTAAGTTACATTATTATAGAAAACACAGCTTTTGTATGTGAAAATGTTATCCCAAGTTCATCACTAGCCCAGACTCGGTTTTTAACCCTCTTTGTGTTTTCTGGAATTCCCTTTATAATATTCATGATATTGTCTTGTTAAAGCTCAACCCTGTTTTTGGAGGTTTTCATTCAAATCTCAAGCGACAGCCCTGATGTTTATCGTTCGTTGGGGTCATCACAGTATGTGCAGTCTTGTTACATTATTTTTGCTTTACTTAACTTTAGCCAGTCTTGCAGACTCACGGACACGTCAGACGGAAACATTGAACTCTAGCGACTTCATCCTTGGCACGATGTTGTTGTGCAACCAGCTTTTAGCCTGGTGGAAACTCCGCAATGTCAATGATCCCACAGTAATGCCGCTGTTTGTAGAGGTTACACTTGCACTCATCACCTCGTAGAGTGTCGCGCCCCTTGTTATTATGAACTGTGATCGCTTGCCACAGGGGTAAATGTATATTATACAACACGTGTACGATATAATAAAAAAAAGTCACTTATGGATCCCAAACCATTTTTGCATAATGGTTTGTATTATTGTTGTTATCATTAATTGTCGTTATAGAACCAAGGGATATTCAAAAGCGACTATAACAACCATAGGTCTAAAGATAACCCCCTGTGTAGAGAAGATATTGAATAAATTTAGTTGTAGATGTGGGAGGAAAACCCCAAATAGAGAAAACTTACGCGATCAGGTAGAAACTGAAGATGCAATCCTCATGCAAGGCTCCGGTCCGGGATTCGAACCGGGGTCACCAGAGGGGTGAAATGCAGGCAAGAAACCACTGAGCCAGCCTGAATGAAGAGTTTACCCATAAATTAAAATACTGGTTTTTAATTGTTTTTTTTTATGAGTGAGCATAACCAATTATTTAGACTGAGCAACAATTTGTGAGTAGCAACTGAAACCATTTTAATGTTGCATTTACAAGGGAGCTCGTTCACTGACCTTGTAAGTCTGCTGCCACCTAGCGTTCCCAAAAGTCTCCCATTGTTGGACCCTGTTTTTTTTCCCTCACTGGGAATCCAATAAACGCAAGTTCATATGAGTGGGGGACTTTTGGAGGCGCTATCTGGCAGACGACATACCGGGTCTTAATTCGTGTTAAGGTACTTAATAAATAATTTGTTTTTCTTGGAATAATTGTGTGCGTGCTCAGAACTACGTGGCGTGTCAGCGCCGAGAGCAGTCTAGCGCATCGACCTTAAGTTTCGGTGGCTAGGCCACCAGAATATGGGTTCGAATCACAGTCATAACACTTGTGTCCTTGAGCAAGACACTATACTGAGTGAATGGGTACCTGCGATGATAGAGATCGTTGATGTGAATTATTGGCAACCTGTGCGCTGATTTGGCTGCCGGTGCTGCACACTCCAAAGGAGTTGAGATGGTTTTTAGGAGTGCTAGAGGCCTGATGGACAGGGGGCAATAATACCAAAAGGCGCTTTGAGAGGCCTAGCTGGCTTGATAAAGCGCAGCATAAGTACACGTTATTATTATTACGTAAACAATGCAATGTCTGCTGCCACCTAGCGCTCCAAAGTCTCCAACTTGATTTCTTGTATAACCGTTTATTAGCTCTTATTCTCAACATAGTGAACTGTGATCCTCTTACACCGGTAATCCAACAGCCACACTATGACGTCAGTGTTTATTTACCTTTGCTTTACAGGCGCGCTGCATGTTGTTCAATACGAGTTCTACACTTTGAATATTAACGGAGCAGAGCCTTCAGACTAAGTGTAGGGGTCTAAAGAAATCGACCGTTTCGTCAGTTTGAGTTTGAGCAAATGAAGTAATCCAGTGCGATACCGTTATAGTACTGGGTATGTTGCGTGCCGTTGTTGATGCACGTTGATTTTGTGCTGTCTTTAAAGCATATGTAGGGAATTACTGTGTATAGTAATACGGGGCAAAGGGAGCGATCATTAGGGACTTATGATTGGGGTTGATTGTCCAAGCTACAGGTACCTCATGTTTGTTATTCATATGTACCTCATGTTTGTCGTTCACATGTACACGTACACTCAAAACACCTATAGTTAGTAGTATACCTGTATACATGTAATTTGCAATAGCTAGTCACAGCATAGAAAAATATCACCAACTCTGATAAACCGAGCTCATGGAGTGTCATAGCACTAATATCCAGTCAGTGGAAGTGTTATGATAATAAACTCATTAGCTCAGTAAGCATAGCTTGACACTCCGGACCTCCGTACTGAACGCCAAACTAGAGGCTTTTTTACACCCTTGGAGGGGGCGACCGCGTCACGCTGCCGCCCTGGGTACAACTCAGTGATCAAATCACACATAGAAGCCACCCTTTTCGTTCACGTTTCGTTCACAATTGATTAAATAGATGAAATCGGACGAAGCTTAAAAGTAAAGCAATTTGATGAGTTTCTTTCCTCAAAACTCACAGTCAAATTTTCCTTTTTCCTCTTCATAAATTAAAGATTATTATTAATGTTTGAAATCCAAAACGTGTTAATCATTTTCCTCGATTCAGTTTACCACAAAATGTAAGCTACATAATCGTTCGCTATGTACAAGAATGAAACAATATAGCACCTGCAATGAGACACCCCTCGTGTAATGGAACAGTCCTTAATTTTCGACCAATCCCAGTCCACCTCTTTTGCATCACTATAGAGAATGATCCCGCCCACCTGGCAGTTGTCACTATCATTTTTTGTTTTTCGCTCACAGAGCATGCCGTGTGTCACACAGCCAGTGTACCTGCAAACAGAGCGTACGTCGTGTTGTGAGAAGCTGTACGTAGCGGAGTGCTGGAATTCATGAACTGTGTGTCTCGTGCGGACCGCCTGCATTTAATTTATTTGAGACGAGATTGTAGCCAGAATTGTCTTTTCGTGATCTGGAGGGACGACAAAGCTGGTTCATATCGAGGATACCTTGCATGAATACTTTGGAGGTGTGGAATTTTAACGAGCAAAACTGGATACTGGTGAGTTGCGTTTTCAACTGTTTTTTTTTTTCCATTGTTGACTTATTCCCGCCGCAGGCTTGCTATTACTCCATCTTCAGATTTGTTTTAATTTGTTCGGCCTTTTCCCTCCAATTAACAGACGATGTTCCCTTGAATGTCCATGTTGTCTGTACTTTGGAATATTGCAGGGTGAAACAAGATTTCCCAATCGTGCCTTTGTAAAAGTCAGGCATGGACTACAAGAAACGAGGTCACGATACGACAACGCCCGCGCTACCCTCATGGTGAATACCATAAGCGAGTTTTCTAAAGTAAACATTCCCGCTTTCTGTCTTTCTACGGCAAAAAAAAAATCGTTTTCACGGTTAAATCTGTCTTCAAGCTTCACTCAAAATGTAGAACTGACTTGTAATGTTGGCGGCGAAGACGGAACTCCCCCCCCCCACAACTTTAACACCCAGACGAACATAATGACTTCGTGAAATCTACCGATCATCGAACTAAAGCTCATGATGACAGATTTCTTCACATACAAAATTGATTTGTCAATGAAAATGATCATTATACTACTACACTCATGATTTCAAATCCCACATTTGCATATTAACTGCCAGTTCTTATTTTCAATCCACGTGTCTCCTGAGGGGGTTGGGGTGGGGTTGGCTGCAGACTCCAATTTAAAAACAAACCTGTCGTCAGTAAATAGGAAAATGTTTCATTGCCCATACCACTGTCAAGCTGCGACCAACGGAACGACTGGACATAAATAAATAAAAGAACATTGCCGAAACAACCTGTGTATTACCAAAGGTATACCTTGATATTGTGGGCACTTTAGTCATTAACGTTACTTAATCCACGATATGAATAATGTACAGTTATACGTGTGTGTACACCGCAACGGCAATGGCTGTACGCGGCTCATTTCTTCCGGGCACGGCTGCTTACCCGTGGCCGCCGAACACCATTCCATCAGGAATTGTACTTTCGTTTTCGAACACGCATAATGGGCGTGGATTGCTCTCGGATATTTGTGCGTCACAATTTATAATGTATAGGCCCATAGGCAACACTTCATAACACATGGACATGTTTGTTCTATTGATATCCCCATGCCTCAATATCCAACTTAGCTGATTTTGTATGCTGTACCTAAAAAAAATAATTAAAATAGCATTAAAATCTATTTTCTTTCAACAAGTTTCAAAAAATAAAAAAGATAAATAAAAAATCAAATAACAAAAAAGGAAAAAAAAAAAAAAAAAAGGGGGACAATTGTGCTGTTCATAAACGCAGCCCGAAACATCAATGTTTCCCTGGCCGAAAATGTACCCCAACCTTATACAATAGTATCCCAAATCTTGTAAGTAAATGTAGCCCGGGTTTTTATCATGTTACATTTATGTACAATACAGACCTCCTTTAGGTAAGGCTACATTTAGATCCGTGGCATGGGTTACAATAAGCTTTGGGGTACATTAAGGTCTCAGGCTGCATTTAGCCCTGGGGGTACATCAAGATCTCAGGCTGCATTTAGCCCTGGGGTACATTTAGGTCTAAGGCTGCATTTAGGCCTGGGGTACATTTAGGTCTTAGGCTGCATTTAGCTCTTGGGTACATTTAGGTCTCATGCTGCATTTAGCCCTGAGGTACGTTTAGGTCTCAGGCTGCATTAAGCTCTGGGGTACATTTAGGTCTTAGGCTGCATTTAGCTCTGGGGTACATTTAGGTCTTAGGCTGCATTTAGCTCTTGGGTACATTTAGGTCTCATGCTGCATTTAGCCCTTAGGTACGTTTAGGTCTCAGGCTGCATTTACCCCAGGGGCACATTTAGGTCCCAGGCTGCATTTAGCCCTGGGGTATAATTAGGTCTTAGGCTGCATTTAGCCCTGGGGTACATTTAGGTCTCATGCTGCATTTAGCCCTGGGGTACATTTGGTTCTCAGGCTGCATTTAGCCCTTGGGTACATTTAGGTCTCTGGCTGCATTTACCCCAGGGGCACATTTGGATCTCAGGCTGCATTTAGGCCTGGGTACATTTAGGTCTCAGGCTGCATTTAGCCCTGGGGTACATTTAGGTCTTAGGCTGCATTTAGCTCTGGGGTACATTTAGGTCTTAGGCTGCATTTAGCTCTTGGGTACATTTAGGTCTCATGCTGCATTTAGCCCTTAGGTACGTTTAGGTCTCAGGCTGCATTTACCCCAGGGGCACATTTAGGTCCCAGGCTGCATTTAGCCCTGGGGTATAATTAGGTCTTAGGCTGCATTTAGCCCTGGGGTACATTTAGGTCTCATGCTGCATTTAGCCCTTAGGTACGTTTAGGTCTCAGGCTGCATTTACCCCAGGGGCACATTTAGGTCCCAGGCTGCATTTAGCCCTGGGGTATAATTAGGTCTTAGGCTGCATTTAGCCCTGGGGTACATTTAGGTCTCATGCTGCATTTAGCCCTGGGGTACATTTGGTTCTCAGGCTGCATTTAGCCCTTGGGTACATTTAGGTCTCTGGCTGCATTTACCCCAGGGGCACATTTGGATCTCAGGCTGCATTTAGGCCTGGGTACATTTAGGTCTCAGGCTGCATTTACCCCTGGGGTACGTTTTGGTCTTAGGCTGCATTTAGCTCTGGGGTACATTTAGGTCTTAGGCTGCATTTAGCTCTTGGGTACATTTAGGTCTCATGCTGCATTTAGCCCTTAGGTACGTTTAGGTCTCAGGCTGCATTTACCCCAGGGGCACATTTAGGTCCCAGGCTGCATTTAGCCCTGGGGTATAATTAGGTCTTAGGCTGCATTTAGCCCTGGGGTACATTTAGGTCTCATGCTGCATTTAGCCCTGGGGTACATTTGGTTCTCAGGCTGCATTTAGCCCTTGGGTACATTTAGGTCTCTGGCTGCATTTACCCCAGGGGCACATTTGGATCTCAGGCTGCATTTAGGCCTGGGTACATTTAGGTCTCAGGCTGCATTTACCCCTGGGGTACGTTTTGGTCTCAGGCTGCATTTAGTCCTCGGGTAATTTTAGGCCCGAGGCTGCAATGAGGAGCCGCACAGACAATACATGAACACAAACAATGCTAGAAAGTAGCACCATTCTCAGCAAGTCTAGCTTGATAAGTTGTTTCAGCTTCTTTAGTTTAAAAGAGTGTTCGTAGCTGATGTGAAATTGAGCTATACACTTTAACCGACATAAGCGTACATGTTGACTAAGTAAAACTAGACGGAACGGCTGCTATCCCTGAGCAAATACTGGTAACTCTTCCCGGGCACTGGTGCACCTGCAGTTTTGTGGTTCACTGCACAGCGGTTTAGTTGGAGATGTACTGTCCGTTTCGTTAATATGAAACTTGTATTCGTCGCAATCCTCTGAGAGAACGAAAATGACAGTACACTCAGCTTGCCTTTCGTTCTTGCTGAGGTGGTGGTAGTATTCTCGAACAGTAGGCAATTTTCAAACACGCCTAAAGAGGCTAATGATAAGCTCCACAAAATACAAGTTAGAAGCGATTTCTGTAATTTCGTGGTGCAGATAGGGAGCATTGTATGGGAGGAATTGTGCCTTTGATGATACAAGCATGACAAAAAATATTGGTAGAGTAACAAGCAATTTTCAAAATGACTGCCATTGCTTGTTATTGAACGTATATTTTCACAATTCTGCGATGGCTCTGTAGCCAAAGATATTTCTCATGACAAATTCCATGCTTTTATCATCTATCTGCTAATCCATCACCTATCTGCCGTATTAACTTGTCTTGAAAAGATATTGATACAGAGATACATCAACGCATATACATGATGTAGGTGTACCCAAAGTTGAAAAAAGAAACATTTTAAAGAACACAATGGGTGTAAAAGCGCAACCAGACCTTTTACATACGTATCACATTCGTATAGACAAATTCCCCCATGTACTTGGGTTGTAGCTGTGTGTTTTGTAATGTACTTGGGTTGTGTCTAAAATCAATAATGCACGGTGAAAGCCGAGCCTTACAAAGTAAATATCCCACTGTGGGGGGACAACAAAAAGTCGAGCGTTGGAAAAACATTGCGGGCTTTTCATATAATGACTATTGCGTTACATGTCATCGGTTACGTATACCATTGGCGTACTGTCTGACATGAGAGTTTTCATGCAACTGACCTGTCCTGTTTTTGTGTGTCATGTATAAAAACAAGTTCACCGTTAAAAAGATGTATTGTGGGAATTAAAGGGAGAGCAGTGGATTGGGCATCATCGGAGAACAGGGTTATTTTTAACTACAGTTTTTCAATTTTCACTGGTTTTTTTTGGAGGTAATCTATAGCAACATATTTGTTATCCCTTGTTCTTCAAACCCAAATTGTATAGAAAGCAGGAATAAAATATTCAATTGGAGCGTCTTGTAGTGAAATTTTGTCGGGGATTGTATGATCAAAACAAAACGAGTGAAAATGTGCATTATTGCAAACAAATAAATGGAATTAGTTCCTATTAAAATTGTTAGCCTTGCAACATGAGATTTTTTTTTATTTGTAAAATTTGGAGCATGATTTTGACAACTGTGGGGAGGAAACAGTAAGCGAAAAATTCGTAGCTATAAAATTCTTGGTATTTTTAAAATTAATTTTCGGACTGAACATAACAATTTAAGCTGTAAATTTATAAAATAACATAAACATGAAAAAATGCAGTTAAAAATGAATATCTGGAAGCTTACTGATTATACCAGTGTATAGCAAGAGAAATATTTCCGCGTGAAATTCTGTCGAAGCATGTGGAGATGATCAAATCACCGTTGGTTTTATTTTGAATGCAGCTAAAATCAGAACAAGTGTATTAGATTATTCACCCATCAGTTTTGCAAACATAATAAAATGTCGAGTGAACATTTTATCTTGGGTTCGTTGGATTCTAATATTGAGCAGCAAACGATTATTTGTTTGGAGTAACAACCGAGGCATATTTTATGTGGCCTTTTGTTATGCCCCATGCGGAAATCGTTCACTGCTGTGAAATATTGAACTCAACAGTAGATTTTGATGAAATTTTGTGGAATTGTTTTTATGATGAGGATGAATTAACCCTCTTAAAATCAATTTATGTATCCATTTAAAGGTGCTACGCAGGATTGATATTCATCCAAATTGTTGTTGCTGTTGTTTGTTTGTTTATTGTTTTTTTTTTCTAGTTTTGTTTGTATCGGTCTGAAAGCTTACTGATTATGAGGTCCATACCAGGACCAATCTTCCATAGAAGGTTTTTCTGTCTGAAATACTGTCAAAATCGAGAAAAAAATGAATTTGAAGACCACAATTTTAATTTCGGTTTTAACAATCGAAATTAAGGACAATGTTATTACATGCTGAAAAGTGTGCACGGTTTTTCACTACTTTCTCCCGACTCGGACATTGGATTGGGCCCAAATTTTCACAGGCTTGTTTTGTCATGTATATTATATTGAATCAGACAATGTAAGAACACTGATCTATCAGCTTTATCAATCCTGAATTTTTCCTTTAATGCCGCGACTATACTGGATATGTTTTTTTTCCGACTTGGATCCAAAAGTGTATGACAGAATAAATGAAACAAGCAAAAAGGTCAACATTTCTTTTAAGCGGCTCTTATCCTTAACTGTCTTTGATTAACGGTAAACAAAAGTACTCACATATTCAAATGAAGTGGATTTTATTAACCTTGCCGAGTCCTGCAGCTGCACGGGAAAAAAATTCACAGGCTTCTCAAAGGGATTCGAACCCACGACCCCTTACTCTAGAACAGATGTCTTTAACCGCGAGGTAACACCGTTCGTTCCCGGCGACAATCCGAATCCTGTCGCTAGAATCAGACACAACAACCGATTTGGTTTTTATTTGGTTTTAATTTGGTTTGGGTTTTGTGCAATGAATTGTAATTTATAAAATCATAATAACAACTTCACATTTTTCCCCTATAACTCTGTGTCTTGTTTCAAGTCTTCGTTTACGGTCTTTTGGAAATGCATCCAACATTTCCTTTTCTGTTTCACGGCGGAAAAAATGAATAATTTAACCCACCCTTCAATAACCCATTAATATGTCAGTCAGAGGCTACTCGCCTTAAAAACCACTAACAATACCCTTATCCCGGGAAATTAGCTCTTAAAACCTCACAAAGCGCCAATCAGTGCCGCGCACAAGAAGAAACTTATCAGCAACATTTCATTCAAGCCTTGACAAGGTCGCGTGCTAATAGACACCGTAAATCATGTCGTACAAGATTAGTTGTGTTACGTGCAAGTTGGACATAAAGCCTCTTCAGATTTTTTTCCGGGAGAGCGTGACATATGGGCGCCATTTACCCCCTAACTCAAGGCAAACAAGATTTGCTGTTTCATTACTGATCACGTGTGCGTCTGATCGTATACGTCATTCATTCAGAGATACAATTTGATGGAGCGGTAATTCTTCAGTTATAATGTATAATTAGCCTATACTTGATGGTTTTTGGAAGAGTAGATTTATTCCTAGCCTCTAGTGTTCAACAAACGCATCGTACGTCCAACCTCGAAATATTGCATCAAGGGTCACGCGGTCAATGTGCACTTTTAATAAGAAACTGTTTGTTGGGGTCACTGTTTGACCTCAAGTGCTCAGAGTGGGGGTAACTAGGGTGGGGAGGGGTGACTTAAGCCCCGCCCATCAGAATCCTTGCACCACCTCTTGTTTCCCCATATCCAGTCGAAAAATCTTCCAACATAGACTAGGATGGGATTTTATAAAATTTGTTTGGTTTTCACAATTATTATATTTTATTGCAAAAACGGTAAACTAATTAAGACTAATTGGAAAATGCATAGTATACAGTTCAGCTCATCAGTTAAAATATATACCAGTGAATGCCTTGAATACATGAATGCCTTGGACTTCTTGCTCTGAAAATGTCTCGTCCGAGTGGTGCCATTTTGGCTCTTTTGAGAGTGAAAATGATTGTGCATCACCCTTCTTGAGTGAAATGGGAGCGAACATCACTCTTATTCAAGTTGAGAAATACCCGTCTTTCACTCTGAACCATACGACTCTTTGAAAGAGTGGTATGGCGGACAAAACATTGGTTTTTCACTCTTTTGTATTTAGAGAGTGCAGATGGGCTTCTCTAGAAGTGTAAAAGCCGTCCAAACTATTTCATTGGCACTACCTGCCCCCGCGCCCCGCGCCCTCCCCCATATCAAATGAGAAAGTCGGGTTACGCCACTAATTGCTCGTAACCACACTGTTACAACATAATTAATTGCTTTCCGGATGAAGACACTTAAAGGTACAATCCTGGATTAGTATTCATGAAAATTTATTTTATTAGTTGCCATTTTATGAAAGCTTATGGATTATGAAGCTCATACCAGTAGCAATCTTCCATAGAAATATTTCTGCCTGAAACACTGGTCAAAATCGAGAAAATGAAATTTGAAGACCCCGATTTTAGTTTTGGTTGTAACATTATAAATTAAGAACAGTTTGTTACATGGGGAAAAGTGTGCACGGGTTTTCACTATTTTCTCCTGACTTGGACGACGAATTGAGCACAGAGTTTGTATGAATCACACAGAATATGAACACTGTACTATTAGCTCTACCAATCCTATATTTTACCTTTAATATTTAATTGTTTAGTATACTTAATGAGATGCATTTATACCATTAATCCAATCTGCACAAATGCTGTTGTGGTACTTTTACTTCACGTTCTCGCCCGATTGCTTGTTTCTCGTGCTGTTTCATTAGGCCCTTTTCGAAAGAAAGGTTTAGGCTTCGCCTCCGGCTTTTAGGCTCCGTCAGTCTGTTTGAAAGTCCCGTACCGAAAGCACACGTTTTCAAAACACCAGCTGAAGCCTAAGCCGGAGCCTAAGCCGGAGCCGAAGCCCAAGCCCAAGCCGAAGCAGTGGTTTCGAAAATGCCCGTTGTGTTGCACTACACTGCACTTCGCATAACACTGGACTCCGAATTCGAGAGAGATACTAAGCTGGGATTGCTAGGTGGTTTTGCTTGAGTTAGTGGACAGCATTTCTGACAGCAAGAACGTGTTGAGATTAGACTCTGTTTATCTGATCATTGCCGAGAGTTAATCATTCCACACACATACAAAGTGTTTCTCAAAGATGACGTGATGATTTGCATATACACCGTCCCCCACTCCACATATCAACTCAACACATCTACCCATCCATACCTGACTGTGTAAGCCGTGTTGAAAGCACATTCTAGAGTAAGGAAATGTACCATGAATCTGCAGAAGTGAGAGGGGGAGAGAAACAGAAGACAAAATAATCTGAATCGACCTCCCTTCTTTTTAAAAGGAGACGATATCGATGACGAAATAAATCGCCCTGTCTAGGCTTGAACATGGTGAGCAAAGTGACCCGTATACATACCCGGGTATGTCGACTTCCCTGCATGGTAGACGACTAATGCCCATCGAGCAAAACACGGTCCTTCAGCAAAACACGGTCCTTCACACATGATATACCTCCCTTAATTACCCAACTTGTCAGTGGAGCATGCTTGCTGGCAGTTGCCTTATAGACCCCCCTATATCGTGATATTGAGGGGGAAATGTGTCAGGCCACGGGATACAACGGTGTGGCTGGCATCTCTTCACACATTCTAAAAGCCAGGTGGGAAGATGGTATTAAGAGAAATTGAATCAGCGACGTGTGGCCTAGAAGTTTACAGGGTTACAGGGCGTCGCGTATGTGAAGGAAAACACGTAAGCTGCCGTGAATTTATTCGCTTCCTGTGTTTTTTCCCCACGGAAATCTCATTTGTAAAAACGAGATTTTCCTTAGCAAGTTTTTATGAGCCTAATCCGATTTTAAAGAGATAGATACAAGCGTACTTGGCTTGTCCCCCTTTCTTCTGAGGCAATAGTACACAGACAACTAGCTCAGGGCATCTGATTGGCCCATCTGGGATTATATCTGTCAGCTTAAATCAGTATTTACTAATCCATCATAGTTATTTGTCGACATGCCCGGCATCTAAATTCGTGTGGCAAAAATTGTACATACTTTCCAATATTGGACGTTGGGGACAATTGGGATTTTGCTGTAGTGTGATACCTTGTTTGTGCTCCACTAAAGCACGCCATTCACCATTTGGTGGGAACCTGAATCAGATAATCACATTTTTACTTCAAATAATGTAATAAAATGGAGTGCATTTTCCCCCATTGTGCAGTAGTTTCCATTTAAAATTGTGAAAGGTGCCTTTTGTTGTATATATTTCAGTTATAATGAATGGATATTATCTTTTGAAAGGTACGGTTCATAGAATTGAAGTCCCTGACCCAAAACTTTCAAATTATTTTTTTTGTTTTAATCAAAAAGTTGTTTGTGCAAGTATGTCCGACGTGGACCAAAAAGTCCGATAAGCGACTTTGACACACTATGTTCGACAAAGTATTTGTCCGACGGACCGTTATGTCTTTGCCATTCTGTCCGATAAACCATGATGTCCAACCCATTTCGTCCGGCGGATCAATATGTCCGACAGACCATTATGTCCGACAAACCATAATGTGCAATCCATTATGTCCGACATAACAATATTTCCGATAGACCATTATATCCGAAAAAAATGTGTTTTGTCTTCCAGACCATTATGTCCGACATACAGTGCATTATGTCCGACAGACCACTATGTCTGACAAACCATTGTTTTCCCCCGGTTATTCCGATACAAGTTTGTGGTCGTACTTAACGGTTGTAGTTTAGGTTTAGTTATTATGATTGCACTTTTTAGAACACTCACAATAACCGCATTTTTTCGGCTGGTAAATAAATTTGCAAAATGACAGTGATATAAACTGATTAGCAATGCAGCATAAACATTGACTCTGTCATGAGTACGTGTCGATTTAAGGTAGTTTTCTGTTCACCTTTCGGTGTATTGTCTCGGGATCGGTTTCAAGCCTTGGAAACAGTGCCCTGTTTTACCGCGGCAAGACTACATTCATTGGATCGATTACAAGAGGTAATTTTCAGACTGTGACAAGAATTGGAGCACGAGGTCCTATTCTCTATGGATGGAATTCCCAGATGCTTCGGGGTAGAAATGTTGATTTGCTACATTGCATTAGGTAGAATTTTAATAAATAAATAAAAAGACAATGTGTTCATGCATAACTTTTATTTGTCTAAAAAAAAAAGCAAAAAAAAAAAAAAAAAAAAAAAAAAAAAAAAACGTCAGTCGGACTGAACACCTATACCATGCCCGATATGTAACAGAGGGAGCCCCCACGAAAAAAGGTTATCTTCCCTTCTTGTCAAAAGTACCCCCCGAAAATCCTCACAAGAATTCCTGAAATTTTCGAAAACACAATGAAGACACAACGTGTGGGGGGGGGGGTACACATTGCCACAAATTAATCACCAAATGCCAACTCCAAATCGGCCCACAATCTGGCCACCCATAACTTTAGAAAAAATCTTTTCTCGCCCAAATGTGCTGTTAACTTTTCTTGAAAGTCCACACACCTCGTCAGGCATCGCGAGGGCCAACATTTATTTGTCAAACCAAACCATGGCATCATGCACGAGATTTTGTACTCAACCAGGACGACCAAACACAGCGCATAAAAGCTATATATGCGAGGGCTTAAAATTTACTTGGATGATTTACTGTTGTACAATTTCATGAAAAAGTAGCACTGGTTCAATTTTAATCAATTTTATTTTTTTATTTGTCTATGTCTATAAAGTTTCATTGCTGAAACATTGTGTTAGTGAATTGCTTAACCTCGTCACTCATTTTCTCAACCTACATGACTGTGTATGCCCTGTCAATAATTAATGGCAGTGGATGAAAAAGACTAATAAAGGGGGAAAAAAGCACATCTCCAAACTAGTCCATAACATACTCATAAAATCACCCGTTTTAGAATCGACCCACTTTTGGGTCCAGACCCATTTCTGGTTGAGGGTGACCTGTTTTCTGAGTCGAACTAATTGAGTGTCCCCGTCAGTATTATCTTTTTATGAAACAGAAACAGGGTTGTGCTTATATACCCGGTATCTATGGCCGTTTACGAAACCGAGCTTGGGCTTGGGCTCCGGCTTTGGCTCCGTCCTCCTGCTTGAAGCCCCATAAGAAAAGCACACATTTTCTAAATAACTGACAGAGCCTAAGCCTAAGCCCAAGCCCAAGCCATGGTTTCGTAAACGGCATGTGTCAGTATGTTTTTGACTCCGATTGCATGTGCGATTGTCATTTTGACGTAGTATCGTAGGTCACACCGACCCTGTGACCGTGTCAGTAACATGTCTTTGACTCAGATTGTCGGTCATTTGACGTAGAATCCAAGGTCACACTGACCCGGTATCCATGTCAGTGGTTTCATTTTGACTCCAATTGTTGGTCATTGTGATGCAGAAACACAGGGTTATGCTCATCCGAGTTTCCGTGTCAGTATGTTGTTGCAGCAGATTGTCTGTCAGTTTGATGCAGAATCCAGGGTCACACTGGCCGAGGTATCGTGTCAGTAATTTATTTTTCTGACTGCTGGTCAATCTGTCGGTTTGATGCGGGGCGAATAAGGTATTCGTTGGCCAAAGTATCGTGTCAATACTATGTTTTTGATTCAGGTTGCTTTTAGTTTTAAAAAGACAAGTGTCTTCGGATTTGGGCGCTTTTGGGCTATAATAGCGTTTGTTATGATACGAATATGGTTGGATAGATATTCTCAAAGAATAATCTAATGATTCACATAAAAATTCATTGAAATGGCGTCCGCTATTTAATAGAACCAAATTTTTGACCCCCACAAAATGGCGGACCGTTTGTTCCTTTAATGGAGTTTGGTACCGCTGGTTGTCTTTCCAGAAGCAATTTTTAAATCACCACTCACTAATTACAGCACACCTTAGGTGTTTTATTGCATGAACAACTTTTAAAAAGGATTTGGAGGAATTCCAAAACAGCGGAATTGTAAGAGATTCGAAGGCAACGTGTCACTTTAAATGCGATCAAATATAAAATACCCTATACTGTAATGAAACAGGTTTTGTACTGTTACAAAGGTTACTTGACACAGCAGAGTGTTCAATGCATATTTACTTTTTTTGTTCTGTTCGGTTTCCTTTTGACTTGCTTTCCTTTTCTCTTTTTTCTTACAAAATGTCCCCGACTCAGCCCTTGTCTGCCATCTGATATTTGTTTAATGAATAAACCAACAACGAATTGAAATGAAAATGATGAGTTAAACAATATTTAACTGTTTAAATAGTTAAACAGGGTTTATCAGTAAATAACCCTGCCCGTCAATCGGAGTCGCTACCTGCGTGTTTATTGAGAACACACTAATTATTGTATTGATACTTTTTCCGCATCACCTCCCAGATTTGTGTTGGTGATGCATACAATTCACTAAAGGAATAAAGGAGCATTTACTTATTTATATATATATTTAAGGCTACGGATGTTGCCACCAGGGACTTTGGTTCTAATCATCAGTTGGGGTATGTGATTTATGAATTCCCTGCAGGTTACTTTGCCAACATTCATGTTATAATCTCGTCCTGTGCCGGGAAGAAGGACGTATATATAACAGAAGTGTGACCGGCAAAAAAGGTCGTAAACAATTGCTGTTCATAATTGTGTTTCAAGAAAACTGACTGTGAAGGTTTGGTCGTTTTTCTGCTGTTTGTAAGTCAGTCGGGACAATCAAATTCCGCATAGGAATGGGAAAAAAAAACCATATCTTAAATGTAATTCTAGCGACAAATGTACAACAGTTCTGCCCTACCTTGTTTCAAAGGAGTCATGTTATTGCTTGTGACCTTTTGCTGGGACAAAATTGTTGTAATTTGTGTGCCCGGAAAAAGGTCGTACAGCCTTTCTGGCACTCCGCGCTCTGAATAACTATACAAAAATTGAGGTACAGCCTGTAGCTAATAGGTAGTAACTAAAGGAAAGGCAAAGTAACACAGTTTGGAAGAGTAGATTCGGACATTCAATCATCAACTTTTCAAGAGACCATTTCAAATGTAAAAAAGTACACGCTCACGACTGTGATAATAAATCTAGCGTGAAAAAGGTTAACCTGTGTGTACAGGAGTTTAATCAAACCATGTTTTTTAAATTATTAAATCAGTTGGGAGTTTGTCAACCAAAGCACACGTCTCAATAATGGGCTGGGTGGGTTTACAGCCCGTGCTTTTATAGGTGATAATTCAAATACCGGGTTTATTATTTAAAATTAGGTTATTCACTAGGTGTGTGATCTTTGCGGTTTATGTTACAGCCTCTTTGTGTGAAACCGATGCTGTTGATACCAGCCGTTATTAAGTTAAAGGCAGCTGTTCAAGTTGTCAAAGATAAAAATATGCTGTTGTTGAATACTTAACATTACGATCAATAAGCAATGGCATTAGTGCCCTCGTTTGACCCACTTCACCACAAGTGCTTCTCTCCGCCTCGTAAGAAAAGTGAGTGAATCTAAAGGAAGGATCACTCTAAACAAAGTCGATTCTTGCACGTAGAATGTGGCGTATTAATTATGTACGCCCAAGGGTATGGCTGTTTTGGGAACGTTGTTCCTTCGCCCGCAACGACCAGAGGGCCATCTGCTGATGTTATTGGTTTTGTCTAAAAAATACTTCAGAATAGTTACATGGATTTGTGATCTCGTTGGCTTGATGTTCCGCAAGGGGACCTTGCAACTACAGAGCAGCGTCCCTATTTGTCAGTGCTGTTTTGGCTGTTTGCTTTAACTTCGTTTTCTTGTCAGTTGGCGCTATTAATGAGCGCTGTGATGGTCCTCTGGAGAGTAATAAGCCATCTCTCTCTCTCTTTCCAAAGCCAGCACCATACAGGATTCCTGCAATGAAAACGGCTTTCACGTCGTCCGTCCATGATGTATAACTGGACGTCCCCTTCCGCGTCGGCCTTCTCACAGACCCTTTTAGTAATTGCTTCTCTTAGTCCATCACCTTTCCTGGCTGTATGGTCAGAGTATAGCGCAATTTCCATTCACAATGCACTTCCTGATGGTTAAATCTGTACCAATCTACTTCAGCACCCAGGTGTTTGTCTTCCGGTGTCAACACGATACTTGTAGTAATCTTCTGCACTCTCTAAAATGTGAAAGAGTGAAAAAGTCACTCTTTCGCCAGAGTGGTTTCATTTTGGCCCTTTTGAGAGTGAAACTCACTATGCATCGCCCTCTTTTCTTTAGTGAAACTGGAGCGAACTTTACTACGATCCAAGCTGAAAATACCCATCTTTCACTGTAAAAAAGAGTTGTTCGCCATTAGGCTCTTTGGAAGAGTAGTATAGCAGACAAAACGAGTGGTTTTCACTCTTTTACATGTAGAGAGTAGCACCACATTTCAACTTTAAACTAAAAGGAAAATGGACATGTTGATGTAATGGGTCTTTAACAAAATGAAATGTATACAAATAGTACCAAACCTTATCAAAAAAAGGTGCAATTGTTTGAAAACCGCTGAATAGATAATCCAAGTTACGGGTCACATCAACACAGATTCCGGGTCAGACTGACCCAGAAATGGATCAGGCCTTCTGAGACCCGGAATCCGGGTCAATTCTGACGCGGGAGTTTTGAGAGCACTGTTAAAAATGCTGGGTAAAACATGACTGAGTATAGATTCATGTTTGCAATCGTTGGTCCATTTTTACTCAATTATTTGGCACATTTTGCAGTTGGGTAAATAAAAAAAAAAAAAAACCAGCTTTGGGTATATTTGTAGTCATATTCGCTGGGCAACCGATGCCGAACAAATGCACACAAAGTTGTATTGTTTCAATTCACATTTCATTTGGTAGACAATTTGGCAATGTTCTTTACAAGTTGGAGAATTTCAAGTAGTTGAAAAAAATACACAAAAAATGTGCGCATTTGTTGGGCATCGGTTGCCCAACGAAAATTATTCCCCAATCGTTGGTAAAATGCTACAAGCCAACTGATGTGTAAAGTAATTACTTAAAAGTTAGGAAAGGGGATTACCCTACGACCGTTGGGTAGAAATTGCCCAATAGATGTACAAGCTGACCATTGTACCAACGTTGGGCAAAAGCCCGATATAAAACGCCCACAAACGCCCACAAAAAAGTTTTATAAACCGCTTCAGTTTTCTCTAGTACCGACAGTTGATGAAATGTTCGCGGGGTGGTTGGATCGAGGTTTTTGTTCTATTTAAAAAAGAATTGTTTTTTAACAGAGCACTGAAATTCATTTGCTCCTACAAAAACAAAGATGTTCTTTTCCTTTTAATCATTTTTTTTTATTATTGAGAAAGGATATAAAAATACACTTTCCTCACAGTGTGTAACCCCCAGTGGAACTTTCGGAAATTTATTTATTGACAATCAGCTTCAGCACGTTAAGCTGGCATTAATTTAGAAATTGTTTGGGTCAGATTTCTCGCTCTCCCCACGAACCGATCCCCGGAATTCGCTGTAAATTAAAAATGATGAAGCATTTTGTAGATCCCTCACGCTCCCCGCCAAACAAGTCATGTCCTTTTCGGTAGTTATCCCCAGTTAAAGGTAATCTAGAAGCTTGGTCGGGGCCGCTGGAAGATACGGTCTTGCCCATAATCATTCACTCGCGCCCAAACACCCTAATTATGACAGGCACTGTAAAATTAAAGTTTTACTGAAAGGGTGAAAATATAAGGGCCCGAAATCAAGTATGTTGCCTCAAAAAGAGATCAATCACCTACTTGTAAAGTGTACTTGATATCGGTACCCGTGCATTATGCATCGGCAGTTGTTCGGTTTTGTGTGTAGAAGTCTTTCGTCAAAGCAGAACCCGCTGTTCACTGTTTTGAGAGATTTGAACAAACCAGGGAACATGCCTCATAAGTAATTAACGGTCCCCCCCCCCCCCACCGCCCACCCTCCGAAAATATATTTGAATATCTCCACTTCTGCTGTTGCCAGACGACCATGGATGTAAATAAATACCCAAGGGCTTGAAGAACGCAATTAAGCTCGCAACAAAATCTAGAGTTTTATAGAGTAAAGTGAAGATTTAATCCGGAAAAATGGGGTTTGCAGATTTCACTGTATCTCACAGAACCAGATTTAATTAACCAGCTTCAGTTGCAGAAATGCGACAGGTTTTTTGAGTGCTCTGATTTAGCCAGGCCAGCAGCCAAAACCCATTAGCCCCTTTTGCGTATGTGCCTCTCAGTGTAAACTGGACGATTAGAATGTACGCACGCATCTTCCTCGCGTATACCCCAAACCGCGATTGATTTCTTGGTGTGCAACCTTGGTCACAATTTTCTAGTGGCAATTCTCCTGCAGTTTGATGCTAGACTATGGCTGTCCCCGCGCAGAATTGGCTTAATAATATTCCATGTTTCCAGTGTTTGGTTTGTGACAGGGCAGGTGCACCGTGACCGCCGCTCAATTAGCCTCTCGGATTGCAAATCATTTAGATTCATGTATGGGCAATTTTTTAATAAAGGCAATAGGAATTATTCGACTGTAGACGTCATTATTAGGGATACATATTGGTGTTTTTTTCTGCTGGTGGATTTGTTTGAGGAGTGGACTCCATGATATGCATTACAAAGCTACATTATGATTCAAATCATTTAATCATTTCATCATTTCATAATATAAAAATGGAGAATTATGCGTAACTTTTACCTGAATTTGTTTTGTAGTGCTATTGGAACTTTTTACTATGCTGTAAAGTTTGACAACACAAAAATGATTATATAATATTAATGTTGTTATGAATATTAATATAATAAAGTTATCATACAAATATTTATAACAATAACATTAAAATGGGTTTCGAAGTACTGGTACCCACAGTGGCCAATAACTGCATCACTACTGAAATAGTATCTCCGACGGGAATTAGATAAAGACATTATTTCAATGGTGATGCTTTATCAAATGAAATTATAAATGTACATTTTGATGGAATAAACCTCTTGTTTGTTAAGTGGATGTAATTTAAATTTTATTGATTGCCGATTAACAAATACATAAAAATTCAAACATTCATACATGCAACGAAAGCTGAAACTGTGAAAGCAAGTACCTTAATGTAGATCCTACTACACTTGGGTACAATGTTTGGTGTACATTTTGGTAAGCGTTTGGGGTTTTAATTTGGGTACGTGGTTTGGGCTTCATTGAGGTAGTGGTGGAGCTACATTTACATACGGGGTTGGGCTACACTTAGGTATAGGGTTTGGGCTGTATTTGGGTACAAGGTAGGGGATACAGGGTTATGGGCTACTTTTAGGTACAAGGTTGGGGCTACATTTAAAAGTTTGGTTTGGGCTTCATTTAGGTACAGGGTTGGAGCTACATTTGCGTACGGGGCTGGGCTACATTTAGGTATAGGGTTTGGGCTGTGTTTGGGTACAAGGTATGGGATACAGGGTTGTGGGCTACTTTTAGGTACAAAGTTGGGGCTACATTTAAAAATAGGGCTTGGGCGTCATTTAGGCAAGAGGTATATTTTACAGGGTTGTGGGCTACTTTCGGGTACAAGGTTAGGGCTATTTAAAAGAAATAGGGTTTGGGCTTCATTTTGGTACTATGTATTTGTTACAGGGTTGTGGGCTACTTTTAGGTACAAGGTTGGGACTATTTGTACATTTAAAAATAGGGTTTGGGCTTCATTTAGGTACAAGGTATATGTTACAGGGTTGTGGGCTATATTTAGGTACATGGTTGGGGCTACAGTTAGGTATACGGTTGAGGCTACATTGAGGTACAGGAATTGGGCTAGATTTAGGTATAGGGTTGGGGCTACATTTAAGTATAGGGTTGGGGTTACATTTAGGTATCGGGCTACATTTAGCTTTTTTGTTTCTTGTTTGAGGATGTTAGTCAGAAAAAAACATAAAATGAACAACTGTCCTGGACAGTATCGATATCCGTTAGGATTTTACAGTTTTTCAAAGACAATGCTAATGCAACATCTACAATTCTAAAGTACTCTTATACGTCTTTTTTCGTTTTGTTCTTATAATCTTTTAACTTAGTCAGTAACCACACACACCAAGGTCGTTCGAGGGAAGTACAGTATAAGAAGATGTGTTTTTATTCATATTCAATCCTCCCAGTGCAATATTCAGTTGGTGATAAACTCATTAAAAATAGATTAGGTAATACCTAACAAAATATTCATGTCAGTTTCGGTCAAGATGCCATGAATCTTGTATCTATGACTTCCCACCTCCTATGAGATGGCTGAGGGAAGTGGGTCAATGTGTGAAACAACACCAAAACGCTTCTTTAAAAGAGAAAATAGAAGAAAAAAATGAAATTGGTTACCTGAACTAATTTTGACCTACAATATTTCCGCACATTTGTGGAAAAACAATAGTTCCGTATTTCTATATTTCTATATAATTTATAGATTTTCCAATACCCACAATTCCAGACAAGTTTTCCGTAGCACACATTTTCCCCGACAAGTTACCCACTTATCATTTTTTCCCAGACAGACATGTTCCTCTTTTTATTTATCCCAGACGGTTTC
This sequence comes from Marthasterias glacialis, assembly GCA_911728455.2. NCBI lineage: Eukaryota > Metazoa > Echinodermata > Asteroidea > Forcipulatida > Asteriidae > Marthasterias > Marthasterias glacialis. The sequence continues at coordinate 12,801,451 of OU452232.1, read as the reverse complement.
CTCGTTCCACAAAAATATCCAAACACTTTTTCCCGGAGAACATATTTCCATGCATACAAGTTTCCCAAAGCAAACATTTCCATTAGACAAGTTTGCCACCGTTTTTCCTCTGGACATGGTCCTCTTTTAATTACTTTTTCCTTAGACAATTTTTACCCTTACACGATTTTCCCACAAAATATATTAATTCCACGCAAGTTTCCTTTAGCACCGATTTCCACCAGACAAGTTTCCCACTGTCAAAGTTTCCAGACAGGTTTCCTACTGGACGTCTTTCCAGCCAAGTTTCCCTCTGTACAATATTTATCTCCATTCAAATTTCACTCTACATATTTCCATACAATTTTCCCCCTTTCACATAATTCCCCACACAAGTTTTCAATTATACACGTTAGTGCTGAGCAGTCTCCCACTTCACACGGTGTAACGTTGTTCACTGTTCATATTTCCAGACACTTTCCCACAGCACTTTTTTCAGACAAGTTTCCCATAACAGTTGTATATTCTTGTGAGTGACCTAAAACCCTTGCTTTTACAAAATACAAACTAATAACAAACATTATTGAACAAGTAAGTATGTGATACATCTGTGTCTGATCAAGTAATCCGAGATTACATGTGGGGAAAACAAATAAATAAATAACATACACCCATCCCTATGAATATTACATAAATACTTAATGGAAAAGGCCTTACTCGGCAAGCGTGGAATTCCTAATATTCAAGGCGCCACACAAAATGATCAATGTTTAATTTGTAAAATGTGCATTTCCATTTTCGTTCCCGCTCTCCGTGAACAGCCCCTTTCGGGCAGGTTTAGTCTTGCCATCCATCCAAAGATTAGATTGATTGAAGTTATCTCAATCCCAAACAACATCCCTATACCGTTAAGGTGGTTTGTTCTGCGCACAAGGCACAAACTCCTGTATTGGTTATCTTTGGTACACATCGACAGATGTACTTTTCGTGGGTGGCTTATCACTTTCTATCGCGCGCAGGTCATTTACTCCTCCCGTACATTAATTGCCGCGGGCGCTTACACTTTAGATGAGATTTTTATGTATATATAATTTTTGTTTTGGCCCAGGGGGGAAGTTTTTTTTTCCTTTACTGGGCTATTGCTCTATAAGACCCGACTTGGTATTTATTTAGACCAACCGGTAATGTGTTTTGTCTGGTTGACAAGCTGGAGTTTTGTGTAATTGAGTTGAAAGTAAGTGTGATGTTATAAATCGAGCGAAAGACAATCAGACACAGGATCAGACACTTAGTAAACAACAAACAAGACATAATTGATCCACTTTCCCTCGCAGTCTTTAATTCAGAATCCTGCAATTAAACACTAAAATCTCAACGGTCAAGTATGACCCGGATTCCGGGTCCCTAGGAGAGCCATACTGGGTCAGGGTATTGGGTCATATTTCTGGGTCAGGCTGACCATAGACTTGATGACAAGTCGTTAGTAAATCGTGTTCTGTCCGTCAAAGCCGTCAATAATTAAGGTGTACTAGCGACATGGATGCCGCCGTTCATGCAACGTTCGTAGGCTATAGGCCGACATCCGTTCATGCAACGGTCGTACGTAGCGTATGATCCGTGGTCTGACGACTCGACTAACTTGTCTCCTGATTGATATTCATAAATGCGGCTACAATAGTGCATATGCATCAGTTTCCTTACAGAGGGCCAATTTGGTATCATAAATATTCATATTTTCATAATTCTTAACCAATCAGATTGTTCCGTCAAATTTTGGTAGCAAGCTTGTGTACAGAGCTGGGTACGAGTTATTACAAATATACAAATTTATACAAGTCTGTAATTAGAGCAAAACACGCATATTGAGATCGAGGTTGTACGTACCGTCCACACAACTAGGACTGTATGTTCTGTACGTCGCGGCGGGTGCGAATGTAAGACCGCTCAATTACAGACTTGATTTCAAGTCTAGGCTGACCAGAAAACTGATTAAAAAATGGGGGTTTGACATGGATTCTGCGTCAGTATGAAACCGTGTTGGGTGGGTTCGACACAGATTACAGGTCATGCTGAGCCCGAAATGGGTCAAGGCCTCCTGCAACTGGAATCTGGGTCAATGCTAACCCTGGATGGTTTTACAGTGTATGTAACATTGTTCTTGGACTGTTTTTATTATGCATTATTATATTACACTCCTTCAATCAAGGTCAACACTTTTAACTCTGATCTTTGCAACTGTCAACAGTTTCTATCGTTTTATCTGTTATTCACAGTGGGCTAATTGCAGTGGCGTTCAAATGACCCAGAATTGATGTTGAAACTTTGACACGCTTCCTTCAAGGGCTCTCTAGATGTTTTTTTAAAGCAAGATACATATCCAAGACGGTTCTCGTTGACAAAATCAACATCTTTCGTATGGTTCAGCGAAGAGATTGTAAACAAAAACAAGAACCGATTGAACTTAGGTTTATATTGTAAGCTTAAAGCACAGTGGATTTTTTTTCTCTCTCTCTACGAGCTCCTTGTCTGGATCATGCAGTGGTGCCCAGTGACTAGCCCGGGTAATCTTTCTCTTTTTAGAGTTATCAGTTTACCGTCGAATGGAGTAATAAACTGTATCTGTTTCAAATCCCACAAGCCGATTACATTGACATTTTCTGCTGTCTATTGTATTATGTGCAAACGTGGACCTGCTTGGAGCCTTTGAAATTACCCCCAGATAGACGGTGTACAGTTTGCTGCGTGAATCCGTACTTAATTGGCTGGTCGTACGATGGATGTTGTTGGCCAGGTGGTTGAAGGGGATGAGGTGGTGGTATCGACCCAGTACAGTTGTCTCGAAGCGGGATCCTATGGCGTGTTCTTATCAAACAATGTATTGTTGTTTGTCTGTATACACCAAAATCAAACAGTGCACTGCTACAGTGTCTGCCCTAGCTCAAAAGGCAAATGGCCCCTGTGCCCAATTACCCAGAGCTGCGTAAGCACACAAATAACTGTTCATAAACGTCTGTAACTGGTTTCCTGCGTATTTTTTTTGCGTATTAGAAATTGGTTAAGCAGTATGGTATGCTTATTGGGCCCTAGCTCGAGTCCCACCGCGTCCCACCGCGTATTTTGATTTAGTCGCGGTCCCTGTATCTGTAAAGGCGTGTACTGATATATTTGTGATGTCCCGCCCGTCTCTCTCTGAACAACGTTTTGTGATATATGCTGGTTTTTTACACTACGGGTCACAGTGCAATGTACTTTTGGCATACAGTAGTTTTATTACTTGGAATAAGCATTAATGTTTTCATTTATTGTTTTCACTACCTGAACACGTGGGTTTTACTTATTAGTTACGTGGGCCCAATCCATGTGTGAGACATCGGTTCGAGATTGGTCTCACATTAGTCTAGTTTACAATGCGCTTAAAGAAACTACACTCTTAAAACTCACAGGTCAGATTAGACCCAGATGCCGGTGTCATAGGGTATTCTGTCCTCCGGGTAATGTGTCCACCATACGGTAAATTAACGTGGGCTGGAGGAGTTTATTCAAAAGAGGGCGCTATCAGAAGGTGTTAGTACACAATTCGCCGTATGCCCGGACAGAATCTCCTTTCACACCGGGTCCCATTTGGGCCTTCTGGGATCAGGCTGACCCGGAAACTGATCAACAAATGAGATTTCATTCGGATTCTGCGTCAGTTTGACCCATTTCGGTGTCATTTTGACACATGTTACGTGTCATACTGACCAAGAAATGGGTCAAGCCCCACGGAACTCGGAATCCGGGTCACTTCTGACCCGGGAGTTTTAATAGAGTGCAAGGTCAGACCGAAAATTTTACAAACCACTGTTATATCATCCATTGATATAAACAAACTACCGAGTGATGTTTTTTGTCATAAAATGAGTCCAGCATGCCACTCTGCACACTGGTAAGTTTAAATCTGAGAGCTTAAAATAAGTCCGATATGAGATCACCCCGTAAGCTGTTTGGTTGGTCTCACCTAAAAAGGTGTGCCCGACAGTGGTAAGATATCATATATCTTTTGGGTCACACGATATATACTAAAGTCTTTGACAATTACCGTGCTTTTAGCGAGACCTTGGCTCGATTTCACAAAGAGTTTAAGATTGATCTTGAGTGCAAATCAATCTTAATTACAAAGCAAAGTGTGATGTCACAATGCAAATTACTGTGGTAATACTGACAACTCATCTTAAGATGAATCTTAGTGCTTTGTGCAAACGACGGCAGAGGAAAACAACAAATAGGTTGTTAATTTGTTGTAAAACCAATTTTTGTATCATTCGATATCAGATGTAGGTTCTCAAAACAAGACTCCCGGCACGACGTATTTCGCCAAGCCCACGCGTAAGGCAAAAAGCTGTCAAATGAGATAGCTCTAACGATTTACTGACATGAAAGCTCTGTACGACAACTCCTAAATTTCGATGTCTATCTATGCTTGACCCGTTAATTGATAAACTGAATGCGACCAAAGCCGTGGGCGCTTACCTCCACTTTTAAAAGCAATTTACCGTCTTAGAACATGAACTTTTTTATTTTTTGTATTTGAGGATGGGAATAGGGTAAAGTGCAAACTGAATCATCTCCTGTCATCATCTCTAGACGAAAGACAAATGTATTAATTTTGTTGCTTCCATTTCGATCCACTTTACACTGACGGGGACTTCTATTTCAAGCAACGTCCACACAAACTTAAATTGGTTTGTCTGAAATACCGGATACCCGCTGAAAGGTCCTCACTATCAATGGGTTACACACACGCTAAAATCACTCCAAATCTAGATCACGGTTAAGAGCCAAGAGCAAAATATGTTCTATAAATTTATTAAAAGAAAGAAAGAAAGAAAATGTGAACTGTAAATTGAAAATCCCCCGATCTTGATTGGATCAATCAATTACCATCCTCCCCATACTTGATATTTTCAACTTGAGTGTGGGACAGGCCGCCGTTGTTGGGCGCTTCATGCCCGCCCGACTAATCTCTCCTTACACCAATAACCTTGGCGAGAAACTCGAGGCAGATGTTTTGCTCGGTGGCCCTCGGTGTAAAAAAAAAACAGACACAAAAACTGGAATATAATCCATTTGTCAGGCATGCACACAGTTTGGAGGGAGTTTGCAGCTGGCATCAAATTTATTTTACTGTCATTCCTATAACCCAGTATTATAGCAGTGAGTATTTTTTCATCGATGCGATTATCGTGCATGGTCGGCCATGATGTTGTACCTTTTTGAGATGTTCACCAAACCATGCCTGTTGTGTTCGCAGAAGCATTTTATTAGCTTCGTTTGTTAAAAAGTAAAACAAATAAACCATTTTACAGTTGTATTCTTTGAGACGTCCTGAGCATTTGTGCGCAGAGTCGGTCAATCAAACCCAGCGTCTTAACTGACTGACCAGTGATCGTGAAGCCGGTTGGCAGCCATGTTGCCACTCCATAAAGGCTGTGCATTATTTAACTTGTAGAAGTTGATGTCCATTTGTGGTATTTCAATGTTTCAAGAGGCCTTCCAAAATGATCACCCTTGAAAGCCTCTGAAAAGTCTTACTCCTTCAATGATTCAAAAACCTCATCAACAATGATTTATTGTTGCCCGCGATGGTATAAATATTCTATCTGTGATTGATTAACTGCGCAACATGTGCTCATTTGATTAAGTTTACTACCGAACAGTCTATTTGACATGTCGAGCGACACTAATAGTGCTCGTCAGCTTCATATACAGCCGGCAAATGCCAGAAATTTGCAATTTCCCTCACTCTGCAAACTTATAAATAGCTGGACAATAACCCCCCAGTCCATCTTAAATTATGAAAATATTGAAATAGAGTCACACGTATCCGTAGTCCACGCTGCACGATAACATGATCTATAGTTGAAATTCAATCCATGAATTAGTTGATGGTAGGTAGTTCATCAATATTTTAAATTTAATTGGCAAACTTGTCATTAAATATTGTGTCCAGTTCACAGTACTTTTAAATTTGATGCGCTTGAATGACCTGCTAGATCATAGCACAAAACTGGTTGCAACGGGAAAACTCTCTCAGTCAAAAAAAAACTAGCATCAATATTAATTAGTCCATGGGAACCTCCATTGGAAACAATTACAACTAATTAGCTTGTAAAATGTCATTCGTTATTCCCAATCCCAGTCTACTGGTAGGTCGATATCTGCATTGTCATTTCACGAGGCTATATGACATGATCGAAGTACCTAGTCACAATACGCCTCATCCACAGTGCATCAACGGACATGGTATACTAAGGTTGAATTTCATAAAAAGGAAGAAGCCTTTGGTTTTAATGGTTAAATAGAAAGGGGGGAATACCAATGTGAATTCGTAGCCCACGGCTTACGTGGTAAGTTTTTTTTTTACTGAATCGATCATCGCCAATTTTGTTCTGAATTCCATTTTTTTTAAGTGTTCTATATTTTTATCCGATGCCGTCCTCTGATATAGAGGGTGGGGTGGCAGCTACCTTTTTAGTATGTCTTCAGGAGTAGCGATCTTGTATGGGAACTGGGACCGGACCAATCATTGATATTGTCTTCCCAGTTTGCTTTCTGAGGTCCTCTTAAACTTTTCCCGATGAACCTTGCCTTCTAGGATGCTTGCACCCAGCTCCCCATCAGCACTTCAGGGATAAGACCCCTCCGGACTTTTCCGGATATCCAGATTTCCCAAAATTATTTTTGTGGAATTTTGTTAGTATTAAAAAAAAGCATACATCCAGGCCCTTGTAAAGTTTTAACACAGTACTTGTACTTTATTGTAAATACACTAAGGCGTTTGCCCTATCTGCATTTAAGCACAGTATGCTGCCTATGATACAGGTTATGTCGTGGTTGGTAGCCACCGAAACCTCCAGCATTGTTTCGTTGTTTGTTTGTTTTTTCATTTTCATCCACTCTCGTCCTTGGCACTTCCCCTGCCAATATGTCTGAAATAGCGGCGCTTTCTCTGGCGATTAAGCACTATATGGTGTTGTACTGCCTTTCCAGCCGCTTTCTGGTCCATGTCCCATTGGCCTTTCCTCTGTTCCCCTTTTGTTTCCCTCCCCTTTCCCCTCCACCTGTCCCATTGTCATTCACATCAACATTTACTCCTGCGTGGTGAGAAGCAAGTATAGTTAAGTGTCTCCCTCTAGAACACAAATATCACGACCGGGATTCGAACCCACACGTACATGACTCAGCCATCAGAACTTGAGTTCGATGCGCCAGACCGCTCGACAAGGCCATGTTCTTTCGGCATAAATCAGGCTTTTCAACTTTAACAGTGCATTGTGCAAAAAAAAAAATGATATCCAACGCTCACAACCTGCCCGCAGGCACTTTATGGAAGACGCTCAGCTTCGGCATGCAAACGATTGATGTGTTTCTCAGAAATGTGTGAATCAATTTTGCTGAGTCATTCCATAGATGTTTTCTTTTATTCATGAATGCAAATCGACCTGCTTTGTAACGGTGGTTTTTGTGTATAGTTGATGCGGTTTGAAGAGACCTTGGCAAGTGAATTAGTGATGTTTCCCCCCTGAAGCAAGGCGTGAGGCTTCGGGCGAATCGCAGTCAGGAGCTGATCTTGAAGCATATTCGCTAAGCATACTCTAAATTGTTATCAGCAAGCACAAACCAGGGCCCAATTTCATGCCTCTGCTCATCACAGAATTCTGCGCTTACGACGCCCTGTAAAGCACGTGATTCTATGGGCCATAAGCACACGTAAGCAGTGGCATGAAATTAGGGCCAGATAACCAGCAGTTTGCGGTCGCGGGTGACTCGTTGATTTGCAAGAATCTCAGTCATCAGTAGTCTGGTTTCCTGACCCAAGATCCCCTGACGACTCTTGTTAAAAATCTTAGGTCAGGTATCGCTCACGGTTAGAAATAGAGCCTGACGCAACATGTCAGGGCCAGGGTCATCACCATCACCCTGTCTGACCCGGAAGCTATAAAACAGTTTGATGCAGGTGAGTTTCCTTTTTGAAAGTTGAAACAGTTTCAACCAGTATAAAGTATTCGACTTGAGCTTGAACTCAAACAGAAAATGGAAAAAGAAAAGTCCGACCATCAACGATACTATCCGAAGGTTGACGACGAGTTCGGAACATTACGGATATTTAGAGAAAGGGATGAATTCCTCCTTTATGGTCACATGACATTGGGTGATAACGGACGCTACAAGTCTACAGAGAATAGTCAGAGATTATTGAGTCTGGGAACCAGATTAGGTCACACGTCATTTCCTATATGTTCCCTACCTGCGCTTTGATTAAAGCATCTGGGCTGTTCATAATTTCTGGTCTATTTCCAATTCAGCTGATTTCCACATCAAAAGATTGTTTTTACTGTCGTCAATCCCGTCGGAATCATCACCTGTATCAAATATAAGTCATATGTGCCCATGTTTGCTCTGACTGTACAAGAAATGATTGTGGTCCTGCACAATCCGTACATCTGCCTCATAGAGCTATGAGGTCCGCCTGCCTTCACACTCGCGCCGTATCGAATTTTATGCCGGCATTGTAACATATGCACCGCTCCTCGTATTGATTGACACAAAGAGCCGAGGCATGCGGTACATTTACAGACTCAAAGACGGCGTTGTTTGTTTCCTACTTGTGCACATCACAATCAGTGTTGGCGAACGTCAAGCATATTATACTCAACTGAGATCAGATTAAGAGATCTCAAGATTGTACGGAGCCGTGAGACCTTTGATCGGGCTTTCTCAGAGGACGAAAGCCGGTGAAATCTCGCTGGCTGTTTTTTTTTCCCCCGTCGAGAAGACGTCGGCTCTTAAAAAAAAAAAAGAGTCTTGTTTAGAAAGGCTGTACTTCTGTTCCACAAGTCAGATTCGATTTCCTTTAGCGGTGAGGATACAGTACAAGTGCTGGTTAGAGTGCTGCGGATGATGAGCCTACTTCTTTTTTTTTTAGGTCACAGGCGGTGTGAAGACAAATTGGGCGCCATTCAAAAATGCGCTTGATTTAACGCGATACCTCCCACTCGTCATTCCTGTTGCGAGGCTGTACCTTCCCACTCGTCATTCCTGTTGCGAGGCTGTACCTCCCCACTCGTCATTCCTGTTGCGAGGCTGTACCTCCCCACTCGTCATTCCTGTTGCGAGGCTGTACCTCCCCACTCGTCATTCCTGTTGCGAGGCTGTACCTTCCCACTCGTCGTTCCTGTTGCGAGGCTGTACCTCCCCACTCGTCATTCCTGTTGCGAGGCTGTACCTTCCCACTCGTCATTCCTGTTGCGAGGCTGTACCTCCCCACTCGTCATTCCTGTTGCGAGGCTGTACCTCCCCACTCGTCATTCCTGTTGCGAGGCTGTACCTTCCCACTCGTCATTCCTGTTGCGAGGCTGTACCTCCCCACTCAACATTCCTGTTGCGTGGCCGTACCTCCCTACTCGTCATTCCTGTTGCCCCATGTACCCAATGTACTATTCATCAATGCCAGCAATTCATTCCGGTTCCACTACCGGATTGGGGGGTTTGGAAGTGTATGGGTTTGTGGGTAGGTATACACATTTAAACTGGGGACCTGTAACAAAATGGGCAACAGGTTGAGTGAGTTTGGTACTCAACTTGAAAGCGTGTACAAAACCAATGGGACCTGGTGCCAAAAAAGTTATAGTGTACAAACAAAAAGAGGAACAATAGGATACCCTGATGCAGATGTTGACACACTTGGGTGTGTGTCTGTGGAACTAATGTGTAATGTAACTATTTTTTACAGGTTAGAGCGGGAATTTTGTATCGTAGCTGAACACTATTATGTCACTTTAATGAATTTACATACATAGCTTATTTTCACAGGAAGATTCTATATTTTGAGTTTAAAGGACGGTTTTAATGTGGTACAATTACACAAAACTTATCAACATGTGTGTCAGCCTGATGCGCAGCAACTTTACTACGCACGTAATGTAGCGGGCAGAAGATATTTCTTTGCAGTGATTGGCTCACTACCGCATCTTGCGTAGCGCGCCGGATAAAATTTAACAGTTGCACGCGACTGAAATGCGCGCTGGTGATCACCCAAAATGAGTGCAAGCGGTCGGTGACGTCACGTCCAACTGGGTCATTCGTGGTCTAGCTTGCTTCGACTCGTTCCCGAGAAGTGCGTCCGTCTGAAACGCGGTCATCCTTTGAAGATTTTACTTTCATTGCTTGACCAAGCATGAGAAATCATTAGATTGTAACGAAACCCGTAACCGAACGGGTGACCGTTATTAATATATTCACCTCGTTTTTTCCCCTTGAATACTTGAGCACCTGTTTAGAAGTGACTTTTTAAAGGTTATTTTTACGTTTCTTGACAACTTCGGAATTGGCAAAGAATGCACTGTTCCAAAAAAAAAAAAAACAATAACAATGATGATGCACTCGCCTGTAAAAGAAATGTATAAAAAAAAAATAACAGGAATTAAACAAAGGAAAGAGATAGAGAGAAAAAAAGCTTTGTTCCAAAGAAAAAATAATAATGATGCACTCGCCTGTAAAATAAATGCATAAACAAAATAACAGGAACCAAACAAAGAGGAGAGAGAGAGAGGGAGAGAAACTAGGTCTATCGGAATGTTGCACTGGTGGTTCATTCCATATACACTGCGGCTTTTGCCTCGTATAAATACATGACCCTTACCTGGATATTGGGAAACACATTTCGAAATCGATTAAAACTGCACTGGAGGAGGACATGAAAATTTAAAAAAAGTACTCGCTGAATGATGCATTGAGTACAGCGGTCTATTTTTAAAAGGAGTGGCAGCCTCGCCAGGAACTGAGACCGCAGAAACACCACGGGTCACAGTCGCCTTCATTCACACGGCATCAAATCTCCATGTCTCTCTGCGTCCCCCTCGGGAACGCTCTCTTTTAATGTATCCAGACATTCTACAACGAACCTATTTGAAATGTAAAGTAGAAACCCCGGGGCCTCCTTTTGGAAGTGGGCCTTCGTTTTCACCCCCTCAGGATCTCCAAGGAGAGGATGATCCCCTCCCTGCTTCGCAACAAAATCCGATTAAATCGGATTTGTCCTTGTTATAATATTCTCAAAATGATGAGAGATGCACATGTTATGGGGGGGGGGGGGGGATGTGCGGATCTCCCGCGCTTCGATACACTGCAGATGTTCTTGACGCCTGTGGATATTGCGGTAATATAGGTCATTTTTGGATTGTTTTAGCTCCCGTGAGATGGTGCATTGCTACACGACCACACAGTACTCATGACTGTTGCTGGGAAATGGAGTACATTTCCCCCCTTCAGAGGTAAAGAAAAACTATAAATTAATTGGGAAAAAAATCACACAATCACAATCTGCGTAGTTTACTCAATAATAACCCTGGAAATTTGCGCTGTTGCTCTGCTGCATGGGTTTTAGCTGTAAACATAATCAGGTATTCTAGAAGGTAATGGATTGCACTATAGTCGTTGCCAATTAGTCTACTGGAATTCAGCAGGCCTTACTTCGCGGCTTTGGCTGTAAGCGATACTCCGTGCATGCAGCCCGTCTTTTTAAGTCAAGGTCAACTGCACTCAGTAAGGACATTTTCACGGTGGGCGCTCACAACTTTACAATGGTTGCGAATATAGTATTTAAACCAGGTCATGCTTTGACATTTTGCCTGGAAACTAACACGTCCACAAGAGCAGCCAGAAATTGAATTCAACGGTCAACTTCCTTGACGAATTGTGAATTCGTCAATGGGAATCGTAAACCGTTCGACGTGCCTGCCTTTTTAGCTACAATCTTTTTTCACTGCGCAAGGACAGTGGGGTCCAGAGTCTTGGCTTGATTTAAACTCTTGGTGCATTTTCCATCCAGACGAAACAGAAGTGTTGCGTACACATTGATTTAATGACCCCCATCAGTGAAGTGTTAAACTGAAACAGAATCTGTCGACTTTATGAATTCAATATGTACGGCCTTCAGTATTTGGTTGGTATTGCATATAAAATAGCGTTAAGACAAACATATTAATGGGTGATCCTTTTTTGATTTAGAACCTCAATCGATAACATGTTACAGACGGATTTGCAGGTGTCTGCTCCGATGAATTACGATTTTCCAACATTCCAATAATCTAAGTGAACTCATGAGTTCACGCATGAAGTGTCGAGGTTAGTGAATATTGACTAATTTCTTTTTAGTTGGTATATTTTTTTTTAAGTATTGATTTAGGACTTAACATTCTAATTATACATTTATTCAAACTATTCGGTCTTGTGTATGCAATTTCATTTGTTGATATAATTTTGTGCAACCTGTCTTTTGAGTTGGACGTAGTTCGATATCAGAACCCATGGGAAATCAGTGTCTTTTGCAGAGTGACACACAAGCATAAATGAATAATGATAACATTGGCGTGTATACCATTCGTTCGTAGTTTCTTATAAAAGTTCTTTTTCTTAACGTGATCTTAATGGCGTAAGAGATTTACAAGCATGTGGAAAATGTAGGTTAGTTGTGCATCAAATCTATTGATGTTATCCAGGGAAGGTTATCCTCACACCCAAATCCCGGTGACAGTGGCTTTGAATTTTAAACTCAGCACTTCAGCTTGCCCTAAGCTAAATCAAGTACATCTGAAATGCAGATAGTGGTATACATTTAAACTAAACAATTGTAATCTCATTACACGGCCGGAGTGTTTGCTTACGACCACCGAGCTGTGTTTCCAGCCTGTGCACAGACCGTGTTAGAGGTCCCTGCAGTGGGAGGCAGATCTCTCCAATTAGACATGTATCCAGAAATGTTATTTCAACAGGGCGCTGCCGGTTTCTGCGAGTCTGTTGCTGCGGCGAGGGGGTTGTGACGATGTGAGTTGAGGGGAATGATCCGGGATGAACGGGGTCGTCACCACCTCAAGGCTCTCCCACTGGATCTGTTTTAATTGCCAGTGGCATACAGTGGTCGAAGGCAGACTGAACTGGACGCAGTCTTTGATGATGTTCACTTGTCAGTCTTTTATTTTACCTAAAACTCTTCCCCAAGCCCTAAAGATGTTTAGGCACATAATATCGGCTCTCAGGGGAGGTATACCAACACGATTTGTTTCCCTCGAATCTCGAGTATGTGCGAATTCCATTTTATCTCTCAGCCGTGAGGTACATAGCCACGCACAAACCTTATTCTTTCAACCCGGTTGTGTACATGTACATTGTAAAAACTTCTTGTATTCCACTTATGTGTGCACGCTGGGTACAGTTTTTAAAGCCCATAGTGTGTACGTTGGGTGGCTTCTTTCTGCAACCCATTTGCGTACATTGGGTATGTTTTTTTAAACTAGGTGTGTAGACTGGGTACAACTTTTTTAAACCCAGGTATGTACATTGGGTGGCTTCTTTCTGCAACCCAGGGGTGTAGACTGGGTATGACTTTTTTAAACCCAGGTGTTTGCATTGTATGGTTTCTTTCTGCAACCCAGGTTTGTAGACTGGTTATGACTTTTTTAAACCCGGTGTGTACATTGGGTGGTTTCTTTCTGCAACCCCAGGTGTGTAGACTGGGTATGACCATTTTAAATTCCGGTGTGTACATTGTATGATTTCTTTGTGCAACCCAGGTTTGTAGACTGGGTATGACTTTTTTAAACCAAGGTGTGTACATTGGGTGGTTTCTTTCTGCAACCAAGGTGTGTAGACTGGGTATGACCTTTTTAAATTCCGGTGTGTACATTGTATGATTTCTTTGTGCAACCCAGGTTTGTAGACTGGGTATGACTTTTTTAAACCAAGGTGTGTACATTGGGTGGTTTCTTTCTGCAACCAAGGTGTGTAGACTGGGTATGACTTTCTTCAACCCAGGTGTGTACATTGGGTGTTTTTTCTTCAACCCAGGTGTGTTGACTGGGTATGACTTTTTTTAAACCCAGGTGTGTGCCTTGTATGGTTTCTTTCTGCAACCCAGGTTTGTAGACTGGGTATGACTTTTTTAAACCCGATGTGTACATTGGGTGGTTTCTTTCTTCAACCCAGGTGTGTAGACTGGGTATGACTTTTTTAAACAAGGTGTGTACATTGGGTGGTTTCTTTCTGCAACCCAGGTGTGTAGACTGGGTACGGCATTTTTAAGATTCAATTAGCGGTGTGTGAGACTGGTCACGATCCTCATAATTGGATCGGAAAATATGGGTCCTTGTATCTCTTAAGTGGTAATTATATCCATGTAGTGGCCACCGAGGTTAATAATCACAGGGCGGCAACGTCAAATCGAATCAAAACATGAATAAAAAAAAACTAGAAAAGGATAGACGCCACTGACTTTACTTTGTCAAAAAGAAGAAAAAGAAATACATTGTTAAAGCGACTGATTTATTATCTTGTGGTTGTGTTTGTGATACCACAAAGACGCGATGCTATACGACTAATAATATATACATTGTACCGCATGGTACATCATCACTCCTATGCAGATCAATGTAACTCGAGGCAAGGAGGCAAAAATAGTCTGTCCCCATAGGTATATACCTATTTAGTATTCGTGTTGCTACTGCTATGGAAAAACGTCTAAAGATGGGTTCGAAACCCGACCTGGCCGGCCATGACGCCGTTGTCCTCGAGGGTCGTTGGAGACACTTCACCATGAATTGCTTCTCTTAACCCTGGTGTACAAATTGGAAAAACCGCGAGGTCGAGATACTGCATTTAATGTAAATGATTAACGTCTTAGTACTCGTACAATGCTGCTTGCGGTTGTATGCTCCTCAAGGAATTAAGCCACCTCCCGGAATGAAGGATGTATGAAGGATATCAATGTTGCACAGCGATCTGATTAGCGTGACATGCGCACTTTAAAGGTTCATAATTTTGTTAGTATTACTACTAATACTTGAGCCAACGTGAGATTATTTTTCAACCGGAAGGGGACTGCTTTGTTTCTCCTTTCACCAAATCGAAGAAAAACAAATTACAATATCCCAATTGAACCCTGCACGGACGAGCGCCGGGAGTTTTGAAAACATTGAAGTGCAAAACACATGTAAACTATGGGCACGTCCGTCAGCTTCACACCCCACCCGTGAAATGCCGACACAGAGGTGGTAGATTAATAATGTATGTAGAAGTTAACGTGTGGGATGCACATTTAAATCCCAACCGGAGTTGTCTATAATACGCTTCCGTCCAGGCAGGATAGTCTAGCAATGAGGTGTTGTTTCGGGATTGGTAAGAATACTGAACTACACGGAGTTAACCGGATCTGTTTGATAGTATTTTATAAGTTGATGTGATGCCACGTTGCTAGTTGACATGGAGTCCTCGGTCGATTGAACCCGAAGAGAACACACTTCTTCCTTGTGTAGAGTTCGTTCTTGTACTTTTAATCGGGAGTCTGTCAGTTTTGTTTCTGATTTTATATTTTGTTGGATTCAGTGACATCTTGTTTTCTTATTTATTAATAAATTTTATTCATTCAGGCTTTAAACATAAACGAGACCAATAAAAAGACATTAAAAAACAAACAGAAGCCATATGGGGTTCTCCTTTGTTTCTAGTGGTTTGATTTTATCCCTTTTCAAAGCTTTTTGTTAATTTTTAAATGTTTCAATTTTCTTACGTAATCTTCTATAAACCATTTCAAATCAAAATCAAATCAAAAGCCAACCAAATTACTATGTGAAAGACCAACCCCTCTTACAATATTATTATAAGGACAACGTATTTTTTTACAAAATTGTGATGACACAATAGCAATACCACACATGAGGCTAGCTTGAGGGAAAATGCTTACGGTGGGCATGCAGATTAATTTTTGCCAGTACATTCCGATGGCTGGGATAAAGGGGTAATGGAACACAACATGATGCAGTTGAATTGTCTTTTTAACGGTATTGAACGATCACTCTTTAATGGGAACGACGTGATATTATCTGATTTTAATCAACTTGAAGAATAAATTGAAAATATGCTGTTTTTGGTGCTGTGTTTTGTTTGTTGGTTTGCTTGTGGTTGTTTCTGCTGTTGTTGCTGCTGTTGCTGTTGCTATTGCTGCCGTTGTTGCTGTTGATGCTGTCGTTGGTGTTGCTGCTGTTGACGTTGTTGACGTTGCTGACGTTGCTGTTGATGTTTTTGTTGATGTTGTTGTCGCTGTTGCTGTTGTTGCTGCTGTTGCTGTTGCTATTGCTGCCGTTGTTGCTGTTGATGCTGTCGTTGGTGTTGCTGCTGTTGATATTGTTGATATTGTTGACGTTGCTGTTGATGTTTTTGTTGATGTTTTCGTTGCTGTTGCTGTTGTTGCTGCTGTTGCTGTTGCTATTGCTGCCGTTGTTGCTCTTGATGCTGTCGTTGCTGTTGCTGCTGTTGATGTTGTTGACGTTGCTGTTGATGTTTTTGTTGATGTTGTTGTCGCTGTTGCTGTTGTTGCTGCTGTTGATGTTGCTATTGCTTCCGTTGATGCTGTCGTTGATGTTGCTGCTGTTGATGTTGTTGACGTTGCTGTTGATGTTTTTGTTGATGTTGTCGCTGTTGCTGTTGTTGCTGCTGTTGCTGTCGTTGCTGTTGCTGCTGTTGATATTGTTGACGTTGCTGTTGATGTTTTTGTTGATGTTGTTGTCGTTGTTGTTGCTGTTGCTACTGCTGCTGATGTTGCTGTTGTTGCTGGTGGTGTTTGTTCAGGAGGGCTTCTCTAGGAGACATGTTATGCGAGTCTTTATCCGCACTATGACCTCTAAAAGCTGACAAGTATTTGAAGCAAATGTAAACGGGCCAGGTTCAAATAAGGTTAATGCTTTACTCCGGCAACTTATTGCAATTGGGCAGTGAAAACAACATCCCACGACCACAACATGCCACGTCTACGGGCAGAAAAACAATTCCGCGTGCCTCTCACTTGTGGCGGGGCTCCGGAGATCATATGAAAACAACCAAAGAAAATCCAATTTCGAATTTTGAATAATAGCGGAGTAACGGCAGCATCGGTAATCAGTGTGATGGTGTGCTGAGAATAGCCGCGTTTACCACTTGCCTGCCGGGCTGGAACTGTTTGAAATCTGTCAGGTCGTCTTTCGTTCTATATCTTGTGGTTGGTTGTTGTTTGTGTAGACGTGCTGACCTTTAACGAATCTAAGTTAAGGGGCAACAAACAAGGATGTCCTTAAAATGGGTACACGAGGCAGTGACGTAGCTACCGAAGGAAGCGAGCGGCGATAGCTTCAGCCAGAGTACCGCATGTAATAGACTCTGAAAAGGGAAAGTGATGGTTAGAGTTTCGTTGGTACACTTTCTGGCAGGCGTTCTGGGTGACACCATAATGAATGTAGAGAAATTTCCAGTTTCAGCACAAGCATGAGGGGTTATATTAAGCCCCAGGTAAGCCAATATGTTGGGCGTTGCAATCTTTGTAATTCCCTCTTTACGTTGTAGCATGTCTAGGACCCTTGATGGTCTTCGATACACTCTAAAAACTCCCGGATCAGAATTAATCCGGATTCCGAATCAGACGGGGGCCTGACTCTTTTTGGGGTCAGTATGACCCGGAGTATGTGTCAAACTGACTCGAAACTTTGTCAAACCGACGCAGAATGCGAGTCAGAATCTCAATTTCTTTTGAAAACCAGTTTTCGGGTCAACCTGACCCAGAAATTGGCCAGACACCCTGCGAGCAGGAATCCGGGTCACTTCTCACCCGGGAGCTTTTAAAGTATACCATTATCAGTGAGTCCACTTGCCGTTACCAGTTACACAATTAAACCTACTTAAATTCAAACGGGATTCTATTGGCCATATAAAGCACAGTACACCCCCCCCCCACCACCACCACAAAAAAAAAAAAAAAAATCAGTCCAAGACGAGTGTATTGATCTTCGCTTAAATTATACGCGATCAGAAGAGAAGCAATTCTTAAATGCTTCATCCTCCATCGACCTGTTGCCAGACGCTTAGGAAGTAGTTGGTCCCTGTACTTTATAGACATCATGTAACTGTATACAGTTAGAACTACTTTTGAAAATCAGTTTTGGAGAAATCACGCGCGTTTGTTTGCGAGATATCACATTTAGCCGATACTGCTCAGTACCCGATGTTCTATTATTCGTTGCCCACAATTAAAAATAGGTCATTGCATTTATTATAATGAGGCTATACAGTTACAGTCAAACCGTTCCCCCTTGTAATCCAAGCCACTTTTAACCTGGAAATGAAAGCGAGGAGCGTGGCGCCATCCTGTTCACTTCAATTCCCCAGCCCGCACTGACCAGTTTTTAATTTCGAGTTATCAAGTTGTCAAGACGGTGTGCTGATTGCTTTCCGAGAACTTTCCGGTGGATCGCACAGACTTAGAGAAGAATAAGACGAAGAAGAAGAAGAAGAAGAAGAAGAAGAAGAAGAAGAAGAAGAAGAAGAAGAAGAAGAAGAAGAAGAAGAAGAAGAAGAAGAAACGTGTAGCGTGTCGTGTGTCGTGGCCGAGCGGTTTAGTGTATCGGACTCAAGCTGCTCTGGTGGCTAAGTCATTAGGATTTGGGTTCGAATCCTGGCCATGACACTTGTGTCCTTCAGCAAGACACTTAACTATAATTGCTTCAAATAGGGGGAGAGGCAGTTATATGTTTGTCTCGCAACGGATTCATTTACTCGTCCCTGTTCTTAGCTGTACTGTGAATAGACTTGCTTTGTATCTTGTCATGTCTTGTTTCTGCGCATTTGGGGCAGGTTTCTATCCCTTCTAAAAGTAGCCCACACCTCCAGTGGCCTTTGGGCATGTTATGGGCGAATTGCATAGAATCAAGGGTTGACAGAGGAACAATAACCATCGGTTTTGTTTTGATGTGAGGGTTGAGTTGGATCTGGTAGGAATATCTGAGACAGTATTTTATGCAAATGTACCGCCAATGCTGCTCTGCTTGTAAATTTGGGGAATTTTACGAGAAATATGTCTGAATTCTTTTTTATTTAAGACAATTTTGTATATTCACACCAAAGTGTGCAACTTCCGTAAAAAAAACCCAGTAATAATAAAACAAGTAATAATCTTAAAGTATTTATTATGCGCGTTTTCAAGCCACGTAGGCCCCTCCAAGCGTCTTACATTACCATAACCCCTGTTCATCGGGTCGTAAGCATTTTTGAAATTACTCAACTCCTTAGGAGTATGCAGCACCGGCAGCCAATTCATTCACATGCGGCTAGCCATTTACATCAACAGCCTTCAGCAAGTGCCATGATCGGGATTCGAACCAACACTCCGATGACCTAGCCCTCAAAAATTGATTTCTTTTTTTGTGTTCACAATGTTTACTTTTTCTTCTTCGTATAATCGTTTCCGACTCTCTAATATTTTATACATTATAATTTTTTGAAATTTTGTTGTTAATTTTGACTATCCTTCATTGTGAATTCAGTGCATTTTTTTTCCTGTGGCGACCAAGATGAATTTTAATAAACCATAAATATTTATAATAACATAAATACAAAATATTAATATAATACAAAATATTAATACTAGACGCTTGGCCAGGACCACGTTTTTCTTCAAAAAGGTAGGGACCGATGTTCATGATATATCTAACAGCTGAGTTCATTGACATGAAACTAAAGGATTGCAATAAATATTCTTAGAAAAAAAAAGGTAAACGTTTCGTAATAGAAATTGCGAAAAGTACGTTCGATCCATCCATTAAAAAATAGAAAGTTATTTTAAAACACACACCTTCGAAGTCCATTGAAATTTAAATGAACACGTTTAATTGAAATCGCGTTAAATGACGTTGAGATGTTTTATTTATCATGACTTGCAACGCAGCAGATTGGTTCGGCACCAAGTTAATCAAAGATGACATAATATCCTGTTGGTAAGTGATGACGTTCTGGAGCCGGAAGTGCAATGTAAACGAATGGTATACATACATGTACATGAACATTCGTTTCACTGCACTTCCGGCTCCCTAACGTCATCACTTACCAACAGGAGACCTAGTCTTTCCCATTCGGCACCAATAAATTAATACCTTATTAAACTACGTAATACTTATCTAACTCTATGGTAATGCTATATTTTATCAGAGATTCACCAAACCTGGGCCCAATTTCGTCGAGCTGCTTAGGAATAAAAAAAAGGGGGGGGGGGAACAAGTAAATAAATGCTCACCGGAATAAGGTTACCAGCCAAAACACTGATCCACGTGTATCATCTGTGACTGGTTTTCTGCTAGTTTGTGCTGAGCAGTAAATTGTTAAGCACAACTGTCTGCTTAACGTAGCTGTAGACACAGATGGTTAAATCCCAATTCAATAAAGCTGTCAATCAGAACTAATAGTGCTTCACAAATGTATTTGCTTAGCACATTTGGCTTTTTTTTTTTTTTTTTTTTTACTGTTAAGCGCCTTGGGGCATTACCTACCCTAATGGCTTTCGCGCAATATCAGTGTGCAATATTACCATATTGTTGTCTACAAATAAGCAGGTCATAGTGGATAATACGTTTAATGTACTGTTTTTTCTCTATTTATTTATTTGATATATTATTTTCAAAATGTATTATTGATATGTTTTATCTTTTTATTTGTTAGCATTTCAAATAAATTCAAAAATCCTGTCAAGCAGAATTAACATTGCTTCACATACGCTTAGCACAAAGAAGCAGGTCACTAGTGACTAGTATGTTTTGGTTAATTTATTTACTAACTCATATTTATTTAATAGTTTTTGGGGGTTAATTTACTTGTTGCTATTTTATGTGTTTATTTATTATAGTATTTAAAAGGAAAATTATTGATATTGTTTTTTTAGCTCTTTGTTTATTCATTAACATTTCATATAAATCCAACAAAGCTGTCTGGCAGAAAACGTATTTCGCCACAAAGTATTCGCTTAGCACAAATAACAGATCAACGTATGATTTATTTCTTTATTATACTGTTTTTACAATTTATTTTTAATATTTTTATTTATTTATTTATTAACATTTTTTTGCAATGTTTTATTTTTCCTTTTGTGAATTTATTTGTTTTTTATTTATTTATTTGTTTAGGTATTTGTTTGTTTGTTGGTTGGTTGGTTGGCTGGTTGTTTGTCGGGTGTTGTTTGTTTGTTTGTTTTTGTTTTAGATTGTTGTTTGTTTGCAGGGTTGTTTGTTTTGTTTGTTTGTTTGTTTGTTTGTTTGTTTGTTTGTTTGTTTGTTTGTTTGTTTGTTTGTTTGTTTGTTTTGTTTATTTGTTTATTTGTTTATTTGTTTATTTGTTTATTTATTTATTTATTTATTTATTTATTTATTTATTTTTTATTTATTTATTTATTTATTTCTGTTTTATTTATTTATTATTATTATTATTTTATTTCTCTTTTTTTTTTTTTTTTTTTTTTTGGGAGGGAATGGGCTAGTGTCCAACTTCTTCTAAATAGGATTCATCCGTCCTTAACATACATGTGGAGTCTAAACACACTACTAAACACACTACCGGATCATACGTTGATGACATCGATTTCCATACACTGAAAGCCAATCTTGTTTCGCCCGTGACACGGAGTGGCGCAGGGGATCCCTTTACACGTAAATTTGACTTTAATCAAAGAGTACAGATTAAAATGTATCCCCTCGGAGTTGAAGCATCTCTCCGTCAGTCTGCGGGAATTAAAGCGTTTCGGGGTATTGCAGTTTTCACAGCGTTCGTCAATTTAAATTGATGTTGTTTTTGGGGACTTGAAGATTCAACTTGAAGTTTTTGTGTGTGTTCGGGGTCAATCAATAGTGGAAATCATGGAGTTCACATTCTGTTCTTGTACAAACATCTCTTACCAGTCTGATTTGATTTTCTAAGCGCGTGAGACTGCACTAGCATGTGCTTGTTGCACAGTTGGTCCACGCGTGAAACCCATACCCACTTCAATTCATCTTTAACCTGCGGGTGGGGTGTCGTATCACGATAAAATCACGGTTATTCCATCCTGTTTATGTTCTTTCTGTATGTCTGAATAGTGTGTCTGTTTGAACACAATTCCTTCTTCCATGGTTTAAACAGATAGTATGGGCCCTCTAAACCTTAGAAAACAGTAGACCTTATGTATCACATTTTTTCTCACAGTAAAGTTACGCCCGCCGTGACCTCAGCGAGGGCGCTATTGCATGTCGCTCTATTGTATGAACACAAAAATAAATAAAAACATAAGTAAATGGAAAAAAAGAGAAGAAAAAAAAAAATGACATACCCACACCATTCGACTTAGTTTTTCAGTAAGTGTGAACTGGTAAATTCCTCCATGAAGCCGTAGGGGCTTTGCCCAGGGCTGTAGTGTTTGGATGTCGATTTATTGGTCAGTGGTTCAAACCCAGGCAAAAAAGGCATTCACCTGGCTGTTTGATCATGTTTGAAAAGGGAGCTTGCTAATTAAGCGCTTTGGCCCACCGCAGGGTTTGGGCAAATTACATTCACCGTCATTCACTTTGCATGACTTCTCGAATGTTTTTTTTTTTATTTTTTTATTGAAATTTTATTAAATATGATATAAAAAGATAATGTGAAGGTTTTTTTCTTTTAAAGTATCTTGTATTTTGCAAAAAACAATGTCAGACTTAAAAAGATTCTTCATAAAGCAATAACATTTGCATCTTGTAACTTTAGGCATGCAATTTTTCAGCTGATCAGATGATTCCCCCTTTTTTCCTTATTAAGTGTCATAGAAAAACTGGAAATCACTGTGCAATGTTAAGTTGCTCCTGTTTTGTATTTTGTTTTTAGCAAACCCAAAGTTAATGTCTGTAACTTATTATTTCGAAAGTTTTCCCGCCTGAATTTTTGTTTGAAGAGATAAGCTGAAAATATAAACATTTTTGATTTGATTTGAAATGGTTTATTCACAATAAAAAAAAATGTACTCATTCGAACATTTAAACATTCGAACAAATTATTGTAAAATTAGTAGGACTGAAGCTCTTTGACTGATGATGCTTTCACGTTTGTTTTTTCCTGTCCTGTTCTGGGAATTACATTATCAAACAGTATTTAGTGCAGAAATGCTGCCAGAAAAGGCCTGCGTATATCTTAATTTGTTTTTCAGGCAAATCTGAGTGTGGTTAATTAAACAAAAATTAAACAACACACCGGCTCGAGGGTTTGTGTCTGAGGCGGCTGATGTGACTGAAGAAGTAATGAGCAAAGTCAAAAACAGGCAGCAACGGGAATCCAGGAGCTTGCCCCAGCGAAAAAAATTGAATTTTAAGCCCGCGACAGGGATCTTCTTGTGAAGTGGATTAATTTGTGTTAAGTGTTTCCCCCCGTTGTCAATGACACGTGGATAACCGGTTTCAGCGAATCTGGAATGAAACTGAAGTTCCTTAGACACCATGATGGAATGCAAACACTGGAATCCCGGGAAAGGGAAATGCGATTGGAGATATAAAGCTGATCTCCCCTGAAGAGGTTAACACTTTACGTAGCTATGTTGTGCTTGCTGTGGGAAAAAAAGCTTTTTTTGTGTATTTTAACAAGATTTTCGCCTAGACGAAAAACGGTTTTACAAAGTGTTCAGCTTTTAAGAAAACTATCTGCTTTATTGGTGCCTTTGGGAGTAAGAGTATAACATGGTAAGATATTTTGTTTTTAGTTATACGAGTAAAATGTTGATGTCACTATTGTTGTACCAGTCGGAGTTTAACTTCAGATTTGTACTATTGCCTTTACCATAAAGAGCAAAATGGTTTTGCTTTTATATTCCTGCCATAAATTGTTGCCCTTTTCTCCTCTGAAGTTATAGTATCTGATGTATACCCTCGTATACCTGTGAGTTTATAACAACGGATGCTCTACTCTTACCATATCTGTAAATTTAATGGTTATAACAATCGGATTTATATCCCTTCCTTACTATTTATTTCGAAGTTATAACTTTGCCTTGATACTTTCGACTTTGCTTTTTAACTTACCATTATCAAATTCAACATATCAGGTTTATATTCTTGTCTGATAGTGGTAGTCTTGCCTTTACCTGTTAGAGTTTACAACATCAGACTTGTATTCTTGCTTTTTCTACCTGGGGTTGCCGATATAAGAGGTTTTGACTTCGTATGAATACTTTTGCCTCGCTGTCTACTGGTTATAACGATGCATTTATATATTAATGACTTACAGCGGTACTAGACTAATCAAAATCTGTCATTTTTCCCCATGTAACTCTAAATATTACTCTTTGCTATTAACATTTTCAGCAAGTTTCAGGACTTAACAAGTAAAAAAGGTTTTTTTATAGTACTGGTTAGCATGGACGACGAATCACTATTCTTGCCATTTTGCGTTTAACGAAACGGTGCCTAACTCGCGTGGTATAACGTTTGCGTTTTCACGAAGCGACGATCTGTGGTGTTGACCTATTTTAATTTATAGCGTTTTCACGTAGTGATGAATCTCAATGCGTTGGTTTGTACACAGCGCTCTGCGGGTAAGTCTCTTTTTTTTGCGTTGTCATTAACTGTCGAATGTGTTAAGGAATTTAATAACTCGTCAAAACAGTAGCAAGATTGAGCACATGTTGACTGTTCTGTATGACTAGAGAAGTCAGTTTTATTTTGAGTAAAATTTAAAAGAAAAAAGGCTGAGCAGTTTCTGAAAAGGCATCTTGAAAAACAAAGATCATCTTCAAAACGCGATTTTCTAAAAACACATAATATTGGCTGCGGGCACATTCGCGTCTTCGTGAAAACGTTCACGTTATGTTACCAGGTTTGTTCGAAATAAACGGTTAACCCCATAAAACTGAGGTACTTTATAATATAATAGATCATACATGTACACGCTTAGATGAGTTTGATGTGGTCACAAGAAGTTCCAGCTATTATGCCAACTGTTATTATGCTATCCAGGGTTGTTTAATGTTCAGATACTGTCAGTAAATAATTTAGGTTAATAGCAGTTTGTCCGTTTGACGAACGGGCATAAAAAAATGGCAACGAAGCATTGTTAATGCATTCTCTTTTATTGGGCCGTGTTTTATGGGAGCAAACGTTTTTGCGCAACTTGGTGTATCCAAACAAATAGGGCATGGTGAGCATGTGGTGTATTTTATAAGATAGTTGAGAAGAAATGAAAGACGAGTTATTATGTTAATTATAATGCTGTCGTGAAAGAGAGAATTGGGCTCAAATCATAGGCATAATGTCTGTTTTTGTTTTTGAAGCAGCAGAGAAGAGAAAGACACTGGGAACCACACTAGTGACGTCACCAGCCCCCCTTTTTTGGAGGGGAGGGGGTTGGATGTTTTTCGTTTTGAAACGGCATCATCTGTCCAAATTAATTCAAATAATAAACAAAAATAGTAAAAAGTAATAATTCTTTCGGCTCCAATCGGGCCATGCACCTAGGACACGTTACCTGCGGCTTGGGCACTTTTGGGCTATAAAAAAGCATTTTTTTTTTATAAACTTGAATATGGTTGGATAAATATTTTAAAAGTAAAAAAGAATAATTCACATAAATAGCCCTTAAAACTGTGCGGTTTTTGTTTAATTTCGTGACGGAACACATTCCGCCACTTTGCGGAACAACCAATTTTTTGACGCCATAAAATTTAGTAGTGTGGTTCCGCTGCTTGTATTTCCAAGAGGAAAATGTTTGGTTTTGGAATCACTACTCACTAATTACAACTGTAGGTGTTTTATTGCATTAACAAATCTTAAAAAGGATCAAGGAGCAATTCCAAACAGCAAAATTGTAAGAAACAGTATTGGAAACATTTCCGCAAAATTGGAAATGTGTGGATTTGATTTTTCTCTTCTGAAATAACTGAGCAAATTATACGAGTTGTTTTCTTTGATGTACACAAACTAATTTTGTTCTGTTTATTAATTTTCCTATTTCAAGACGCACTTTCTTGTGAGAAAACTGGTGATTACCATTGGTTTTTCCGATGTTGATAAACTTCTTGGAGAAAAACACACAAAGCAAATTTGTTTGACTACTAGTCTTACTTTTGAGCAGTAAAAATATGTATTTGAGAAGCTGAAGCGATGTCTGGATACATTTAAATTTTTAGAAATTTGAAGGCAATCTGACCCTTTAAATGTCATATACGATTGGACTTCTTGTCTACTTTCTTTTCTTATACGAGTGACACTGTTATAAAATCAGATTTGTTAAAACAACACGAGAGCAACAATCGGATTGAACTCCTGTGATACTGAACGGAGGTTGCCTCTCGAAATTATATTATAGATCCTAAAGCAAATAAGCCTCGAAGTGCATAATTGATGGGATACTTCAACCAATGTATAGAATACAATTTAATTCTCTTTGCGGCAACTTTTGTAAACAGCACTGTGTCAATGACCAGAGTGTCAACAGTTGAGTTCAGTCCTATTTTCATTATGTTTTTTTTTTTTTTTTATTATTCAAGATCTTTTGGGCTGATGAGATTTGTAATGGTCGTTGTTGCAAAACGGTTTTTCCGTATAGAGAACTACAGGCCAGGTTGTTTGCATCTTACCCCGGGGGCTGATCCCTGGTTTATCGGCAGGTACGGTTTGGTTTCTGACTGGACCCCCACGAGCAAAGAGGCTTGCCATAGCACAGGACCGCCCACCAACATATGGCTGGTTAGCTCAGTTGGTCAGAGTGCTCGTACGGTATTCGAGAGGTCGCGGTTTCGAGTCCGGCATCAGCCAAATTTTCTTTGCTCACCCCAATTTATATACACATACAGGCCTATATACATACCGGTACATGTTGTCTCGTCCAATTTCAACAATGTTTTTTCTCGAGTTCCACACGCGGCTCATTCAATTTCGTTTGAAAATGAGTGTCTCGTTGCATCAGCATTCAAGAGTCGAAATGAGTACATCGATTGCAATCGTTTAGCATCCATTTGTCAAGGGAGATCATTCAAAGTCATTAGGTCGCAAAGATCATTCACTTTCGCGAAAGCCAGCAGCAAGAGGCTGTGGTCAACCATTCAATGTTACCCAATTCTAAACAGGTAGCAGAAATTAAACCGAAGAATGGTGAACATGCCGTCTTGAATGTCTACAAATGAAATAGAATGACTGAAACGAGCCTGCATGAGAAGAACGAAATTATGTGTGCTCGATAACGAAACTGAATGCAGTTTAAAAAAAATAATTATAAATAGTTTGAATGAATGAGGAAAACATGCGTGAATTTGAATGCGTGTAAATGAAAATAAATTAATTTTTGCTGAAATTGACCGGAAAAACGTATGATACTATAACAGTTCCTACAGACAAATCTACTCAGTAATCGAACACATTAATTGTACTTTGTACTCTATATAGTTACTGGAAAGTTCTATTGCTATATAATATTGTGGGTAAAATTGAAAGACAGAACAATTTGCCAAATGTAGGCCTATAAAACAATAAAAGGACCGAGGAGAAACTAAAAAGTATGTATTTGTCCGTATAGGGATCTAGGTACTTTGAGGTCCTTCCGTTTATTAATTTTCAAAACTGAGAGTTGGTTTCTCGCGGTGTTTTTTCGTGAAGGCGAGAGTGAATTTTAAAAGGAAATAAAAGAAAACGAAAATAACTTGTCAGCGTTTGTTGTTTTGGGAAACATCAAAAACATCGTCCACGTTTTCTCCTGACCCAATGCATCCCAGATTTAGTCAGATAGCAGTTTCACCATTATGCAAATACCGGAACTGTCAAAAATGTGTTTTGATTCTCGGATTGAAACATAAGGGACTTAAAGGTTTTTTTAATTTCCTGAGGGAAAGGGGGTCACTGCCCATGCATCTGTCTGCTCTGGGACTTGGATCACCACCGAAGCCGCCACCGCACCGCCATTTACTAATCATTTACTATTTAAATTTGTGAACTACCCACAGTGGCGTGTTTAGTCACAGTTGACGTGGACGAGCCGCTGTAAGGGTTAGTCAAAACTCCCCGTGGGGTCATCACACGGTATTGATCCGTCGGAAAGGAAAGCTAGTTAATGAAATAGTGTCCAACCGGTGATCTCCCCCCATTACACTGTCTGCACTGCGTGGCGAGTCAAGTCCCGCCGCGTGCAAACTGATATCTTCCAAATTAGTTTCGAAGCAACACACAGAACCATAACGTTGGTTTCTTATTCCCGCACACGCCATTCATATTCATTTACGCGGGAATAATTCAGAAGTTCACCGCTCATCACCTTTCGAATTCAATTCACGCGGTGATAGTTCGAGGGAGAACCGCACGCGGTTTTTAAACGCGGGCTTGGTGAGTGAATGTTCCCGTACCGGTCGCTGTCCAAATAAATGGATAATTCCTTGTGCAAAGGTATAACAACCAGCACCTGTTCATTTTGTTCGCGGAAAAGGGGTATATTAATAATAAAAAGACGGGACTAGTGTGTGTTTTGCTTGCAAATCAATATTTAATGGTAGATTACATGATTAGTGTTCATCGGAAATTTGTACTTGTTTCAGTCTGAAAGCTGTCAAAATCGAGAAAATAGAATTTGAATACCCCGATTTTAATTTCGGTTGTAACGATCGAAATTACGGACAATGTGTTTCCCTGCTGAAAAGTGTGCACGATTTTCACTATTTTCTCCTGACTCAGACGACGGATTGAGCCCAAATATTTGCAGGTTTGTTTTTCCATGTATATATTGAATTACATAAAGTAAGAACACTGCACTATCAGCTTTACCAAGCCCAATTTCTTTTTACATTTTAAGGTGAACAAGTAAGTGCCTTAAAATTGTTTTTCTTTCACTGTAACTGGAACCTGCAAAAGAGTACATATTTATATGAATATATTAAAGCATACACACAAGTTTAATTACATAAGGTTTTTTGCTCAGCAAAAATAGCATTAATTGCACTGGGTGAAGAACCGCGTACTACTTTATACACCGGAAAGCACAGCGAAGTCAAGTCGAGCGGAGTTCCACTCCCGACCTTCTGTAAAAAGTGTCGAGACGAATTATTCCAAGATGGCGAAGAATTACTCATCCGCCTAAGTGCAAATGACGGCCTGTTGGAGATCGTTATCCAATGTGAAATTAATGGCCCGACGTTAACATCGGTGATTAAAGAGGCCACTTTGGAAAAAATAAATTGAAACGATCTGTCTGGATTAAATGGAAAGAACATCGTTGTTTTTGGACCGGTAAATTAATTTCCGTCCTCCTGATTTTAATAGGTGATCTGTGGGATTTTCAACAGTTTTTATTTTATTGTTGTTTGTTTTAATTGTTTTATTTCTTCAGCATTTCAGACTTAACATTTGTCTGTAGAATTATTACTCAAATGAACTTGTTAATCCACGAGCTCTCGGATTGAAACTAATCATTTTGTTTTTGACTTGACAATCCCGTAGATTGTCTTTAGCAATAGCATCGTAACATTTTGTTTATAGTTCACAAGTTTGAGGAATGTATAAGTTACTCCTTGAAATGTGGCCACTGATTTGTGAAATACTGTTTGAAATATGAAGGTGTACCATTTATGCAGATATAATAATATTATAATAACAATAATAATACAATTAAATTTTGTATTGCACTCGTTACATTAAAACGATCACAACATATGCATCTTCTCAGCAAATCAGCAGATTTTTTTCTTGTTTTTCTTTTGGTTTTTTTTCCCATGGAAAACTGAAAAGCACTACGAATAATTGTATCCATTGTTACTTTTATCGGCAGTTACAAGTTGTGTCTGACTTTGGTGTCAGGGGTGTTGTACCTCAATGTCGCCCCGACCAAAATGTAGCCCCAAACGTGTACCTGAACGTCACCCCAACCTAAATGTTGTTTATCTTGATGTTAATGAAAAGGGGGCACTAACCAAAGGCTCCTTCAACTCTTTTAATATCATCCAGAAACTAATGTTCACGTGTAAAATTGCCTGCACATCTGTTCATATCTTGCCTAAGATCCTTCATTTTTGTATTTTGCCGCGAACGATTTTCGTTGGCGAGTTGTGAGATCTTGTGAACTTTTTAAACAGACGACTTATAATAGATTGTTCTTCCCCTTTGTATTCCCACTCACCAGGTTATTACTATAGTGCGTTGAACTCGTCTTGAAGGACGTCATAGCCCACCAAAGTCTCCTCACCCCCTGCAGGCCACATCCAACCCCCAACCCCCCATTGATGTGGATTATAAAACAAGTAAGTATAACTTCACACGTATATCATTAATGGTCTTGAATTGAGTTTGTTTTGTGAGTGACTTTGTCCTGTCACCAGCTAAGGGCCCGATGCACTTACAATCTAGCACTGGTAACTCCAGAGCTTAATTTCTTGAAACTAAATGCCCGTAGTGCAAATAATTCCCAGCACAAATTTGTCGATAAAACCAATACATATTTAATGATACTTAATGCCTTCTGCGTCAACTTGTGGTGATATTGTCAATTATGTTAAGCCGTGCTTGTCTGTGCGGTTCTTTTAACTAGTTCGTACCGTCTGTGAACGTTAATTGGGGTCTACAAACACCGGCACACGTATTGTACTCTCGTGCATTTCGTCTGATCTCCATGATCTGATTGTGTCCTCTTTAATTGTGATACAGAGTTTGTTTTGCTTCTGACCTTTACGACTAATACCTTGGAGTTAGCAGCTTGCTTCCGCCTACCCCGGCATCCTTCAACCCCCCCCCCCTTTCCCTCGTCAATATCAGCCAAAGAAAATCCACTCTGATTGGATTCGTGGCCACCAAATACGTGCCAGACCAGACAAAACTGTAACCTTAGCGGTGAATTAGCCCAATGCCAATCGATCCTCGTCCCCACCAACATTCATGTTTCAACTTCCCCCTCCCCCCCCCCCTCAATCGGCTCTTGGTGCCTTGAGATGTGTTTTGCCTATGCTCAGGCTTCACAGTTGTTCACACAAACACCCACACACACACACACACACCTGTCTGGCTCTGTCTCTTGTGAAAAGGCGCTGTCGTACTCTGTATGTGCGGCGGTCGGTAAACGTGGTATCTCTTTTATCTGGTATCTCTCTTTTTTTACCTCCTCGTCTGCATCCGCGTCCGAATAGAAATTAAACAACTGGGAATTGTAAAATAACTCAACTATACCTTGGATGTCAAGGCAAACATTTGTCCAGTAAATTAAATATTGTATAAATACAATTCGTACAAGCGCCGCGGCTTGTGGTTGTTATTTTGTGGGCTGTGTTGACCGTGTACGACTTAATCATGTTTTGATTTGGATTTGGGCGGTTCACTCGACGGCGGGGGATTTTGTCACGTCGTGCACGAACGGCAATGGATTGTAACGGCAGTGAGTTCAGGCTAATAATAAACAGTCTTCGGTGTCGCTCGGGAAGATGCGACCAAAATTTTGAGCTGGGGCTTTAAGTAAACCGCTTCAACAAATTTTCTGACAGAAAAATAAGTCACGAACCAGTCAAAATAAAATCTACTACCAGTCAGTAAGAAAGAACAAAATTGTAGACATACCGAGGTATTTTTGTGGCTGAAATTTCGGTTCAAAAACTAACTCTATGGAATAGTTTTTGAAGCCGTTGGCGGCTAAATGAATTAATATTGCTCTCTTTCATCTTTGTGCCCCTTCTGTGGTTGAATGCCTCATAATTTTAATCAGAGGTGGATTTCTGCTGTTTAGTTGTGGTTTCATTTGGTACTAATTTAGGTAATTCTAAATTTGGTTGAATTCACATGCCACCATGCATGATGGCGTGCGTTCTGACCTCAAAGCTACAACAAACAAATGCCAGGATGTTGGATTTCCGGAGAAAAAAAAACTCAATTAGAGGGAATCGTGAATGATTGTTTTTATTGTAAAGCTTTATTTTGAATTTTTCGTGGGTGGACGTTATAGTGAATGACTGTAGTGTATCTGGAATATTAATTTTGGATATCAATAATGTGCTTAATATTGGATTTACCTTCAACCGGAGGTAATAACCAGACGAAAGCGTTTATGTACAGCTCTCTCGATTCGTCATTTAAAGGTACAATACCGGATAGGTATGCATCCATTTTTGGATTTCATGGTATAAGTCTGAAAGTTTACTGATTGCAAAGTTCATACCATAAAAATATCTCTCATCAGAATGTTTCTGTCTAAAATACTGTCAAAGTCGAGAAAATCTAATTTGAAGACCCCGAATTTAATTTCGGTTGTGACAATCGAACTTAAGGCCAATGTGTTTACATGCTGAAAAGTGCGTGCGTTTTTCCCCCTACAATTTTCTCCCGACTCGGACGACGGATTGAGCCCAAATTTTCACACGTTTTTTTTTCATGTATATATTGAATCACACAAAGTAGGAACACTGTTCTACCAGCTATATCAGTCGTATATGTTACCTTTAAAGATACCATACACGATTGATTTGATAAGGACATATCCCCACCTCTGAGTTTTTAGTGTAAAACTCCGCAACGCAACCATCTTGTGAAAATATCACTTAAGGTGGCAACGTTTTTGTGAAAACACAAGAGTAACCTCTTTTAGGGTCCCAGCTCAAAATGGTAAACTGACTGTAAATGCTTCCATTATTTGCAAAAATCAAGATATTTGTAATAAAACCAACCTGTGAAAATATCAGCTCATTTCGTTGTTTCATTTGCGAGGAAACGGTAAAAATGTACTGGGTATTGTTGTACGCATTTCTATAGGCAGAGTTTTCGTCTCACTGCGAGACGAAAACTATTTCTGAATCTTGTTTCATATATAAAAATGATAACACTTCTGGCAGAAATATTTCAAGGAAAGTTTTCTGCCAATATTATCTTCGTATCATGTAAGGTATATGTAAAACTGTGAACATTTATAGTTTTCTTCTTACCGAAAACACGTTTTTTTATATTTTTATTTCGATTGAGCAAATCCTGTTAAAAATATATAATTAAAAAAAAATCGAAGAGTGGTGCCAGTGAAACATGTTTGCATTATAATACAAGTCATTTTGGTTTGGAAAGCAGTCTGCAAGAGCTTCTTCCCCTTTTCAGAAATACAATAGTTCATAATATTTTACAAAGTGAGCTTTCAGATTAGAAGTTGTAATTTTTTTATTTTATTTTTATTTTTTTTATTTTTTGCCCGACACAAACCGTTTTATTGCCTTTAAAGCGTCTTGAATAATGTGACCAAAAACCTCGGGATGATTTTGTACTGTTGCCATGGTGATCTGTATCGTGACGTCACTATACCTCTACTTGAAACGAATCTTGAGTGCTTGGTGGATTAGAACACAGTTCCAACAAAGTGAGATGAAAATGCATAATGTGCCGGCTTATAACATCCGTCTCTTAAGAGGTACGGGTTGTCGTGGGCGCATAACTAGACGGACGGATGGGGGCTTTCCCAGAGATTTGACACGTCCCTCCTTAAGTGTTTGCTATTTCCGAAAATGTTACGTCTGACTGAGCCTTGGAAATCTTAGGTTTGCTCGGCTGCTCTCTAAATGTAAAAGAGTGGAAATTTCAATCTCTCGCCCGAATGGTGTCAGTTTGGCTTTTTTCTAAGAGTGAAACTCACTGCATCACCATTTTTGAATGAAGTTGGAGCCAACTTCACAATTATTCAAGCTGAAAATACCCGTCTGTCACTATAAAACATAATCGCCACAAAGCTCTTTGAAAGAGTGGTATGGCGGACACGAGTGGTTCTTTACTCTTTTACATTTACAGAGTGGGTATAGTCATCTCCAGATGACAACAACGGTCGAAACGTTGAGAACAGTTCAACAGGCTCTTTTTAGAGCCACCACTTCTTCCAAGACAATACAAGGCGTACCCGAAATAAAGTAACAGTAGCGTGTCCACCATGCAAATCCTCAAATTCTACAAGAGTAGGAAGCAATTAGAACAAATATGTACAAAAACTGCAACAAGCAGTTATTTCCGTGTACAAAATGGTTGGTTGCCAATGTTTTGGGGGGGATTTTTATTTATTTTTTTT
This sequence comes from Marthasterias glacialis, assembly GCA_911728455.2. Classification (NCBI taxonomy): domain Eukaryota; kingdom Metazoa; phylum Echinodermata; class Asteroidea; order Forcipulatida; family Asteriidae; genus Marthasterias; species Marthasterias glacialis. The sequence continues at coordinate 12,767,611 of OU452232.1, read as the reverse complement.
TTTTAGTCAGTTTTCTTTTCACATGCACAGAGGATCAGTTTCATAATCATTTTCGAAAGTTGGAATACTAGGGATATATGCACTCTTCTCAAAAACTAAAGTGTCAGTGGGGTACCCATGTTTGTCGACTAAGTAAAGCGAGCACTTATCTTTCTTCTTCCATTGTTTGGGCTTTAGAATGTTTAGTTGTACCTCCCCATTGGATTCGTACACGAAAGCAAAGACGGCCTCGCTCTGTCAAAACACCCGGATCTCTGGTGATCAAGTCATCGGTTTCATCGGGTAGACATAGACATCCCCAGGTTTATCGACCCGGTAAATCGAGGACTTTTACTTTTCATCCTATTGTTTGGACAAGTTTGTTTGTTTGTTTGTTTGTGTGTTTTTGTTTGTTTGTTTTTTTGCATCGTCCCCATTGGTTTCGTGCACAGACGCGATGGGAGGACGTCACACATCCCGGATCCCCATGGCTTAAGTTAAAATAATAATAATAATAACAATAAATAAAAGAAATTAATGTTTTACCGCACCTTTAACTTAGTAAACCCACTGTCTCTATATGCACAGAAACCATTTGATCCTAGATCAACATTTTGCCCGGAGACGATTCAGCCATACGAAATGTTAAACTTGACCAAATCCTGTGATGACAGCCCGGCTTAGCTTTGAGGCGGTGATCAAGCCCCGCAAGAGTCTGAGATAACGTATACAATGCGCGTATCACCAAGTAATATGAGCTAGGAGATAAGTCCTTGAGTATTGATACATGCAAGCTGCCTCTATCTTTGCCATGTACCCATCTGGAGAAGCAAGGGTTATAGAAGGTTTTTTTCTTATTCTTGCGATTCACATTATGTGAGGCCTTGGTTCGAGTTCCACCTCGGACCTCAACCTTGCTCCCGGTTTGAAGCGGTTTTCAATCCCGCACCGATAATGTTTGTTGGTTTGCTGTTGGTTTCGAGAACGTGCTCGACTGTGTGGTTTTCTCAAAATACACAGATCCATTGAACGGTGTCAGTGTAGGAACGTTTACACACAAATCGTTGTCCCATGGTTTCGGCTTATTTTTATAAGGCGACGTCCCCCTAGAGTGTGAACACGAAAGCGAAGCGAGAACGTTCTTACTCTGTCGACGAATTCCCGGATTCATTTTGTTAAAGTTCTCGGTTTCAACAAGTACCTACAAGCAAAAATCAAAGGGAAGCAAAAAAAAAACACACAAAAAAACCCCACCACCAACAACAACAACAACAACAAACAAACAAACAAACAAACAAACAAACAAACAAACAAACAAACAAACAAACAAACAAACAAAAAACAACAACAGTAAACAAGACAACATTATGTCTTCGTCGTTGTCTCCCCCCTCCAGGCCATACGGGTTACGACACTGCTTAGTTTCCCTCACCACAAATATGTAAACAAATAAAAACAATGAAAGGGAATCATTTTGTCATAAAACAAAGAAGGACGAGGTTCTCCTTTTTTCAAGTTTCGGTTTGGTTACGAAGACAATGATGGCAACAAATAAACAAATACAAACTTTTAGATGCATCATCCAATTTGTAGCCAAAATGATTTTTATAAAAACAAAATTGGAATAATAAAAATAAAAAATTAAAACAAAAACAATTAAAGGTAAAATATAGAATTCATTGCGCAGTGTTCTTCAACATATACATAAAACAAACGTGATTTGTTTTTTGGCCCAATCCGTCGTCTGAGTCAGGAGAAAATAGTGAAAACCGTTTCGTTTTCTGCATGTAAATACACTGTCCTTAATTTCGATTATTACAACCGAAACTAAATTTGGGGTCGTCAAATTCTGTTGTCTCGACTTTGACGATATTTCAAACAAAAACGTTTCTGTGGAAGATTGGATCTGGTATGAACTTCATAATCAATAAGTTATTAGACAGATACTAATGTAAAACATTTTTTCGATGAATACAACTGTAATACTGGCTATTATCCTTTAGGAGAAGTTAGAAACTTTCAATTGGGAACAGAAAGAAGAAACGAAAAATTTAATTAAAAATACAAATGACTTATTCTGGGGAGCCGACACCTTACCAGCAGGCATGTACAAACAGCATGTATTTTTTTCAGTTTAAATCATTTGTTTACATTTCACTGGTTTACAACAAAATTAGGAGTACTATAGTTAGCATTAAATCAAACATTAAATGTTACAAGTATGTATAGCATTGTGAGTGGCAAACGCAAAGGTTTACTGATATTCTTATTTGTACGATTATTTTCCCCCATTTTGAAACACCGTCATCTGTCAAAATTAGTTCGGAGAAAAAGTTCAAACTGTGTTTATCTTCAGGTGAATTATTGAGCAGTGCAGCTTTGATGTGCACTCGATAGTAAAAGTCTGTTTGTGTAGTAAGCAAAGAGTCTATTGAATTCATGTGCGACTAAACACAAACTAGTTAATTATACAAAGGTTTTTACATCCAAGGTCCGGGGCGTCAATAATGTTATCAAAAAAAATATAATAATAATAACACCGTGAAGGAGATTTGATAGTAACATTTTAATTGTCATCCTTTTTTAAGTGAACGTGCCAGTGATATACCATAGAATATCCAATACGGTTCATGTTGGCTTGAGTGTATTTAAGTGATGCTATTGCATGCATGTTTCATAATCTCGTGCATCGATCGAGTACACGATTTCTTGCATGAGTAGTTTAACTTCATGTATTTTATTCTTCACACAAACTCAGTAAAAAATGTTTAAAGACCATCAGCATTTTCCAATGCTTGTACGTTATTTGAGTTTGTTTAATCAAACACTTGAGATGTTTTGCAAGTCTACGGATACATATACGGAGACGTATACGTCAACACTTTGTGTGTTCACGTGACGTCAGTGACATCTTTTGTTTTGCATGCACGTTAAAAACGGATACGGGCGCTCGTAGAAAAGCGAACAAAAATATTTTGCAGAATTTTAGTTGAACGTTTCTCCTAGATTAACAACTGTGTTCCTGTTAATGGTATTATTCATGATATATTGACCCAATTCACTTGATGTCACCGTCGCAAAAATATTGGTTGCACCATTTTGGAAGTCAGTGTCACTGTGTGTTATACAGTGTAATGCGTATTTTAGGCGACGCGGAGTTTACACGTACACGTATACCTACTGACTTCTGAAACTGTGAGCGTGGCACATTCGCCGTGTGTGACGTGGGTGCAAGGATACTTGGGCAAAGAAGGATAACAACAAATTCTTCGTCGTATTTTCGACTGCAGCGCGTAGCACTTCATTCACCCCACGGGTGTCGCCATGTTGAACGCCTGAGCGACCCCAAGTGACACATAACTCTATGACTGCGGCACAAAATCTGACGCGTGTCCAACGTGAACAGTTAGTTTTATTTTGTTTTCTTATGCAGTCCGAAATTGCCACTGTCGTGATGATTTTTAATAGGGATTTTTTTCTTTTGAATCAATTCCAAAAAGGTAATCCTTAAAAAAAAAAGTAGAAATTTAGTTTTCCGAAAAAATCAGGAAAAAAAATGCCAACGGTTACGGTTATATCCGTTCCGTATTCGTAGACTTGCCAAATCTTTCTTCTCTCTTGGAACAATCTCACAAAAAGTGAAAATGACTATTTCACGTGGTGCCCTAAATGTTTAATACGGCCTGTTATTGGCCCGCCGGTAGAGGCCCCGATATAGATCCCATCTTAATGATTAAGATATGATGCCCTTGGCTAATCTGCTAGCATTGTTTTCTATTGATTGTCATAGTCATTTTTCTGGCTGAGTAAATAATAATTATAATGAATATTTACACTTTGCAAGGGTGAAATTGATCGCGATTGGAGGGGGGGGGGGGAGAGCTTGTTAAATTACAGGGAGAACAAAACATGCCTCTGTGTTTACCGTTTAATCCCGATCGATGAATGTGAGCGTTTCCGTACAAAATTCCTCTAAAACGTGTGGCGTATGCTTTTTTGCACAAGCCCTGGGTCAGACTTTACCCAGATCCATCTCTCAAGAGACCATATATCCAAGTTCCGGGTCAATGTGACTCTTTGTAAGGGTGTCACACAGACCAAGAACCAAAGTTAAGTTTCTCTGACTCAAGTTAAGGAGTCTCATTTTGATCCCCAGGGGGGTCTCACAGACCAAGAACCCGGGTAAATGTCTCTGACTCTGGTTAAGGGGGGCATTTGACCTTAAAACGAGTCATGCTGACCCGTAAATTGTTCAGGCTCCGTAAGACGTGATTTAATCCAGTCAATTGGGTGAAGCAACCGCTTGTCAACCTAATTGAATATAGTTTGTACTGTGTTGTGAGGAACTGCAATGAAAGCACGCGGGCAACATTGGTAATTGTCAATGACCGGTATCCACACTTTACGCGACCAAATATACACGTGAAATAACAAACTTGTCAAAGTTCAAGTTCAATCGGTCATTTGATTCAGTGAAACAAGAAACTTATATGTTTCACTCTTTTCAAATGTCCTGTTTTGGTCTGTCGAGATCAAGACTTATTGTTTTACTCATTTCTCAAAAACTAAAACATTTCAGGCAAAGATATTTCAAGGGAAGTTTTCCACCATGACCATCTTTATACCATGAAAGTTATGTGTAAATCTTCGATCTTAATATTTTCAATCTTAAAATGTTGTCCACAACTATTAAGACATATTTTACCCTTAACGTTTTCCATAAAAAATTAAATATGTCTTTATGAGAAAGCATACGCCCGAACATCAACTGGATACGATGATGTGTTAGGATGCTCACAACCTATAGTGATTATATGGAAGAATATGTACAATTATCTCTGGTGTTCTTTTGCAAGGCGGTCGGTCCCAAGTTCCTTCCATTGTATATCCCAGGCAATCCTGCATAAAGGGGCTGTGTCGTCAGGATTATAGCAGGCCTGTGGCTGCGCATGGAAAGATAAACTCTCACCCAGATACTGCACATGCGCGCTTGCGGTCAAATCACAAAGGGTGCCGTCTTTGTCAAACTCCGATGTGACCGCCGGCAAGAACGCGCGCATAGCAACTGGGTTCTTCCATTTACCGTTATAATCATGACGGCACGGCCCCTTTAAAGCCCATAATTATTCACTTTTGGGAACACCGGAAAACAAAATGTTCACAGATTTGCACATAACTTACATGGTATAGAGACGATGATGGTAGAAAACTTCCTGTGAAATATTTCTGTATGATGTGTTATCATTTTCGAATAATTAGTGAAATAAGATCCACAAATGATTTGTCGCCTCATGAGACGAAAACTCCGGCCGTTAGAATGAATACAAAAACGATGAATGACTTTGTATTGTTTTCTCGTAAAGGAAACAATGAAATGAGCTGAAACTTTCGCAGGTTGATTTTATTAAATAACTCTTGATGCTCATAAGGTATGGAAGTATTTCCAGACATTTTACCAATAGTGTATAATGGTTTTAAGCCTTTATCACCAGTAGAAGCGTAGAAAGACTGAATACCTAACAAAATACACAACCCTAATATTACACTGTCGACGACACGTTACAAATATTTATCTACAAGAGAAAAGATCAATTTGTTTCGTGGGAAACACAATTACATGGTTTTCACTCTCAAAGTAAAAAGCACAACAAGACGCATTGCAGACAGGTAATTTTGATAGATTGCTCATGCAATCGCTATATACTCACACAATCTAACACGCTGAGGGAGACGGTGCCTCGTCATTTTAAATTTCGGCCAATTATCTTCGGTGTACACTAGCACCGAAATTGGCCTCTCCGCCTCACCCCACACGGTCTCTCTCCCTTTCTCTCTCTCTCAACCGCAATCAAGGCTACCCTTGGACAGCACACGTAGGGGGAAAGATCCACCATAAACTCGAGAGAGCTTGTCTTCATGTTGTTAATGGAAACGCTCGAGGGCAACTTCGGAACCTTGATTGGCGATTTAATTTCTGCTTGCCGTGAGTAAAGATAATCTCGCGAACTATCGCTACTTATTTGAAAAGGCAAGAAAGAGGAAAATGCACGCTTTCCTCTCCCTTACCCTGTGTGGGTTGCTCATACACTGGAGCTAATCGGTGACAGGGTAAGCAAATTGTCTTGTGCTGTAAGAAACTGACAAGGTCACTGTGTAAAAATATTATTGTATTCTTTCTGTTGCTCTTCTCTCTGTTGCTCTCGATGCTTATGGTTTGTTTGTTTTTCCTGCGCGTTTTCGTGTAAGACAGCAATGGGAAATAACTTGTATTTCCGCCGTTAAGTCGTTCATATTTAAATACTGGTGTGTCTGTCAAAGAGTATTTGAAACTTACCATTACACTGTGTTTATTATGACAATACTGTGTTAAAGTGCATATATCCTAGTATCTATATTAAGGCACTTTAACATCTTTAGTACCCCTGTTCATAAGGGGTACTTAGAGCCTTCCTCAAACATTTCTCAACTCATTGGGGAGCATATCAACCTCAAACTGCTTACTAGCGCTAAGGTTTGATCTAATATTGTACCATCTGAACCCTCGCCATATTCCGAATGTATACAACTGGGTTAAGAGAAGAAATTTGCGGTTAAATGTCTTGCTGACGGACAGAATTGTCAGGACCGGGATTTGAACCCACACTCAGATGTTTCAGCCACAAGAAGTTGAGTCCGATGGGATAGACAGCGCGGCCACGGAATGACAATGAAAAATGCGGCAGCTAATAGCAGCCCGATTTGATAATATCTGTTTCAAGAATATTGATTGGCCATACTGCTATAACCAGGAAAAAATAACAATAAAAGAAATTAATAAATGAGAAAGTCTACAATAAGGATATCATGAAATAGGTCTGGTTGTAAATATTTTTTATATGGCCCTTTTAATTTTTTTTTTTTACTTTTAAATTATTTTATTTTGATTATTAATAGTTTTTTTTTAGACCTGCTGGTATTTTAAAAACATATATTTTATTAGTATATTATTCCTGTTTTTATTACTACTATTAATATTTTGTATTTATGTTTTATTCTGTAAGTGTTTTTTGCAGATCTTAATATGTAATATTTTTTAATGTCAGCTGCAACGTACCGTTATCTTTTGTTTATAACTCTTGCGTGCTCTGGCCTGTTTTCAAAAAAAAAACAAAAAAAACAAAAAAAACACACATTCTCATTTTTGCATCCTAGTGGAGACCTCTATTGTTCTCCCCTTTGTCCCTGTACTTAATATTTTCTCATAGACTTTGTACACAAATTTCCTTGTGGAGCATCCCTCTCTTTAGAATTCCCCTGTGGAGACCAATTGTTCTTGCGCTTCCCTTTTGTTATAGGACTCCACAAGGGAGCGAATTCGAGCCCACACACACACACAAAACACACACACACACACACACACAAAACACACACACACATACTTTTTAACACCGAGTTGTGGGGACTCCCTATTGTTGTTCTATTATTCCCTTTTCTATTGAATTACCTTGTGGGGACAGGGTTTGACAAAGAAAAACGTTGTGGGGACCTTTGTTCCATTGTATAAATGTCCCCATAACGGTGTGTGCCTACCCACACACACACACACACACACACACAGTCATGAAGCACCATTATGTCCGAGGACTTCTATTGTTAATTCTATTGTTCCTGTACTGAAGCAATCCCCATTGGTTTTGTACACAAATGGCGTCCGAGGACCCATGAAAACAAAGAACTGACTAGTGAGGACCTATTGTCCCTATTGTAAAATGTCCTCGGAGCATATGGTCAAACATGCCCACACACACACACACACACACACAAAATAAATAAAAAAATAAAAAAATAAATAAATAAATAAAGGCCCTTTTTACTTTTGTTATATTTTGTTATATTATGTTTTTTATATTTTTGTTATGTTTTTGGTCACATATCCCTCATTTCAATTCAAATAGTTCGAGCATTTGTCTAAGGCAAAAAGTGAATCCAAACTGAAATGTGAAATTTCCAATTGAAGAGAAAAGCTAAACAGGTTCGTGTGTTAGTGTACACGCGCTTAAAGTTGTACGGTGACTGAAGATGTTGAGTGTCCTGACCTAGATAGTAATTTAGATAAATTCAACTCAATGAATGTCCTCACTAAAATCAATACAATTCGTCAAATAACTGGGTCCATTCAGTTTCGCTTTATTTAATTCTTAACTTGAACTGGAAGCAGAGAAATAAGTACAAACTATAAATAGATATACTAAGTTATAGCTTTTGAGTATAGTCTGCTCGTCTTCCGGAGAATGAAGACAAGCAGAGTACACTATTCGAAACGTCGAGACCACAACTATTGCTCTTTTCAGAGTCAACACTCCTCCCAAAAGAGATTTATGCATGGCTGTACCCACAAGCTTGCAATAGTTACTTTCTATTACCCACACCATTCAAAGCTTCTAACATTACTTACCAGTACTTCATTGGTGTATGGAATAGCAGATTCCTTCCTACTCTCTACTTTTTATTAAATGTGTCTTTCGGCCATCTTGTTTATGTATTGTATATATATGTATTTTTATCAAACATTTTTTTAAATCAAATTAACTGATTATGTTTTTTAGAGAACACCGAATGACAGTTGATGCTTGTTCAGTGATTTTGTACACATCCAAATTGTGATTATATCGAAATAAGTAACCATGTTTTGTGGGACAATTTATTTCGCATTATTTTAGACCTAGTCATTTTTGGTGCTGGTATCAAGTCTACACAAAAGTAAGCTTTCCAAATAAAAATAAATCATGTTTCATGTTCTGTTATTACCAGTTATGCGCGAACGTTTTAATTATAGTTATAAAAGTGGTGCGATTTTTGGTCTTTAATTCTACCGGACATGGTGCATATTTCGCTGCACTTGGCATTTACAAATTGACAGTCTACCAAAGTTGAGCTACGAAGCATACGCTAAGGCGTCCGCAATGTGGCTTAATTATCTGCAAAACATAAGTATTCCTGCGATAGACAGCAAACTACCGTGAGCACATCAGCCGATCTGCACTTCAGAAAAATATGTTACCTATATAAAGGCCTGAAGTCAAATCAGACTTATCAGTTGATCAGACGTTGTTGATTGACAGGGAGGCCTTCAAGCACATGAACACAATTGATAATTGTCGAAGACCAGTATCCGCACTTTGTGGGCCAACCCAAACCCGTGAACATTTAGAATCAATCGCATAGGCGTACGAGCCGGGGGGGGGGGGCAGCCCGCCCCCCCCCCACCCAAAAAAAAGGGGGGAATCGGGCAAAATAGTGGGGAACATTCAAAATTCAAAGCAAAAGAAAAAAAGGGGGAAAAGTATATTTATTGGTACTTGTGTTTTTAACTGTGTAAAGTTTCGGGCTAATCATCACCTCTGCCCCTCTTAACCAAAGAGTCCCCAATTTATTTTTTGTTGAATTCTCACCAGAGAATTGGTCCAGTTAGAAGTTGGCGTCTCTACTAAATTTTTAATAGTGGAAATCTAAAAAATGCACTGCAGTCCAAATGAATAATAATGATAATGGCAACATTTTTATAGCGCCTTTTGCTAGGGTTACAAAGTGCTGAGAGAATGACCAAGAAAATACAATTACGAGGATATAACGGGAAACCAACGTGAAGAACCAGTGCCCGGCCCAGCCCGCAGCATTCAGGCAAGAGAAACTAGGGCCGAGGATTAGAATTGTTCTCCGTGACGAGCATGTGCAGGTATAACGCGTGTCATTTTGTGCTTATTCGAGACCGCAAAATAGTATTGTATACCGGCACAGTGTAACGCCATTACATCTAAAATGTTACGCTGGTGTACTTTTGTCATTACATTCCCATCCAATAGGCGTTTGCATGGAACCAATGGCTGCAAAATTATTTGAACAAAAACACATTCATGTTTCTTTGTAAAGGTTCTCTTTTAAATATATCTGAAACGCAGTCTTAGCTTTTAGCTTTTACAAAGAATTATTGTTTTTTAATTATAAAAGAACCTGCTTTGAATTGCGCGTGCTTTCGTATTAGGGTCGGCGAATTAAAGGCATTTGTATTGTAATGCTATGCGGGCTTGTGAAAATTCTTGAATGGAATCGGCTCATTATAAATTTAATAGATGACATACTTTATCATTGAAAATTGATTTGGAATGGAAAGCCACTAATTCAGTACATATTTGGTTGTCGTGTAATATGAACATTATGAACTACATTTCTAGTGGTTTCTTACATAATCAACCTTACCAATAACTTGAGAACAGTCGTAAAAATCCAGATACATTTTATCCGTTTTTATTTTGGACAATGACCATGCATGTTCTAGATTAAAGTTGGCAGGACATGATCGGGCTGTGGTCTCTCTAATAAAGATTCTGCTTGCCAGATGATTGTGGCAGAAAGACGCCCTAGCTGTATCCACCGGGGACCCAAAAGCAAACATTGCGGAACCCGATCAGCATTTTTTGTCTCCTTCACCCCCCCCCCTTCTCTCTCTATCTCTCTCACTCTCTATGGAATAACCTCCAACGAATACGTTCTAACTACTTGATAGAGTTTATTCCACGTCTTGACACACATTGTATACTTCGGTCTTTGCCCGGGATTTGAACCCACGGGCTCGTTATGGTAGCTCATTGAATACTTGGACGGTGATACGGCTGGAAGCCATTCAGTCAGAATTCACAATGTGTACGGTAGTTGTCCGCCGCCCTTATTATCCCCTGATTTATTAATGATCTTGCGATGCAGTGCATCAACTGATTGTTCGGGCCAGGCTGAGTTTATCCAGACAAGAAATCTCCACTCTTCAGGGGATGTAATAGATTTTAAAAGAAATGTTTTAAAATGTATGGTAATGATAATGGTTTAGTGTTCCCATCTCCGCTTTTAATGGACTACTTTTTTGTGTGTGATGCGTAGTAATATGGTGGATATTGTCGAGTTAGCCAAGACTACTTGAACCAGAGCGCTGCTTTTAAATTTCAAGGGCCGTACCGGGTTGGTTAGAGAGTGTTTGTCGCTAATATGTGTAGTTTTACTGCTGTTCAAAGGATAACAGATCTCATGTATGTAACATGACCAATAAATAAATTGAAATTGAAAATTAAAATTGAGAGAGCATCATTTTTCTTTGGCATATAGTTAATGTTCGTGCATAATTGAACTTAAAGGTAATTGTGGACAGACATAAACACCGTTGTGGGGACTTTTATACAATGGAACAAATGTCCCTTCGACGTTTTACTTTGTCAAACCATGTCAACACAGAGGGATTATTTAGAAAAAGGAATAATAAAACAATAGTGAGTCCTCGCAATTGGGTATTAAAAAGAAAATGTGTTCCCGCAAAATGTCTGCACTTATGAACGTCGTAGGAGTAATTTTATGGTCAAATGATTTCATTGGAGAAAACTTTGTTGTTATAACTGTCAACAAGGCAGTGTTCTCATTTAAGGGAAGCATTTAAGTTAACTTTTGTAACCCAGCTGCATCCTTGATTGTCTCCTCTAAATTTAAATGGTACTGAAGATGTATTTTATATATCTAGTGTACCTTGTACTCACTCTTTAAGATTAATTTCCCGCGTATAATTCCCCCTTCAGCATAGCTTTTGTGATGTTACGCTCGCATCCTGTTCCCCTAAATAGAACCGTTATCCCATGGAGAAGTCGGTCAATGATACGTACCTTCCAGCCTGTATCATGTCTATTGATCTCGAGCATCAATGTTTTTATTTTTATTTTTTTTTCCTTCCATTTTTTCAGTCAAGCCAAAATGAATGCCTCATGGAGAAAAATTTGATACATTTTTATTCAAATTGTGGATGGGCAACGCCTGAAGGCTCCCCCAGCTTTCCCCTGGCACAGCTGTAATGAATTCAGTCATACCTCACAAAGGGGGACATGTCCTTAGCGGGGAGGCGCCCCACTTCTCCCCTTGTGTAGCTGTAATGAATTCAGTCATACCTATTGAAGGGACATCTCCTAAACGGGGATGCGCCCCACCCCTCCAGCTGCCACTGGCACAGCTGAAACAACTGAAGTACCAAGTGCCGAGCATTCTGACTTCTGTTCTCATTGTGAAATGAAGTCTGACATCGGCAGTACGTTTCGAACCTTGAAAATGCTTTACCAAAGGTAAATAAAACGGACGATATACAAACATGCTCGCATGCTGATACACTAGACAGTCAGGCTAGCTTTATTTTACAAGGTTGATAAATGTCACATACAACTGAATCGGTTGAGTTTTTATATGATTATAGGGAACAAAATAAGTTGTAAAGTCTTAACCAGAAATGTAATTGTTTGTTTTAACCAATTCGATCTGATAAATATTGTCATGTTCAGGAAACCGTGTGTTAATATTTTACAATTATTTAATTATCAGGAAATTAAACACACAACGTCATGCGGACATTTGTAGTTTGTCATTTAAAAACGAATAAGAAAGAAAAGAAACATATTAACGCGGGATGTACTAGCAGGGATTTATTCACATATCCCCCAGATGTTAGTCTCTTCTGATGTTAATATTAATACGAGACCGTCTCCCTTAGGATCGTTTCAGTAAAGGCAAACGTGTGTGATGAAGTTTGATGTTCTAATTCGGCTGACTTGTGTATAAATACCGATGCTTCATGTTCCCATCCCTTAAATTGCTCCTAAGACCAGGTGGCGGAAACTTAAATTGACAATTTGAGCCGAGAAACGTTTTCGTACCAATTAAATATTGACCGGGCAAAAATAAACCATTTCAATTTAGGCAACGCCACCTGCTTCCGACGCTCGTATTCATACTTTAAAAAACTAGACACTTTTTTTTAAATTAATTGACAGCCTCGAATTTAAAGGGGGAGGACGACGTTGAGAGCACTAAAACGTCAATTAGCGAGAAAAGAATACTCCCCACCTTCAAGTGTGATACAAGAGTCCGGTAATCCTATTCAAGGAAATTAACATGTGTGATAATGTAATATATTATATTGTTCACTGAAGATAACAACATAGTCAAGTTGTTGTCTTTGCATCTTTCCCCTCCTTTTAACTAAAACGTCTGCATTGTATATGAAATCAGTGTACATCGTTGTAGTTTTTGAATAACTTGGGGTACAATTTCTCGCACGCATTTCCAGGGCTCTAAATTCCTACTGGACCACTGGCCAGAGTCCAGTAATTTTTAGCACAAAGCCAGCAATCCTACAACAAAACAAGTCGTGCACTCTAGGAATTTTTTTTTTAGCTCGTACCATTTGAAAGTTGAGAAATGAATCTTTTAAGATTAAGCTTTTAAATCTTTTGTCAATCGGTGTTAGTGATATAACTGAAAAATATGCACTTTAAAGTCCCAGCTGAACATTGGTAAACTGACTGTAACTGCTTCCATTCTTTGCACAAATCAAGATATTTGTAATAAAACCAACCTGTGACAATGTCAGCTCATTTTGTTGTTTCATTTGCGAGAAAACGGTAAAAATGCATTCAGCATTTTTGTACGCATTCCGATAGGCAGAGTTTCCGTTACACTGAGACGAAAACCAATTTTGGATCTTATTTCATTTATTAACTAAAAACGATAACACTTCAGGCAGAAATATTTCAAGGAAAGTCTTCTACCACCACCATTGTCTTATACCACGCAAGGTTTATGTAAATCTGTGAACATTTATGTTGTTCTTCTTACCAATGTTGAGCTGGGGCTTTAAGATATGATATCAATGTTTATCATTGTAAATTTTTAAATGACTTTCAAACTTCATGTTTGCAGTAGCTTCACCACACAGCCAACAACCCATAAAAGTGTTTGTTGTCGAGAAAAAATTTTGTAGGGGATTTTTTATTTTCTATGTTTTTTTTCGTATGTTCTTTTGACGTGATTTGGCAAATCAAGGTTTGGGGTACATTTTTCTTGTGCACATTCCTGATGGAGGTATCTCTTTTGAAAGTAGTTTTTTGTATCAAGTTTATGATTTTTTTTTTCATTTCATTCTCATTTCATTTTCATTTCATTTTCCATTTCATGTATCGAACCGCTAGGGGGCCTTCGCTTACAGCCCTAGGTAGGTGTGTTTTCTTAATGACAAAAGGCTAGAGTTCATCCGCTCGCATTTCACCAAGCAATGTTGGAGTTTTGGTTTTACAAAGCAAGTCATGCCGTGTACTGTGTTGTGCAGATTAATCTAAAAAGGCACAGCCGTATTGTCATCCAGGGTAATAGAAATTGATTTTATTTGACCTAAATATATTTCCATGTGCTGCTCAGATATCTGGGGAGGGTGGCATTGTTACGGAGTTATTAGAGGGGAAAAAAGAAAAGAAAAAAAGAGAGAAGAAAAAAAAGCATGCTTAATAACGAAGGATGGAAAGAAGTTAGATGTTGTTTGTGTCATACTTTAAAGGGAAATCTTTTTTATTTTGATTTAATTCATTTGTTTTACTGAGAGTATTATTCATTTCCATCAGAATTTCATTAAATTGGGTTTTTACGATTGTGTGGTATCAAGGGGAAGTTGTTTGCGATTCTTTAGGGATTTTATACTCTTTCACATCGTGCTCTTTTTGATTTCAGCGATCGAAATAAGCAATGTGGGTTTTTTTGTGGGGTGTTCAAACGCTATATTTGACTTTTGTCAATATATTAGACGCAAGTATACTTCGTGAGGGTCGGTAAACTAATCAGTTTGTTGTTCAACAGTTACCAAATCCTGTACTTTATCGTCAAGGGACACATTGCCTTTAAATCTCTTACATTTTTGCAGTTTGGAATAGCTCCTTGTCCTTTTTAAGAGTTGTTCATGCATTGGAACACCTTCAGTGTGTTATAATTAGTGAGTAGTGGTTCAGAAAACATACATTTGCCTCTGGAAATACAACCAGCAGAAGCATAGAAACTATACGGTCCGCCATTTTGTGGAGTAAAAAAAAACCGGTTCTGCAAAATGGCGGACCGTGTGCTGTCACGAAATTAAACAAAAACCACACAACTTCACTGGATATTCACGTGAATCATATTCCACTCTTATCCAACCATTTCATTTCATAACGTGTTTTTTTACAGCCCAAAAGCCCATAATCCGAAGGCAACGTGCCCCTTTTGAACAACTTGTCCTACCACATCTTGAATCTGTTAAGTACTAATACTTATCACTAAGGCCCCATGTTTTATCAACAGTGATGTGTTTTGGAAGCTGTAACTAAAAAAGCAACTCAACGTCACAATAACCGCGGATATAAAAATATCTGTTCTTTTTTTCTGTACAATTTATATGGCTTGCTATGCTGAGTATTTTTTGCAACCAGTTGACAAAATATGTCTACATTATTACAATTTGTAGGTAATGTATAAAGAAACAATCAGATTTTTGATATCTGCGGTCAGTGTAACATGAGTAAGTTGAGTAATGTGAGTAATGCGAGTCACGTGAATAACGTGAGGGACGTGAGTAACGCGAGGAAGGTGAATTACCAAAAAGCTGTTTCCAGTTGGTTTTGTAGCATTATTGTTACTGTGTAATAGGGCTAAACAGCAGAAATAGCGTTTACTCAAATCTGCCAAAACGATTTTTGTGTTATACCACATGCCATGCTCGCAAAAAAGCAAATTGGAATTCCCGCCATCTGGCAAATCCCATCTTCGAAAAATCCGCATTCGCTGGCTTTCAAATTGATTGAAGTGCTGATCTGACTGTGAGCACGTGGAATATTCACTTGATACTGAACACAAAACGTGGTCAGTAACTTATATTTCTTTGACAGACATCGACGCTATGTTTGATCATCTTTTTAAAGGGAAAGTGCCGTACGTCATTGGATTATTGAAGCTTTGGTGAAGAACCTCCAGTCATCAAATAATCATCATCATAATACAAAGATAGAAATAAATAAAAACAAGCATACAAAGACTCATAAAATCTCATCAAGTTCGGTTTTGGCGTTTTACAGAAAAAAAAATCAGGTAGGATGGGTTTATGTTCATTGGGATTTGTGCAAGTTTTTATGTTTACGGCAATCAATGTTAGCAGTGATGATTTCGAGGGATTTAAAATGCTATATTCAAGACTGACATTACTTCACACGGAAATTCTGGAGGAGTGGTAATACCATACGGTACAGACGTAGTAATTAGTGATACTCATGTTGAAAGTAGTCTTCTTCTTTTTGAAGATCAATAACCCTGTACTCGTCTTTAAAATTGATTAGTACTCGGTTTGATGAACCGGTAACTGGTTCCCTTCTGATTGATGGTGGGTATCTCTACTGCCTGAGAGTAGAGTAGCTTCTTTGTAGTGGATGCCTTCAGAGACGACGTCAGCGTTCGCTATTAATAGATCTCACATATAGGTCCAAGTTAGTAATCATCACCAAAGAATTGTCGCTTCGGCTATTGCGTGACGTCAATTGAACGCAGTGACTGACGATCAGTCAATGTTCAGTCGGACATGACTCCATTAAAGTGTAACCATGAATCTTATTTATAGCCGTTCATTCGTTGCATAATTTTCAAACCAGATTGAAGCTGGAAGCGTTCTTATTAAGTTTGACCATTTACATGATCACCACTTCCATCTTCACTACAGTCCCGACACGAATCCTTAACACAAAGATGAAGTCGGTTGTCTAAAATTCCTGATTGCGGCTGGTTATGCTGTTTGTATGTGTGACGTAATTCCACTGCAAGCCACGCCCACTTCAAACATACTCCTCCGATTACCAGAAGACCATAGGAGTTGCACTAAGCTAGTTTTTCTCTAAAGATGATTTATGCAAGGATTTTTGAACAATTATTGGGCTTGGCTTTTTACTTACGCTCTTCAAAGACTTAAGGTCTTCTCAGAATTTAAAGTTACTGTCATAACAAATGCCTTTGAACGATGAGACTGGTGATTTTCGGTAAAATTACATTCAACCGTGAGCCGGTTGTGGAGCCGGAGAGAGGCAGCGAACACTTTGGGCGCGCTGCAGATACGCATGCGTGAGACGCAATGACTTACCGTTAGGATTGCTCGAGCAAAACCCGCTCCATACTGACATTGCTTCTGTAGGTGGTAGGCTTATAACTTGTAACTGTGCGCTTAAGACTAATGATTTGCATGACACTGACGAGAGACCAGTCTGTTTTACCCCGTCTCAACCCCCCCCCCCCGCCCCCCGTTCCGTTATATCTCCAGTCTATAAGACTTAGCGGCTACACTTTGATTGAGGAATGGATATATTTTTTTCTCAGGGTTAAACTATATTGCAGATGTGATGTCACAGTCGAATGTTGTTTTTTTGTTTTTGTTGTTGTTTTTTTTTCTCCATAGGAATTGGAGCGTGTTTGTTTTCCTCAGTAATTATCAGGAGTTTTTTTCTTCTGTCCACGAGCCAAAAATCATTCACTGTAATAATACACCGCAGGTCGAGCTGATTGCCGAGTGGACGAATCGTAAATATGTCTGGAGCAGCCAATTAGTGGGTGATTTTGTACCCATTTTCCCCTCCATATCGGCGCAGCGATTTCATAATTTGACGTCTGAATGTTCCATTTTTGAAAACTTCAGGGCCCAATCTCGTAGAGCTGCTCGAGCACAACAACCTGCTCAGCACAAAAACAATTCTGCTTCCTAGAACAAGGTTACCAGCTAATAAAAAAGAACAAAGCACACGTACCGTTTGTGACAGGTTACCTGCTTCATTTTGCTTAAAGCCCCAACTCAACATCGATGAATTATCTGTAAATGCTTCCATTCTTTGCACAAATCAAGATATTTGAAATACCAACCTGTGAAAATGTCAGCTCATTTCGTTATTTCATTTGGAGAGAAAACAATAAAAATGCATTTAGCGTTTTTGTACGCACTCCTATAGGCAGAGTTTTCGTCTCACTGAGACGAAAACTAATTTTTGATCTGTTTTTTCATTTATTATTGAAAAACGATATCACTTCAGGCAGAATTGTTTCAAGGAAAGTTGTCTATCATCATTATCTTTATACCGTGTAAGGTAGATGTGAAATCTGTGAACAGTTATGTTTTTCTTCTTACCAATGTTGAGCTGGGGCTTTAACAGAAAACTGTTAGGCAACATCTTCTGCTTTAGCTGCTCTCTGGAGGTGCTTTGTAACTCTGCACCCGCAGAACTCTACAGGTATCAAATGCATTATCGAGATTTCTAATTAATTGTAATGTAACTTTTTACACAGAGACAACCTTCCTTTATAAAAGCGATTTTAAAAGGATAGGAAGGCTGCATAAACAAAAAGAGAAGATTTACGGAAACAAAGATATCTCCTGAATACGATGATGTTGCGGTCTTATTCTTGATAATGTATGGGCAGACAGTTCTACTTTTGGACCATCATAAGGCCACCTGAATTAGCGTTGAAGGCTATGCATTGTCGACAAGAAGACCAACACAGAGTTGATCATTTTGATAAGGAAGAAGACAGACATTCTGTTGTGTATTGATTTGGTTGTTCTCAAGTGAAAACATCATATTGCCCAGAATAGTGGTCATCAGTTTGTTGTTTTTTTTTTCAAAAAGCGTGCACATTATACGTTTAGTTGCAAGCCAGCATTTCCTTTTAAAAGCAATTCAAAGTCAATGTTCAATGGAATTGTCGATTTTCAAGATTTCAATAACCCGACATCTAACACTTCCTCAAAAGTAAATGTAATCGGTTAGGAACATGTATTTGGTTAAAAGGAATTGAGGTGAACAGTAGCGTGAGTAGAGAGGGAAGTGGGTGCAGCATACTCAACAGGTTGCAAACTGAAGTCCACAGTTAGTAGTTTCTCCGTTATCCCCCTCCCTATACCTTTTGTATCACCCGAAGGCTAAAAGCTTCATCGTTCTATTGTATGCGTGCTTTGCACTTACACTTCTTTTCTCTGTTTGACTTGTTACCGATAAAGTAAGGTTTGTTTTTCTTTTTTTATTGTATTTATTAATGTATTTAATTGTTTATTTCTTTTAAGAGGCAGGGGAGGAGGTGGGGGGGGGGGGGTGGGTTACAACTAATAATGTAGTAGCCAATGGACAACGCACCACTAACCGATAATGTATCACAAATTGACCGAGAGGTTAGAAACTCTACAACACTATAGGTCAATTTGTGTTACATTATCGGTCGGTGATACAGTGTCGGTCAAAATAATGGTCAACTATCGATTGGTGTTATCCTTATCCGTAGGCTACTACATGATCCATTTTAACGAGGGAGAGTTGTTGACGTAATGCAGCATAATATGAAGAATTCAAAAGCTAGTGAATTGGAGAACTTGAATATAACATATGATCAAAATCGAAATTGAAAATTTGCAGCTTTGTCCGGGCTAGTCTGGTGACTAGTCACATTATGTACATCGAGTTCGAAGGTAACCTTTTGAAAATATCACACTAAAAAGAAGAGAGAAAAAAAAAAGACGGCTCGCGTGTCTATTTTGCTGTACTCGCAGAGCTCAAACGTAAATAAACACGATATACGAAGTGGCACGCTTGACAATAACAAATACACATCAAAATTAAATTGGAAGTAACTCTCCAACCGTGACATCTAATTTGAAAGAGCGAATCCTTTTTGCCGATGCTACTATTATTGCCAGTGATAAATGCAAACGCCACCTACTCCGTCATTGAAGCGCAAGTGACAGGCGCAATAGTTTTAAAGTGTCCAAACCGTACTTTTATTACATTTCACGCTTATTTTCATGTAGTGCAAGGGAAGGGGCGCAAGATTTTAGATAAATTTTTTTCCCCCGAAGGTGACAGCATTTCAGATGAAAATAGACTGTCACCTGGGCAAATCTTTGGTAAGTGGAGCACCAACATTTGCGAAGAGGAAATGGGTTATCACCCAATTACCATTTTAATGCAAATCGCTCCTGTCAGATTCTTCGCATTTTATTTTAACAAGTTTGTTTTATAAGGAGCAATTGTGAACAACAGTCTAACAGACATTACCGAGGTCAATGAACAGAAGGAAAAATATAATCAGACTAAAAGCTCTTCCACACCAGAGGTATGTTGGGCAAATCTGTGAACAGATTGTATTTTCAATCTTACTGATGTTGCGCACACCTTTTCAACAGTTAACTTCTGCTAAGCTTCTTCATGAATTTATGCAATAATCAGTTTACTTTAAACCGAGTATCTTTTCATAGGTCAGTTTGTACCGGTAGTATACAATTCTCCAGCACGGAAACTATACATGAAAGTAAAATATTCATGATATCATGCCCCCGCGCAGGTACAGCGCACAGCCATTTAATGGCTTATTTATGCTAATCAATCAATCAACTCCATACGTTGACGACGAGTAACAAGTCCTCGGGTACCCACGCATGAATATTTTCTCTCAAAACATATCGTATACCGAGATCTCTGTCCTTGTACGGGTTGCTCTTTCGACGGGCAGGGGG
Organism: Marthasterias glacialis; assembly: GCA_911728455.2. Lineage (NCBI taxonomy): Eukaryota > Metazoa > Echinodermata > Asteroidea > Forcipulatida > Asteriidae > Marthasterias > Marthasterias glacialis. The sequence continues at coordinate 12,747,243 of OU452232.1, read as the reverse complement.
TGGGGGGGGGGTGCAAAAAGGTTCTCCCGGATAGCTTCCTGGGCGACTCGTAGACTTCTACCCCCGCAGCCGAAATGCATAGGCCTATCGGTGATGAATGCATGCCGTTACCCTCTCCCGAATTCATCTATGACCGTTGAAAGGTTTTAAAGGATGGCTGACATATGAAATGTTCTTTGGGAGTAGTCGATCGATAATTATAAAGTGGATTTTCTTTGTGGTCACGCCGTGCCAATGTTGGATGGATTCGTTCCATGGTCATCCTTGAAGCCCCAGCTTAACATTGATAAAGTGTCCGGAAATTCTTCCGTTTTTTGCACGAATCAAGATATTTGTAATAAAACCAACCTGTGAAAATGTCAGCTCATTTCGTTGTTTCATTTGCGAGAAAACGGTACAAATGCATTAAGCATTTCTGTACGCATTCATATAGGCAGAGTTTTCATCTCACTGCGGCGAAACCAATTTTGGATCTTATTCCATTTATTATTTAAAAACGATAAAACTTCAGGCAGAAATATTCCAAGGACAGTTTTCTACCATCATAATCTTTATACCTTGTAAGATATATGTAAATATGTGAACATTTATGTTTTTCTTCTTATCAATGTTGAGTTGGGGCTTTTCAGATTGACAGTGGCGCGCATTTACCTCGTCAAAGGTATCTTAATCACGAAATCGCCCTCGTCTAATCTTATTCCCTGATTTACAATACAAAGGTAAATGTTTAAATGCAACGCAATGTGTACTGCGCAATGACTACCCAGCGTACTTCATTTAAATAATACATTCGGTGCCCCGATATAACGGCATGTTGTACCCCTCCCGTTGTGTTCTGGGAATCTCAGGAATTATTTAGTGGATTTTTGAGCGGAAGCGGGGGAGGGGGGACTTCTGTACAAGACGGGAAGAGTGTTTACAGATTAAGGAACATTTGGGTGAGGGAGACCCCCTCTGCCACATTTCGGACGTGATTTATTCAGCTAACCAAACCAACTTTGGTTTCTTGTTGGGGGGGGGGGGGGCGATCTCGCAATGTACTCTCTTAATGTAAAAAACACCCTTTCTGTCCGCCATACCACACTTGCAAGGAACCATATGGCGGACAACTCTTTTTAAAGTGAAAAACATGTATTTTCACTAGATTCAGAGTGAAATTCACTCCACTTTCACTCCAAAAAGGGTGGTGAAGAGTGGCTTTCACTCTCAAAAGAGTCAAACTGACACCACTGGCAAGCGAGTGAAATGTTCACTCTTTTACATTTAGAGAATAAGTATCGAACATTTTGGTGAAAAGGATGAAACGGCTTCTTTCAGTTCCTCTCCATATAAGGATCGAAAAGGTGGTTGTCAAGAATCAGACTGAATCTGAATTGTTCATCCATGTAATGCAGCCTTTAAGGTTTTTTTTTTTTTTTTTTTTTTTTGCGAAAGATCGGCAGTTGTATTAATTACGGCAGCCTCCCCCCTAATCAACCGTGCAATGGTATAGTTGGATGTATAACTGACCATTTCCTTTGTGTTGTTCATCGGCGTCTCTATAAAGCATATCTAACTAAAACAAATGTGTCTCGCAAATTCATTTGTTTGTAAGAAGCAGGCACGCGAGCTTCACTCATGTCAAATACATCTTCAGAATATTTACATTTGAAAAACTAAGTGACCGTTAAGAGATGGCGGGTATGAGTTATAAGTGCAGTAAAACCTTTAATATTGTTTGTTGATCTAGAGGGCAAAATCCCGTGGTTAAAGTTCTCTGATTTCTTCTCCCTTGATCGAAGATGCCTCTTGAGTACGGCGTGTTTCAAGGGTTAACAAATCAGCTTAAGTTTCAAGGTTCCAAACAGGCTTTGTTTTATTTGTTTGCGAAAAAAAATCATCCATCTTCTTGTATCCACAGGGCTTCTATGGTAATCATATCTTAACTGAATCGTCCCGGGGAATATTTTGTATCCAGTTCTATTGCCCGGCGATGTCATCCTCTGCCGCACGCTGAAGGGTTTTTAGTTCCTGTCAAATTTGCCAGTGTTTGTCTTTGCTGATTGTACACCTGTAAACTAATACGTTGTCTCCCGCAAAACACTACAGTCCTGAGTCCACACTCTGAAAAAAGAAGTCCTGGGTCAGAATGTTGACAGAAGTGGCGGGTCAAATTTGTTTTAAACCTATTCGGGGTTGACTGGGTGGCGTGTGCGTGAAGCGCTCGCTTCTCACGAATGTGTCCCTGGTTCGAGTCCTGGCTATAGGGCCATATGTGAGTAGAGTAGTAGGTTGGTTCTCTCCTGTGCCACGAGGGTTTTTCTCCAGGCCATCTGGTTTTCCTCTCTCCGGAAAAAAACAAAAAAACTTTCGATCTCAGGCTGTGCTCCGTGGTCCTGTTGGCAGCGCCGTAACTAGGGTAAAATTTTAGGGGGGCACAAGGGGGTGCACCAGTTTTCCCAGGGGGCACTTTTGGCCAATTAAAAATGTGGTTTCCGTTTGTATTTTTCATAAACAAGCCTTTTTTAAGTGTTTTCTGACGTGTTAACGTAAAACAAAATACAGTATGTGTGTAAACAAATAAAAATAGTTTAAAAAACATCGAAATTAATACGTAAATGCTCATAAAATGTAACATTTTATTCTGGTAATTTTTAATTTCAAATTCCAGATTTCAAATGGGGGGGGGGGGGCACCCGGGGGCCAAGGACTTCAGTTGGGGGGGGGGGGCACGTGCCCTCCCCCAATAGTTACGCCACTGCATGTTGGTTGATGTGGCTGGCTGCCGTAGGCGCCCTTGAATGCCTGCAGCTCGCACACGTGTAGCCGCATCTTAGCAATTCAGCTTGTGAGAATGATTAGAATCCCAAATTATTATTATTATTATTATTATTATTATTATTATTATTATTATTATTATTATTATTATTATTATTATTATTATTATTATTATTATTGTTATTAGTATTATTATTATTGTTATTATTATTAGTATTATTACTATTATTATTGTTATTATTATTTGGGTCAAATGCACCCCGGACAAAGATAACTTCGATTGACCCTTTAGCGGGTTTTAAATTTTGAACCCTTTCCGGGTCAAAATTTGGACCAATCTGCGTTAAATTTGTTTTGACCAATCTTTGGTCAAAATGACCCGGAAAACATTACTTAGTTTGTCCCTTTCCCGGGTCGTTAACCTTTAAACGCTTTCCGGGTCAAATTTTTGACTGATCTTCTGCGTCAAATTTGACCCGGAATGGGTCAGATCTAACCATGGAGTCTTTAGAGTCTAACATTTTATAGAGTGAGTACGTATGTATATTTTTTTTTCACCAGTTTATCAGATGAGGTACAGTATTGCGCATGTTCGTGTAAGTGTCCCTTCTGGTCATCAATACCCTCTTTCATTCAAGATAAAGTACGTTATTGCTAGCGCTGGTAATATTTAGCGCCATTGGTCATGACTAGCCTCGTTCTTTAATCTTGATCAAACTAGTGCTACTCATGATTGCTTTTTTTGAATCAAAAATAATGTACATCAGTTAGGGAAACTACTTAGTGATAGTATACACACTTCGAATCAAGATACGTTCGCAGACGTTGATAAAACTCTTGCTGCTAGCCATGATATCTCTCTTTGAATCAAGATAAGGCACAACATGTGTGATGTTTTTTTTAGTGAAACTGTTTCAGCTCAGTGAGAGGATAAACATGTCAATCTATTCAGATCAAGATGAAGCACATTATTGCCAATGTTGACTATACTGCTACTAGTTATGATTACTCTCTTTGTATCAAGGTAAGGTACATTATGTGTGATGTCAGTGAATTGATATGTTCAATCTCTTCGGATCAGGACGAAGCATATTGTTGTTAATGTGGTGAAACTACTGCTGATGGTTTTGACTACTTTCCTTGAATCAATATGAAGTACATTGTTTGTATTGCTAATCGAGAACATGTTTACTGTCATTGATAGGGTTTCAAGATCACTCCTTAAACAGGAACCAGTCTAACTTAAGAATGTAATATGAGTTACCTTGAGACAGTGAAGAGAGTTCCCTACCTAACCCTCTTCGTGCCTCCTGGAACAAAGGACCTCCACAACACTGAACCATTCGATCCCTCTGGGATCTAGCATCGCTGCATGCGTTGAACCCGGCCTGTCTCCTTTCTTTCTCTATCGTTCTTCCTGTTGTTCTTCGTTCTTCTTGTTCCAAGTTGTTTTCGGTCTGCCGGTTCTTTCTGCGGCCCTTGGGCTGCCAGGTTTAGGCGGTTACACAATGGGGATCTTTTGGTTTCCCGAGGACACGGCCTAACCAGTCACATCGTTTTCATTTTTTTTCTAATTCTTGGGTTATGTTACATGTTTGAGTTGCTTCATTGAGTTCATAAGTCGATATGATGCTTGGCCATCGGATTTGCATTGTTTCGAGCATTGATATTGAAAGGATATTAGTCTTTTCTCGAGATGAGAGTACTATAGAACAAACCTCTCGTTTTCCATATCAGAGATAATCATTTGTTATTTGGTCTGCTCTCAAAAAACACTTCTTTATGAAAACCCCTGGGAGCTTGATACCATCATATGTGCTTCTTTGGAAGTTAACAAGTATTTTTAGCGTCCCCATCAGACCATCGAAGTAGGCCCAACCAGGGGAGGGGGGCAATTTCCCCCACCCCAAATTCGGGCAAAACAGTGGCGAAAATTTGGGCAAAGCAAGAAGATGAAAGGGATAAAAAAGGGACTTTTTTATTAGAAATCGGTACATGTGTTTTTTATCTAAGTAAAATGTCGGGCAAATCATCCCCTACGCCCCCTTTAACACGTCTAAACAGCACTACAAATCAGCCACTTGCATTAACTGTATTTCTGAATCCCTTCATGTTGTGATCCGGGGGGCACAAACTCCGTATTGGTCAGAGTTATCCCCTCGTGATACGAGATCACTGTGAAGGGAACTTCCAAAGTCAGCCTAAAAAACCTCTCTCACGACCATGATATTATCGAGGGAAAAGAAGCCAACCAAGTTGTTACTTTATATTCTCCAGCCCGAAGTTTGACATTGGAAATAGATATATGACGTTCCTCACGACTAATCAATGATGTTGCCTTTATCTATCCAAATGATGTATCCTCCCTCTTCAACCCGGGGGGCATTAAACACAATAGGCAGGTAGACTCTAATTGCATCGCCCAGATCTTCGATTACATGCTAACGTTGATGTTACAGCAAGATAATTCAATAACGCTGATGTGCTCAGACAGTTTTCCCCCATGGTACACGTCACAGTGGGGAGACTCTAAAAATGTATTTTGAGAGCATTTAATTGGAAAAAAAATAGCTGTACAGTTAGACAATGTCAGCTATCCGCCTGAGCTTCAAACAATGAACAGCTCTTGGTGTATTGAAATGCTCAGAAAGACTTATTGCAAAAACAATGTAACAGTTGGATGTCATGTGTAATTAAAGATGTGTAACGTCATTTTGGGTTTTGGGAAGAGTTAACTTATTTGATCCTGTAGTTTTCAATAAACACACAGTCCAACTAACCCAGCGGCGAAACTAGGGTAAAATGTTAGTCAGCACAACTTGGGGGCACGTGTCCCCCGTGCTCCCCCTTGGTCACGCCACTGAACCAACCAGGGAACTTTTTCGTCAGATTAGGTGGTCACGGTTTGGTGACTACAGCGAAAAAAAGGTTCAAATTCTGTGAGTGATTTTGTGCATGTCCATATTATATACACGTTGTTAGTTCGATCGCTGGATGATTTTACATTTAGACGGCATTACCGCGAACCTTAATTTAAATCTGTACTTGTGCCTTTGACATTCTTGTCTTGGCTATACACTAAGTACACATCGAACATTAGCTTACAGTGTACTGTTACACTATTTATTTATTTCATACAGTTACAAAAAGGACGTAGATTAAAAAAAATAATAATAAATAAAATGCACTCAACTAACAAATACTCCAGTCTCCTGACGATGACTCGAACAGGCTAGTCGAAACGTTGAGACCAAACTCCGCGGCAGTGAAGTTATCCGAGAAGTCCCCTCGATCAACTGAGCGAAAGTAGTAGTAGTTCCGGCCGATTTCCTACCTCCCCAGGTAGTACTTAATAAATAGTACAGTTTCTTTCAGAGTTGTACCTCCGAATTCCGAAATCTACTCCGCGGTAGTAGAATAAAAACAGGACAAGTTCTTACAAGAACAATCTACTGTATATATAGCAAAGTAGATATAATCACATGGTGTTACTGCAAACCAAATATACATTGATACCTCACCATGCATGCAGTGCCTCAAAACCCATAACAAAGACTAGTAAGGCCATACATAATCTTTGGATTCATCCTCAAAGCCAGCGGTTAAAAAAAGTCCCGACTTGATAATAGATATTGAGACTCACAGGAGCCTTAAATAAGGCCATAAATTGAACATTATTCGTTTGACATGTTTTAGTTTATTTGACATGCCAAAAAACATTATTATTCAGTGTACTGATTAAGTACTTAAATGTCATCCAACCGAAACGAGAGCTGATAATTTGGCAGCTAATCTGTCAGGTGAAATTATTATAGGGTCATAATAAAAAAAAAAAATCCAGTTTAAGAGAATTGTGTAACAAATTTTTGTTCGTATCAAATTTGGTGCATGTTTGTCCTTCTTTCCTGGAATAAAGAAGATGGCAAATTTTGCAATTTTAAGCTCAAGTCTTTATCCTTAATCCTCCTGACAACAGATCGCACAGTTTACACAATCCCCTTAACAGTGGTTTAGTTACAACTTGCAAACTGTAATAATTTGAAGAAAAAGGGTGGTGTGCCCATAGGAAGGTCGTATAAAGGCCGAATGACCTTTTTCCGGGCACAATTACAACTGTTTGCCCCAGTTGAAGGTCAGAGGAAAAAAACATGGCTCGTTTGAAAAAAAGAAATTAGGGCATAACTGTTGTATACCATTGTTAGAATTACTCCCAAGACAAGTTTTAACATTCTTTATGCAGAATTAAATTTCCCTGGATGACTTACAAATAGCAGAAAATGACCGAACCTTCATCGGGGCTGGAATTAGGGGTGGGTTGATCCACAAGACCGCATGGTTTGTAGCTCATAACAATTACAGGACCCGAATTTTGTTTTACAATACCAGATTCAAAAAGAGAAAAACCTTCGTGACGCAGTTTAATATTCATTTGAACTGTTTTTGTTTGAACAAACGCTAAGACACGTATTATAGAAGATTTATCTCATTTGTCTTTCGTACTAAGTAGGGCCTTTCTTTTGTTACTCAACAAAATTAAAAGGTATTTATCAGACCCAAGGTCAACATTTAAATATAATTTCTTTTGGTTGAAGATATTAAAGTGAGGTATTTTTAATCAATTGAAAAACACAAGACCACCGGACTTGTCAAGACATGAGTTTCAGGGGCGGATCCAGGGGGTGGGCGTGAGGGGCGCACGCCCCCTATTTTTCCTTTCGAAAAACAAATCAAGATATCATCCCGCCCACTTGCAATGTAAACTTTCGACATTATACTACAATGTTCACTGTAATGTCAAACAATAACAGGCGGGTAAAAAAACGATATTCATGTTTTTCAGGACATTTGAGGGTGCTGTTGAGGGACATTTGAGGGCCCTGGACCCCATGCTGTTAGGGTTTCCTGCTACGCGCTTGCAGTCACCACAACTTGCCTTCAATCATCATTTGCTGCTTGATCGGTAAATTTTACGCCCCCGCCCATTTGGAAAATCCTGGATCCGTCCCTGAGTTTACTGGCCCGACACTAAAGTTACTGGCCTCAGGCCTGCGTTTCAGTGTAAAATTCGACCCCCTTGAATTTCATACTCAGTTTTCTTCAAACAAAATATTGGACAGTAATCGCTCACGACCCTTTGTCGGTCACACTGTCGTTGCGTCCTTCTTTCGGGCACGCGACGAAAGAATAATGTACATTTTATATTGATATCCAATGACGTCATGTTTCAAACGTAGCTCTGGATGAGATTAAAATAAAATGACATTTTACAACATTTGAACGTGAAGTAAGAGACTTCTACATTTTTACCACATTCATAACGATTGTCATAATAATACTATCAACGAAAATGTAGATAGCGCCGAATCCATTAAAAATGCTATTAGGTGCTTTTCAATAAAAATAAGATAATATAAAGATACTTCAATATACTTTAGAAAAACAATTGCAAGTAATGTAACTGGACACTAGCACTAAAAACTTGTAAACAATAACATTAAAAGCTTAAATAAAGACAAGTCAACATAATGGAGAAGCATGAGCATTAAAGAAATAACCTGTATAATTAAAACAAAAATCATGAACTAAATCCCAGACGCCACACATTGGGAGCAGAGAAAAAAAAAATCAGTTAATAATACAGTACAAACATTCAGACCGTGGGAAGAGCCCCCCCCCCCACCTGTAGGTGACACCACCAAATAATTGTAGAACACTATCACTAGAAGCTAACCTTGGAGATCCTTCTTTAAATTAGATGATCCACTTTGATTGAGACGCAGTTCAAATAAGCAACGATAATTGGAGATGGGCTTCTATTGTTACTTTTTCGATTTTGATAATAAATCAACCTGAAATATTTCTCTGGAGGATCGGCACTGTGTGAACTTGAATTTCAGTGAGTTTTATTTGAGAGAACTATAAAGTCTCCACTACGTCTTCGAGTCGATCTATTTCAAGTTGCCATACACCATTGTAACACTTTATTACTTTAAAGCACCCACGCGTTTTCTTCATCTGAACTCCATCTGGACCGTTTAAGATACGGAAGAGTATCGAGGCCTGTAAATGAAAGCAGGAGATGCTGTATCATGCTATTTGACTCGGGCCTCAGGGCCCAGAAACGCACATCCACGCACAGTATCGTACATAATTCCACATTGGAAAATATATCATTGGTACCCGCGGGGCTCTCAGGGAGACCGTATACCTGATTGTCACGACCGTGGTTATCACCCGCTGTGGTGAGTGTGGCAAGCCGCCAATCCATTTAACCAAACTCTCATATCGGTGGCCACATCGCTGTAAACGCTTTGATGGAAAATTTGATTGTCGGTGCGCACCCCCCCTCCCCCTACACGCGGCACCTCCACCCCCTTAGGGAGCAATGGGCAGCTGTACTATTGTATCAGATACACAAGGGGGGACATGCTTTAAGCTCATTTAGAGAACTTAAAGGAGTATCAAATGTCAGTAATCACCATTCAATGAAACTAAAGAGTATTTTAAGTTTGCCTTACGGAAAGAGCTCCTTTTGTGGGCATGGGAATGTGAAAAGGTCGGGGGAATAGTTTTGCTTCCATTAAAACAGGTTACCAGCACGGGAAAGCCTAGTTTGGTAAACGGATTGATGAATTTAATTCATTTATTTATTTGTTTATTCGCAACTCAAGATAAATGTAACAGCTCTTTAATGATGAAGGCGTTGATTTTATTCATGCATTGATTAATGACTTTTCTTTACCCAGGGCATGCATAAACAGTTTCAACTGGTTTCCATGGGAACCCTGCATACATAAATACTTATCAGGGGAGTGTATTTTTCACTGTACTGTGGTGTTGCTGTTGAAGTTTTTCTTAAATGTGTTATTGTTGCCACTTTTGGTGCTGTTGTTTATGCAGTGGTTGGTTTTGGTTTGTGCTTTTATTTATTTTATTTTTTTTAATTATTTTTTTTTATAAAGCAGCTGTTGGTAGGGATTAAAGGGACACGTTGCCTACGGATTGGGCGCTTTTGGGCTATAAAAAGGGTTTTGTTATGAATTGAATATGGTTGGAAATATGTTTTAAAAGTAGAATATAATTATTTACATACATATCCCTTGAAATTGTGTGTTTTTTTGTTTAATTTCGTGCAGAACACAACCCACCATTTTGCAGAACCAACGAACCAAATGTTTGACCCCAGAAAATGGCAGGCCGTATGTTTGTATGTAGATTGTGGTTCAGCCGGTTGTAATTCCAAGAGGCAAATTTACGTGTTTTTTTTTTCCAATCACTACTCGCTAATTACAACACACTGTAGCTGTTTAATTGCATAACATCTCTTTAAAATGAAAAGGAGCAGTTCCAAGCAGCAACATTTTAAGACATTTGAAGGCAATGTGTCCCTTCAACGTATCGTTTTTTTGTTACGTAGTCGGTGACATGGCAACTGTTGCTGTGCCCGTCTGTGACAATCACACGTTGCATAAGCTCACGTTTGAAGGAAAGTATTTTGTCGAAGAACCTTTTGTAATAGCATATTTTATTACAGAGTCTTATCTACCAGCTTTAAATAAAGACTTATCAAGAATCAAGAAGCACTGCTACACACTTGTCCTCATTTCACCCTTTAGAAATGGTGCAGCAGTGGGATAGCCTCTCAGTCCAATTTTGCATGTACATCTTTCATTTTTAATGTCGAGGTGGATATTTTATGAGTTCCAAGATTGAGGACTTATCCCAGCAGATGCTTCTAAAGTAATCCGGACCCGGAATATCACACAAATAGAGACTGACTATCTGACATTTCTTATTGATAACGATTCTATATCAAGACTGGCCGTGGAAGACTCGCGTATACCCCCCAATCATCCCACGGGAGTTCGGGTTCCCTTACCTTGTGAATAAATCAAGGAATTATTGCAATATTCCGGTAAGCTGGAATTTAAGTCGCCGTCCACCCTGTAGAAAGGTTATTTTGTGCATTCATATTGTTTTATATTGAAGAGCAATGATGAAATATTATTCGACATAATAATGACAACTGCAGAAGTTCGTTAAAACATTTTAACAATTTGCATTTTTTGCATTTATTTGTTTACTGCTTGGGACTGTTTGTTATTATCTCTCTTCCATTATGCATGGTTAGTGCAAGCAACCATCTGCTTAAGGAATATATATATATATATATATATATATATATATATATATATATATATATATATATATATATATATATATATATATATATATATATATATATATATATATATATATATATATATATATATATATATATATATATATATATATATATATATATATATATATATAAATAAATAGGGTGAGCAAAGAAAATTTGGCTATATATATATATATATTCCTTATGCAAATGGTTGCTTGCACTTACCATGCATCTTTTTTTAAGAGGGCTCCAAGGTCAATCTGGGTTTTGTGATGCACTCAATTTCCAATAAATCGAGTCCTTAATGACGTGGAAATGAAATTACAAGTATCTAATCAACCGTTAAAATGGTGTAAAATGTCATGGCTTTTGACACTTTTCAGAGCGAAATTTTACACACGTCGTCATTGGACACAAATCAACAAATGGGTCTGTACATTCCAAAGAGGAATGTTTGCGTCAGTCAAAAGATCAAATGCAATTCCGCTTTGATTGAATATCATCGAAATTCAGTAATAAACTATAATCAAATTTCCGCACAAAATTGTACAGACCCATTATTTAAAATGTGATATCAAATGAAATGACATTTTACACAATTTTTAAGTGAGGGTAGAGACTTGTAATTTGTATCCACGTTCATAAGAACTCATCTACTGGAAAGTGAGTGCATCACAAACCGGAACTTGACCTTGGATCCCATCTTAAAAGGAAGACGGTTGTGGTTCCCGGAATTTTACACCTGAACATGCGTACGTTGCAAAGTGGGCATTGGGAATTGAGGTTTGTAGCGAGAAATAGGGCTACTTTTATGTGATGGCACAAGTTTGGTATTTGAGAGCAGGGAGGGGTCCAAACTCTTAGACCCACCCACTGGCACCGCTTCTGGAAGAGCATCTTGATGACAACTGTAGTGGGCTTCCCTGGGGCTCAGGCTTCCCTCAGTCTCGAGAGACTATGGATTTGCGCTTCTGCGGAAAGTCAAGTTTGTTGAGCAGCGCCTGGTGGGACTGCCCAGGCCCACTCAGGAATGAGTCTCTCTTGCATCGACTGCACTTGTAGGTGGTCTCAGCTTGGGTGACTCCCTATAGCTGTTATATTCTCCGGGTGCTCCTCTCCTTAACCAACTGTTGAATTCTCGCCTCTTCACAGTTCTCGCTTCCACTGGCCCCAATTGCTGGAGTGAGTCTCTCCCGTTGTAGGATGTCAATTTCCAGCTCCTTCAAATCTCTCTTGCAAACGTCCTTGAAGCATAGATGGGTACGACCGGTGGCTCTCTTGCCAGATGCCGGCTCTCCGTGAAGGATGTCTCTTGGAATTCTCCCATCTTCCATACGATGGACATTGTCCAAGCCAGCGAAGTCGGCGTTGTCTTAGCAGAGTCAACATGCTTGGTATCTGGGCCTGCGTGAGGATGGCAGTGTTTTGGCTTACGTTCTTTCCATGAAATTCCAATGATGCGTCGCATGTTGCGTGTGCGGAAGGATTTAAGCCTTATCAGAATCCAGGACTCACTGCCGTAGAGAAGCCTGCTGAGGACACATGCTGCGTACCCTGCTACCTTGGTGTTAATGGTCAGCTTGTTGTTGCTCCACACCCTCTTTGTCAGTCTAGCCAAAGTTGCAGAAGCTCGTCTGGTGCGTCTACTGATTTCAGTTTCCAATGAGAGATTGTCAATGATGGTTGAACTCAAGTAAACAAACTGGTGGACAACCTCGATCTTGTAGTTGCCTATATTGATGACAGGTGTTCTTCAACATATTTGCCCACCACGTTCGTCTTTTTTGGCTGATCATGAGACTGAAGTATGGCATGCCTGCGAGAAACGGTCCATGAGGGTTCGTAGCTGCTCTTCGGAGTGAGTGGTTAGCGTGGGTTAATAAACAGTTTGTGCCGGATGGGTGCCTAGCGCACTTTGTTATTTTTTTCTTTCTTGCAGTCAAGACTGAGATGTTTAATAGCTTTCCATCAGACCTAGTGTGCAGGTAGACCTCTTCAGTAGATGTGCCGAAGACATGGCTCAGCATTAGTGCGAAGAAATCCCTTTCGCTTGCCAGAAAAACGTGTAGTCCTTTTCACGTAAGATTCCTGTGACAGCCAGAAGTGTTTCCTGGAGTGTATGTCGACATTGAGTCGTTTATCGAGCTTGTTGTGGATAGTTTGCGGTCATGGGGACATCTTGTATCTCCTGGAGGTCCGCTGTCAAACCAGTGGCCATTGTTCGTACATTCCAGGTTCCCAGCTTGAAGGCTGGCGTCTTTTCTTTCATTTTTCTTTTGTTTTGCTTGTTGGAGGGTTTTCTGTTCACTCGTCAGGTCCGCAAGCCCCTAAGCTCCACGCACCCAGTGAAGCAGGTGAACCGTGGCGGGACAGCGCCTGACTGGACGGGGGCTGCCCAGCTTGAGATGAGCGGTAGCTGTCCAATGGAATGCAAAAGATATCTCCAAACATTGGAAGCAACCCCTGGCAGGGGCTTATTACCGTTAACTGCTGCATCCCGTGTGCTGGCACAGCGACGCTGGAGCGTTCTCTCCAGGGCGCAAGCCTGGGCGAAAGTGGAGATTCTGGGTAACACTATGTAGAGTCCATAGGAGTGCAGGGCACGACGTTTTGGACCAGAGTAGCTGCAGAAGCTACCGGAAGGATGACGAATTCGACACCAAACCGCCTAACGGGAACTCCAAATTTTCTCTCAGGGTTTACTCCCAAAGCATTCTCTATGCCCATATCTACCAACCGGGTGGCAAGTTTTTGTCTAAGGGCGTTAGTCAGCTCGCCCAAAGCCAGAGCCGCTTTGGCTAGACAGTCAGCGCCACGAGAAGTTGGGGGATGATAAATATTGCGCCGTGACACCTGTGTGGTTTTGACACACTTCCACACCAGACCTATCATAACAACTGTATGGTGAAATCTTATAGAGTATAGATGCTGTGCTGATGTCCCCGTCTTTATATGACGCAAATGTTACTTCTAATGTATTTTTGAGGGCATTGTGGTCTAAATGAGCCGTGTGAAGAAGAAATGACGTAATTGTTTTTGTTTGTGACGAGTACTTTGATTGCTTTCAATGTAATTTTGGTCATGCTCCAGTGCAAACCAAGTCTGTTTTATTAGAAGTGCATCTCTTCAAAATTGAATTACCATTGTTTGCCAATTCCCTTTTTCATACAAAAGTTCCATTAAGTTTTCGATTTGTCATTATCGTTTTGAAACCTCTTCTTGGAAATGTACTGGTACTCATTTCTCAAAAACACATGAATACTTTTTTTTACCGTAGTTTAAGTTGTTTGCTTCAAACTCATCAAGGGTTAATTATTTGTTGCAATCTAATACTGGCACTTTGTCCGTGCCTGCCCAGTATACGTAAATATGACTCTATTTTAGAAATTCACTTTGTTGTTGTTTAATTATATAAGTTAATGCTTTTTCAATTTCCGGGGAGCATCCGTATGTAATTGCTTCAGATCCATTTTTGCCTTAGGCATCTTTATTGGGATCATGATGTATGTTGCATTGAGTTCGGGAATCAAACATAACATTTGTTCCTCCCAGCTATTAGAATGTTCTACACGATCATACAGAATCATTTAACTTTAACGGTGCAGCTGGACGGGACCATTTTTGCTCGGAATTGCCGGAATCATTTTTCTTTGAGAGTACCGCTGGCAGAGAGAAACCTCGACTTACACAGCTAAGATAACACAGGCTCTCTTTTTAAGTACTGCGATTTTTGTTTTATCTATCGAGAAAATGCCAAATACACGCACTGTGAATATTGGAACACCTCAGCTTACAATTGGGAAAATACACCCAAGGGACAATAGGTTTTCGTTTTAAGCGACAAAGAGATGAGTCAAAGAATTGTCCTCAATTGAACAGTGTTGTGTAAAGATCGTGGGGAAGGGAAGCTGCAAGATGCCTGCACCCTTATAGAGGTACAGTGCGCTAAATAATAATAATAGTGGATTCTTATATAGCACTTTAGTACACCCTTAGGGCTTACCAAAGCGCTCATTATTTGTTTACAACAGGATAAGCAGAGGTATTTTTTTTTATAGTGAGACCCATTTATATAGCACCTTGTAATGGTTCACAAGGTGCTGTGGCGCAATCTGCTGCCAACATTAACATGAACACCGGGGCAAATCCCTTCTCTTAACGATACGTGTAATGTGTTCTTTCACTTGCATTAGACACAACACACGGAACCTACGGCTTTGCGTCCCATCCGAAAGACAAAGTGTCTTGCTTTCAGGACACAAGTGTCAAGACCGGGACTAGAACCCACACTCTGCTCATCAGAAACACCAGAGCTTGAGTCCGGTGCGCTAAACCGCTCGGCCACTATTGCTAGTTGCTGAAAAAAAAATACTCCAGAAAATGTAAAAAGTCACGGAGCCTGATCGTATATATTTTCTGCCAACTAAACTGTCTTTATTTTTCCATTTGTTTGGGAGGCTAGCCGTGGAAATTTGGAGCTCTCTCAACCCACCCAAAATAAAACACCCCTGAATGAGTGAACTGGCCAGACTCATGGCAATTTTCCAGGGTCTTGTTTACCGGAAATGCCGCGGGTTAAAAGTCAACAACCCAAGGGCACAATTATGTTGGACTATTGTTTAATAATCCCTTAATTAGCCACGATGATCACTGCTTTGATTTACATAAAAAGTTGTTTACCATTTTTCCACGAGGCTTGATTGGCGTATGATTGTCTTTGTAATTAGTTTGATGCATCCATAGAGACGTCTGCTTAAGGGCTGGGGGCTTGAGGCATAGCAGGGAATCATGCATATAGTGAGACTCATATAAACACCTTTTGATCAAATTCACCTGACGTCATCATCACAATAATCTTGGTTGCGCCATTTTGGAAGTCAATGTCTGGTGGTCAGGTCATCGGGGTGTGTGGGTTCGAATCCCGGTCATGACAACTGGGTCCTTGAGCGAGATGCTTTACTTAATTGTCCCTCTTCACCCAGGGGTATCAATGGGTACCTGCGAGGGTAGAGGTTGATATTGTGTATGAAAAAGCCTTCGGAGCGCCACGGCAACTCGGGGCTGTGTACTCCCCAGGGAGCTGGGAAAGATTATAGGAACGTTATTGGCCCTTTTCAATCACCAAGTCACTAGTGTAAAGCGCATTGATACATTGTTGTAAAATGTGCTATATAAGAACTAGTTTTCATTATTACTGTGATAAATGTCACTGTCAGTAAAGTGTAACGCGCATTTTGGGCGACGCTACAAACATTTTGACGACCACCACGTGCGCAACAATGATGAATTTGTTACTTTGATCAGTAATTTGTAACATCGTGATTGCCATGCCAGTTTGGCCATCCACCTCTTTCTGCTGAATAATGTAAGTTATTGTTTTTATGTTTTATAAGCAATTAATTTGTACACTGAGCAGATTTGGCCTTAATTTTTTAACCCTTTTTTCGAAAGCAAAAACTTTTATGTGCTTAGAAAATCTGTGCAGAGGTTCTGTGAGTTTAAAACAGAGATGTGAACGGGGAAACAAAACAGCTTCACTCCGCCAGACCCTTCAGACAATACTGAGAAAATAGTGCACAATGTCAATGACCGAAAACTATTAACAAGTTAATCCCATGCTTCTGTACTAAGAATGTTAGTTTACCGAATTAAGACTGAGCCAGGTTATATCAATAAGCATGTACTTTGAAGTCTGCTGCATCTTCGGGCACGGCCATTCACCACGGCTATATGAGGATCGAGGGGTTCGGGGGAAAAGAAGTTGTCGCCCACAGCACGCGGACAGATTAAATTAAAACCCAGTTTAATATCTTGACGTGAACGCGATCCCGGTAATCTCCTTTCTCGTTTATGTGTGAACAGTGCTCGGGGTAGCCCCGTTGGTGTGGCGGCAGGCTGAACTCTCCAAAAGGAAGACAGAAAAAAAATCCAGCAGCTCTGATTAGATTTTGAGAAAACAGACAATGCGCTCATCAAATCTAGTCAACAGATTTATAAAATGCATTATTACTGATCGTCCAATTTTAATCTACCCTGTAAACTGTTTAAATGAACTAACTTGAGTTAGAGGTGAAAGACAATGGACCTTACATTGACGTCATCCCGCCGCCGTATCAGAGGTAAAACATTTATCAAACAATGGAAAACGCAAGTCTATATACGCGCGGTGCACAGAATGGGCCAATAAGCAACCTTCTTTTGACCTCTACCATAGGGCGCCCTACTCAAAATGGCGCCATGTGCATAAGGTCTATCGGTACTGATCCCAAAAACTTGTGCGCAGTTTTGAAGCTTACTTTGTGGAAAGCTGGTAGCATTAGCAGTACCGAAAGAAAGCACCAGTCTTGCGCTTTGGGCCTCGTTAAATCGCGCAAGTTTGATTCCTCCATACACGAAACCGCGATGAAGCGTCTGAATCCATTGTTTGTTGAATCGTGTTTATTTAACACCAGAGCGTCGGGAATGAACTTGCTCTCAACAAACGCCAATGATGTATCACATCCCAATGAGAACAAAAAATCAATTGAGGAATAAGGATTATGTTGACATAGGTTAAAACCCTTAGAAGAATCCCCCCAGTTACCACACAGTGGAACTTCTATATGAACACAGCGTGTTCACATAGTAGCCTTACTGCGCACTCAGTGGTCACACTGTGACCACACTGTGTTCTCTGTGTGTGACACCATGAATTAGGAACAAATTCACAGTGTACAAGTTTTACTGTGTGTTCACAGTGTGCTCTCTTAATGTAAAAGAGTGAAAAAATCACTCTCTTACCCGAGTGGTGGTGTAATTTTCACCCTTTTTTAGAGTGCAATTATCTTTAGTTTGCTCTTTTAGAGTGAAATTTGAGTAAACTTCACTCTGAATCGAGTGAAAAAGAAAAAGATCCCACTCTAAAAAGACTTGTCCGTCATATGGCTCTCTTAAAAGAGTGGTATGGGGACAACTCTTTTTAGAGTGGAAATATTTTCCTTTTCACTCGATTCAGAGTGAACGTCACTCAAATTTCACTCTAAAAGAGCAAACTAGAATGAATTGCACTCTAAAAAGAGTGAAAATTACACCACCACTCAGTCAAGAGAGTGATGTTTTCACTCTTTTACATTAAGAAAGTGATCTGTGTGGTCATACCACACAGAGAGAACACAGTGTGGTGGCAGGGGGTAATTTTCCTGCCCCACACCCCGATGACTTAACCATCAGAACTTGAGTCTGATATAAATTCATATTTCGATGGCAATCTATTCTTTGCCAGGGGTAACAGTTCATCCTGAAAGAAATTTCATAATGTAAAATGTAACGAAAACAAATTATGATAATAAAATAAATCAATAAATTAGTTAATATTTATCTTTCGTTCACGTTTTAAAGAGCAGTTTGGTGTTAAACTCGTATGTAATATAAAGCATTAGCTTTCACACTAGCCGAATATTGATTGTTGGTACTTTATTACAGTCTCGAGTGATTGTCAGTAGGCGTCGTTATATATTGAGTACTCTTATGAAACAAACATCAATTTATTATGTTTGTGGTTTTAAGCTTGGAGTTGGCGGAGCTGATGATGCTTTCGAGGTCAATGATCAGTCCTAGTTTTATGAATGATATATCTGATCAAGCGGTTTGGGCATAATTGTATAACTAACTATATAACTGCAACGTTGCGAACCCCATTTGTCCGTGCAACACATAGTTGCAACAACATTCGCGTTAACCCCCTCATCTTATGTCTTATTCCCCGTGTACAAAGGATACCTAAAGCGCCCAAGGCTTGCTACGGTAACCACACTAATTTTTGTCTGCTTGCAGGGACCACCTCGTTCTCAAATACCAAGGCTGCTGGGTGGGTTAAACTAAACGAAAGAGCTGCATTCAACCTGTATTCTTGTATACCACTAATGAAACGGCACTGTTCATACTATTTTAAAGCATGCAGCGACTAACTTACAGAGGATTGTCGTGAAAACTAAATCATCACTTTCATATCGACAGTGAACGGGGCGGAGACCAGTCGAGCTGAAATTCTAGTGAACGGTACACAACCGTAGTGTACGCCAACCTTGCGTTAACAAAAACATCAATAACCATCCCATTCAGAGCTGTACTTGACCGCTATAAATAAACACCCTGCAAGGCCGGGCCCGTTAATTGTATTCATCGATTTCAACAGGCCTAAGCAAAACTCATCACTCACCATATCGATTAGGTGTCTGTACGATATTGAATACCACGCTAATACACTGATACAACCTTTATGTGAAGGCTGGATGGAGGGGGGATCGGAATGAGGTCTCTATAATATGAATTGATTCTTCTACTTTGGGTCAGACCAATTTGAATCATGTCACCTCGTTTCCAAAAAAAAAGGTGAACCTAAGCGCGCATTCTGGGGGCAGTTCCTGGCAGGCACGAGTCTCCAATATCCACTGTGTGTAATGCTATTTAAAAAAAACCGACCATAGTCGTTAGAAACCTTGATTTCTGTCATACTTACTTTTTACTCGATAGATTGAACTTTGTTACTTTTAATCAAATAGACCATACCACTTTTGTTTTATTGTTCTTTTAGAAGAGAATGATGAGCTCAAGCATTTGAGGCCACTTCCTGGCAGGCAAGACACTATATTTATATTGTTCATGTGGGCAATGTCACAATTGGTGAACCGAAAACACAGCCAAAGATGTGAGTGACTTCTTCAAACTCCAACTGTACTTCCGCTTAGCAATGTTTTTCTCCCCTACCAGTTCTGTAGGACCATTGTCTAACCGTCAACGCAATTTTCATGATGTTATGAGTGAATGTGGTATACGATCCGGAATTTTCCAGGAATAAACCTCATCTCCCATGCTTGTCAGTTTTATTAATGTTTATTGTCGAGGGTTGTGGTGGGTGAACCCGACGTATGTTCTTCATCGGTCAAATTTCATCCCAAAATAAGAATGTTGACGTAGCTTAAAGTACCGCAAACTGACAGGCTCGTGTCATTTTCCTATGTGGTTGATTGGTGGGAGATAACTGAGGACGATGTGGTCATACACGTGTATTCCCCCTTCGGCAAAACACATGAGAAACATGGGGGGAAAATCAGCCCCTCCGGATTTCACCAGTGAACCCCTAGAACTCACAACGGGGCCGGTAATAACACCCGAGTATAGGGGTCCATGAACCCGACAGAGCGCGGCCGAGTGACTTGGACAGTTTATGGGCGCTCGGAGCAGGTGCGCAAGTCTTTTCAATTAGCTACATCGACTAATACCTCCCGCTACCTTGTTTTTGTCTTCCCCCACCCTCTCTCCCTCCATGGCATCGAAGCTCATGCTACACTTCCTCGTTGGCCATGGCCGGCCGTGCCTTAGTCCTGATTAGTCTGATTGCAGACGGCGGCCTGAACCACAGGCGGCCGTTCTTTATCGTTAACACGGCGAGAGAACAAGTAAATTAAGTGATCTCTGTGGCTGTCTTCGGATGATTGTAATTTGTTGGGCGTCCAGGTTCCATCAGGACATCAGGTCTGCTTTATCTTCCATTTCTTTCTACGGTCTGTTGGGGATAATTAGTGTGCAAGGAACTAGAAGATGACCACAATCTTCCATATCTAGAATGATGGTGCATTATTATACCACACTCAACATGTGATTTGTTTACAGAAATAGAGTTTTGACTTACACAATGCTGGCTTCACTAGTATTGCACGATTACACTGGGATATTGTCCGTGTTCCTTTAGAAAAAGAAAAGAAAGGGGGGCAACTGAATTCAACAACTAGACAAATACATAATCTGTTACCGTTCAACTGATGTATAAATTCATTGGTGGTTGACGCTTTTCAGGAGTGGACGTGTCCTTGCCACTTACAAATCCACGGATTGTTTGTTCTTTGTTTTTTGTTTTTTTGCATGGGTCCTCTCTCGTGATGAGAAGCATGGCGACAGCTCCCCTTCCCTCTGAAAGTATTACTGTTGTATAGTAGTTATTTTTAAGACAAGTGTAAAATGTGTCTGGTAATTGATTTCTCGTCTCGGAGTGCAGTCCCCATGTCTGATACTCTGAAGCCTAATTGTCCAGTCGGCTCTTCCAACTTGTGTCTGATAGATGTACAGACAATGGCCTGAACAACACACAGTCTGGGAAGCAGTCGCATTGATCTAGCATTTTTATTGAGGAGTCGGGGTTGCTTGGCAGTCTGACAAGAGGCTTAACCGATCAATTTGTAAGCACATCTGAATAGACAAGTACCCAATATGTGGTAGTGTATTATTGCTGATGGCGAAATTATCAGTGTTAAAATAAATTTAACAAACCTGTAAGTCCATTCTTAGTGCAATAATTGGGATTTAATCGATGTAATGTCTTCAGGAGAGGATTGGAATTACAGTTAATGTCTTGTAGGAACTGGAAAGTATACATGCGACATGAATAACAACTCTCCACAATTCGACTGCGTTACTTGTCATCCTTTAATTCCCAAAACGGACTTCACGAAAAAAGAGCCCACGTAAACGGGAGCTATTGTGCAGTGTAAATAAACAATGCACTTTTCATGGGAGTGTAAAATATTTCAAGTTTGGGTAGCCTAAATTGCGATATGTAGCTAAGACATAGTGAAGCATGGCATCCAAAAAAACAATGCCTAGGATCTTAACTGCCGCAGAAGTAAGCTGTAGAAAAACATCATTACGTAAGTGTGTGTACTGAAACACACTGGAGTGTAAAATATTTCAAGTTTGGGTAGAAAACTGCAATTTGTAGGTAAGACATAGTGAAGCATGGCATCCAAAAACCAATGCCTAGATTTCTTAACTGCCATGGAAGTAAGCTGTAGAAAAGCATCATTGCGTAAGCACACTGACTTAGCTGATCAATATGACAAGTGTTTCCTTGCTTTAGTTAAAGGTTTAGTAAGTGTTGCATCCCAACATGCTAAAGCCCAAAAAAGGGGGAATTTTACAAATAAACTCAAGCGGGGACAACCCAACGTGTATTCCAAAGTAACAAGAAAAATGTCACCCTGTGCTTTGTACAGTGTGTTGACAGATATTCGATGCCACATCTGTCCATCCACATGGCCCATACCCTGCTACGCAGAGAATGGGGACGATATTGTCAGAAAATCAACAAATTATTTTTGACCCAGCGAGTCATCGAATTAACAAGGAAATGACTCCTGCATCGAGTGAGCTTAGTTGGATTGTTATGGGCGCAGTGCCACCATCGAAACCGCCATCCCAGAATAGCAATACACCCGCTGCCTCCTCAAGAGGGTTTAAAAAATGTATTCAATCCAAACAACATTACAGCAATGGCGGGGAAGGATACACTCTGTGCATGCACTGCGGACCGCTATATGCCGCCGGTGTACATTACTCGCGATAATGTTTGCAGAAGACGTGGGAGCAGTTTAGTTGATCATGGTAAGCGTTGCACTGTGTGGTCACAATTAATTTGCTCGCATAAAGGGAGACGGCTGATCGCATCACATATAGCGGGCCCAACGGTCTACCATTTGGGGGGGGGGGAATATAAATATACAGCAACACATCCCCACTCCACGGTGGCATCACGTTACACAGTGCCAGAGCCAGCAATATGCTCGATCGCCTCCCGCATGCCTTAGAGCCAGTGTTCACTTTTTTTTGGGTAATGTATCTGTAAATGCAGCCACTACTTTGTTCAAGGATCGAAAAGATGTGTGTGTTGAAATCTAACCTGGAAAACGATCGGTTTACCCTGCTCCACAGCAAACTGTGGTACTGCATCACTTTTGGTAATCATTTTAAGGTTCCTTTTTTTTCTTTTCTCAAAGAATTGTCCGGCAAGCGTGGACAACTGCAGATAGGAATCCTTCGCTTGATAAAATCAAGTTTGCTTTACGTCGATTGATATCGTTAGTTAGACACCGTATCATGCAAAGAACTCCCATCTTTGTATTCAGTAATCACTCTTCGAATGTAATGAACAGGAAAATAGATGACATTGCTTGTTTTGGTGGGTAAATGATTATCTTTCAATGATGTTAACACGAAGACCCGTGCTTTAATGGGAGACCCATTCGCGGTGTGCAGTCCTTCAAGTCAACATGCGTAACGTATACTCGATAGGTGTAATGCGCACCGCATTACTCAATATCGCTCTTCCGTATTCTCGGGGATCCTTCTCGTGACCCCGCCTCAGTCCCAACACATGTTTTCGCAGTTGTAAGTGTGAGTTTACACCAAGTTTTTCCCCCCATTCTTGGGTTCATGTTTCGTCCTTCCAAACAGCACGTGGGATGATAGCTCTTTGTACAACACTCTTTGTGAACACTATTCTTTGGAAACCAGAGAAGTTTCAATAATGATAAAAAATTCAATAATAATAATAATAATAATAAAAACAAACAAAATGAACTCTGCATTCATTCCATTTATATCGTCAAGCATCCAACAGCGCAAGCGCCGATAGCAGGATAAGTATGAGAAACGAGAAGAAATGTTGTTTTAGATATCATGTGGAAGGAAAAACCCAAACTGTTGGAAAACCCATGCAATCAGGTAGGGAATGAAAACCCCAATCGACATGCAAGGTTCCAAATCTGAGGTGGGATTCGAACCGGATCCACAGAGGTGAAAAGCAGGAAAAGAAACCACTGATCTAACCTGATTTTGCATTCTACACACAGCCTCTCGATGATGTCATTAAATTAACGTGAAAGAAGAAAGTTATCACAAACGTTAAAAGGAGATGTTACTAATCGTAAACGTAAACAACAAGGAGCCGGAACGCATTTGTAACATTCGTATGGTGCTTTAGTAGGTTTTAAACATCAAAGGCTTTCAAAAAAGTAATTAGGGAAACAAAAACCAAGCGTTTAATGTTACACAAAATCAGAAACATCCCGGAATTAACGAAGATTCATTGAAAGCTGCCCTTTATTTGTTTATTGTTTTCATCCTTTTTTTTTATGAATCTCAAAACGCACATTGTGCACATGTGTTTTGTTGTTGTTTGTTGGTTTTGTATATCACCGTAGTTATTAAACACTGAAAACATGTTGATGGCCACCTCTACCCTGAACATATCAGGAACGATTTTTGTAACATGACAATGATCAACATAATTTACCTGCTGTTAACGTAAGACACAAAAAATATGGCGTTTAACGGACATGTCATTTGCTTGTTTGCTGTAGAAGCTTTCATTTGACTTATTGCTCGTGACGTAGTGCACTTTTCAACTAATCAAAATCCACGCATCTGCTGTCTTGATGCCAAAAATGGTTGGATCTTTTGGCTTCTGCTGGTGATATCAGTATCTCCCGTCATCGCCCGTCATCAGTTCAAATCCACATACGTGGGGGTGGCTTTCAATAACCCGAGTCGCTTTGGGCAACATTAATTCTAGGAGAACGGCTGCTTCTTGTTGAGACAATCTATGTCTTTATCCCCAGCAAAGTTAAACAGCTGAGATCCTTTACATGATTCCGTTGGTGTCCCACGGGGATGCGGATTATCACCGTGGCCTCATCACACCTCAAGCGTTGGCGTGCTGCGTGGCCGCTGGGGGCCTCTGTAGGACAAAAACTAGTCCTCCACTGCACCTGTTTCGGGAAGAGCCGGGGTTCCCGAAGCATAAGATGTGCAATTATTGGGACCAAGTGCACAATTTGAGGGTGAAAGAAACCCAAAGGGTTCACCTAAATTGGGACCTGTCTTTTCAACATTCTGATGGGGTCTTTAAACTCAGCTGCACCTGTTCTGAGATGACTTTAACCGATAATCTTCCACCATTCCAAATCGTTATATTGCTGTTTCGCCCCCAAATGTGAGCACGCGTGTCTGAAACGAGGTTAGGAGGTAAATAGGCTACGTACTTTTTCAGCTCTGCGATCGTGCTGACATCAAATGTTACCCAAACCAGAACGATCGTATTTCGATAATTTTATTATTATAATTCTTTTGATATATAGACACAGAGATATTGATCTCCATGCAATCTCACCAGCATCTCTTAACATCCAATTTATGATTTACTTATCATTGATCAAGGAATATATTCGCTTAATCGTCGAACGCTAAGTGATTGACTTGACCATTACTTTTAGATGTCCGTGCCGGCTGTCGCTTCTTTGAGCGTCCGCCAGAAGACCGCGGTGCACGATTAGAAATTACCCAAGAAAAATATTAAAGCTCGCTGATTATATTTGTATAAGGGTCATATCAGTACCAATCATCCAGAGAAATATTTCCCTATCATGCTGTCAAGGTCGAGAAGGTAATAATAAAACACCCGACTCTGCATATCCGTTGCTCTACTTTGATTGCTGCAATGGACCGATCCATTAAGCCCCAACCCTGTTCGCGTTGACCAATTTCAGCCTTGGCTACGCCACCGAAAGTCCGACAAAAGTCCAACCCGATAAAATCTTATACAGATAGGTTGCATGATAATTTCTATTTTGTACCTGCAGCCGCGTCAAGCTCTGTAACTTTTCAACGCAGCTTGAGTTGCTTACCAACCAATCATGAAAGGAGTTTATGAGAAATGAGTAAAAAAAATTAATTGTGATCACTCTAGTCCGAAATCCGATGTTTGATTTTCCACCGTTTTCTCGTGACTTTGATGACCGATTGAGCTTAACCTTTCACGGGTTTGGTCTGTCATGTATACGTTGGGTCACTCAAAGTCCGGATACTGGTTTTTGCCAATTACCATTATTGGCCGCGTGCTTTAAAGGACGTAGGTTACTGCTTTGACGTTTTCTAAAGAACCATTTTTGATTCATAATTATTTTGGGGTTGGTGCCCAGTATAGTTCAATTTCCTCGGGCATTTGCAGACGAAGGAAATGACGTTTGAAAGATTTCAATTTCCGCTTTGAATGTATTCCCCCCCCAAAAAAATGCTTATCTGCATGATTTCTCACAATTAGATTGTTTGATGAGATAATATTAACAACGTGCCATCATGCAATATTAACAATATCAAGGATCCAAACCGAGCAGGCAAGTGACGCTAGCCACACAGGATCTGATGCTGGAATAAAGAGTATACGACAGAAAAGGAATATTGATAATATTGTACGAGAAGACTATGCATAAAGACTGAATTGAAAGTGGAAATCACGGACAATGACTTGAATGGAAGCCGCCAGGAACAATGCAAGCAAGTGCTATATATCCAAAAGGATTTTTTGATTCATGACGATTCAATCAGATTTGAAAAGATAGGAATGGCAGATTTATCATACGTAGAGTATGCCTTCAGGACAAGTGTAGGCGCTCTTCACGTGCAACTCGTCTGACTCGACTGTT
Organism: Marthasterias glacialis; assembly: GCA_911728455.2. NCBI lineage: Eukaryota > Metazoa > Echinodermata > Asteroidea > Forcipulatida > Asteriidae > Marthasterias > Marthasterias glacialis. Next base: position 12,721,026 of record OU452232.1, on the reverse strand, counting down.
ACTGACTTGTAGTGACACCAAAAAGCGCTCATACTAAAGTAACCTGTAAAGTCTATACTTTTTGTTATTCATCAGAATTATGTTGAGTTTAAACCAGATAACTACAAATTATCAGGTTTTTGCTGGCCCAAATTTAGAATGATCGATGACCAAATTGACGTTGAGTATGAGTTGCTTAAGCAAATTAAACAGTTTAGGTACAAAAATGATCAGTATACTCTGCGTATAACAATCATGCTAGCCAGTAAAGTATAAAATGATCGCTAAACCTAGATGACCCGAGTATGAGCTGCGTACTAACCAAGTTAAACCAGTTTAGTGCAAATGATCACTAACCAAAATGACTTTGAGTTCGAGTTGTGTTACTAATCAAAGTAACCAGTTAAGTATAAAATGATCGCTAAACCAAGATAACTTCGAGTATGAGGTGCGTATTAAGCAAATTAACCAGTTAAGTATCTTTGACCGCTACCCAAAACGACATTGAATATGAATTGCGTAGTAAGGAAATTAACCAGTTAGGTATTTAATAAATACTAAACCCAAATGACCCCGAGTATGAGTTAGGTCCCAACTTAATTAACCACTTAAATATAAACCGATCGCTAACCAAAAGGACATGTGAGTTATAAACCATTGATGTTAACCAAAATAACCTTGGTTTATTACCTGCTATCCAACCAAGGTAACTCTTATTACTTAAAAAAAAAACCTGTTTGCCAATCGAAATGACCATCAATTTCAGCTGCACTCCAGCCAAGACTGTTGTTTCTCACGGTTTTTTTTTTTTTATCCATGTACGCATTGACAACGATAACCTATTTTATTAACTAAAAAGGAAACATTTGTTTCCAGTTTATTCTGGTCCCTTACAGTAGTAAGGATTAAAGATGACTCAAAATAAACAATCCTTACCTTTTAACCAGTAAATCTTTTCCATGCTTGCGTAATGTGATAACTTAACAACATTGAAATTCAAACTCTCAACTCATTTGAACGTGTGGCGTTCTCCATAAAAATATCATCGTTGTTGAGGTATATTAAACATCTCGACATGCTAGACAACCGTTCTGAATGAGGCCCGTTCCTACTGATTTTAGAAATTCCTTCGTCTGCGTTTCTGAAACTCGGGCTATCAGTTACCCAAGTGACAAGCCAATGAAGATTGTCTTTGTTCGGATACCTGAAAAGCATCTTATCACGCAGGAAGAAAAAAAAAAGATTTTACATCCTCTGTAATCATCCGTGATTGCAATCGTTAATTACAAGAAAGACAGTATCAACGTTGTGACACACAACGGATTATTCTGTCACTACGAAATAGATGAAGGTAATTAAGTGAAATTAATAGGATAGTTATTGCCGGAGCGTGGCAAATGAGGGAACAAGTTCCGAAGCTACCGTTATTAAGGATGACAGCCAATAATTGGTCGTTGATGCGTTTACTCGTGTGTTTTATAAATCCAATTAAACCTGGACTCAGCCTTGACTAGTTGGCTGGTGTTTGTTTACTAAACGAAGTGGAAATTTCCCCCATTTGTTTTCCTGTTATGGAGGTGACTTTCCCTCCTCGAGTTCCGAAGCAGGGAATATTTTCTCGCATATTTTTTTCAAGGGCAAGACAGTGACGGATAGGAAGTATAATGTCGTTCACGTGCGTGTTATGAATAAGTTAGTTATTTTTAATAAATTAGTTAAGTCATAAATTAGAAGTCATATATCGTAAACTACATTACGGAGATGTCACAGAGACTATCATGGAAATGAAATCTAGATTGGCAGGGCACTTAGCAAGACGGTAACAGATAGACCAAGAAACTCTCAGAATGGCAACCAAGGACGGCCGGAGAAGAAGAAGAAGAGGAGGAGGAAGAAGAAAAAAGGGGGGAAAAGATGAACTCACCATTTATATGAACACGGCAATGTTGAGTAGATTAACAAGTGACAGAAGAGAATGGAACTTGCTGGGCTAGGGCTTCACCCAACAAAGGATGAAAATTATGACGATGAATCAGATAGTAGTGTTAGTGCTTAAAAAAAAAAATAAGAATTGAGTAGATTTCGAAAGTCGTATATCCAGCGACGGTTGAATAAATAGTTTGTCAAACCGATGCATAATTTAAAATTCAGTGTACAAACTCACTCCCCATCCCCCAACCCCCCTCCAAAAAAAAACAAAAAAACAACAGCAAACAAACTAATAAACAAATAAAATAACGAAACAAACAAACAAAATCAAACAACCAACAACCCAATTACCAAACAAACAACCCAACAAATACACAAAATCAAACAACCAACAACCCAATTACCAAACAAACAACCCAACAAATAAACAAACAAACAATCCAACATTCAAACAAACAAACAAACAAACAAACAAACAAACAAACAAACAAACAAACAAACAAACAAACAAACAACCCATCAAACAAGCAAACGAACAAACACAAACACATAACATCCCAACAAACAAAAACAATCAACCCAACAAACAAAAAACAAACAAACAAAACAAACAAACAAACAAAAAACTTGCCTTTTTAAAAGTATATAAAAGTTATTGAAGGAGACTGTAAGCTTGAAACCTCAACTGAGGGACAGAGTGATTTTGTACGCAATCAGTTATTCCTCACTCATCCCTATACACATTGATGTCACCTTATCATGTCTACGTTCCTTGTTAACCGGAGGTATTTACATTGCAGAGACCTCTTTTCATTGAATTAAACACTTCGTGTTGCTCTTTAATTGGCAGCTGAACTTGATGCTTGGGGTGGGGGTAGGAAGTCGTGGTAAGTCTGATGTCCAACACCGTTAATACTCCCACTTCCTTGTCAGATTTTGAGGTGCCGTTGCTGTTTCGTTTGACTGCAGGGATGTTTTATTTTTGTTTTAGTATTTTTTTTTAATTTTTTTTTTTTTTTTGCATGACGTTTGAGGTCACCTTTGCTCACCTTTGCGTTAACGATTCGGTTCTTCTCTTGGATAACCGTTTACATAATGGAAAATGTTGTCTTTTTATGTCCTTTTTGAAGAATCCGCCCGGTTGCTTCTTTGCAGACACGGACTTTCTGTCCTGTGAATGAAATGACATTCCCCAGTGTTTCTGCTTGGTTTGGCAGGATTTTGCTCCACGGCACCTTGTTATCCTTTCACAGGCCTGTGATTTATCAGAACTTTTAAATAAATATTTTTGTCAAACTTCTTGAAGATGTTAACTTGTGTCACCCATATAGTTTTCAATTTGTACTGATGTAGGGATTTTGTTTAAACCCATCACCGTATAACCCTGGAAGTTCAAAACGTATCTTTCGACCAAGGAGATTTTACGTTTTTATCCAATTCCATTTCTGTCCTTCATCGTTATTATTATTTTTGTTCTCATTATCTTTAATGCCTTTAGGAAATATGCCAGACTGTGACTTGTCTTGATCTTGCAGATTTGAAGACTTTTAGTTTTATCTAACTTTCCTGAAAGACACCGCCTCATGATAGAGCGAAGAAGGGCAGCACCCTATTGTATTCAAGCCTTTAGATTTCTATAGTTATGTGTAGTGGTTTGTAAAAGAGTCTATATGTTTTTTGGATAAAAGGTTGGTGCTATCCCATCCAGTGACGCTCGGTCTGTTGGCTTGTTGCATTTTGAAAGATGTCGTTGTGGCAATACAGATTTAAATGTAGTAACTGTGCTGGACTATTTCCACTTATACTATTTCAACAGGGGGGTGGTGGGGAAATAGTGCAACCAATAACAAGTTGACCTTTTGTGACCGTGTTGGTCAGTAATGAACAGGTTTTTCGAGAAATAAGATATTTCTTTTTGTTCAGATCCTTCTTCATTTTTTTCATTCCCCCCCTGTCAAACCATTGAAGATGACCAAGATGGTCTGTGCATGTTTCGTTATAGATGTGACTTTATTGAGCTTTATGGTTGCTGGAAACACGTAGGGATTCACACGAACGCGTATTTGCTTTACACGCTCTGCATCTCCTAAAGAGAAATCGAGGCACTGTTTGGTAGCGTTCTTTAATTGAACACGACATCCGTGTCCATTCCCCCCCCCCCCCCCCCCATCCCACTATCTACACTTAAGATCTTGTCAGGGGTACACTTAAAAACTCCAGGGAAGAATTGACCCTTATTCCGGGTCCTGTTGGGCCTGACCCATTTATGGGTCATTGTGACCCGGTATCTGTGTTAAAACGACCCCCCAAAATGGGTCCAACTGACGCAAAATTCGATTTAAAATCACATTGTTTTTTACCAGTTTCTCCGGGTCAGCCTGCCCAGAAGTGGATTGAGCCAGCTGGTCTGTGGGACGCCCGCTATCGTCTCAAAAGTCTCCCATTAAGATGACCAACCCTACCAGTAAGACCACATCGGTTAGCACCATTATCACGGTGTTATTCTCCCAATGTATTACACACTCTAAAAACTTCCGGGTCAGAATTGACCCGGATTTCAGGTTGCAGGGGGATCATACCCATTTCCGAGTCAGTATGACCCCGGAATCTGTGTAAAATTGACCCAACAGTGTGTAAAACTGACGCAGAATTCGAGTCAAAATTCACGTTCTAAAACCAATTTCTGGGTCTTTTTGACTCATGGCCCCCGAGTCCCGGAATCCGGGTCAAGTCTGACCTGGGAGCGTACTCCTGACCGCTGGAATGCCACACGCCACGTGTTGAAATGTCAACTCAAGAAGTAAACGATCCAGACATATAACTGTTTGGTCAGATCATAAACATAGACACCTCACAATTTTCTTTTCAAGTCATGAACTGAAGGTGAGACGGGAAGTGAAGTCCAGATATCAAAACACCCCCTTTGTCAAACTGACCGCATTTGACCCGCGGTATCTCAGCAGAGACCTAGCCACGTGCGCGTGTGTGTGTTGTTGACTTATTTTATTCTTTAGATCTTATTTTAAGACCTTTGATACATTTTGCACTTAAATCGTCCCTATCCTTAATTGGTTCATATTGAAAAGAGTGAAATGGGGGGGGGGGGGGTGGGGAGAAGACCCCAAATCTAGTAATCACTTGTTGATATGTGCCGGATGTACACCATTGGGACTCAATTTTAGAATATTCAATTGCATGCCGTTTGCGTTTATTTTGACCAAGCTTTTCTTTCTGCGCCATAGAAAAAGCAGGAAAAAAACTCAATGCATTGCGTGCTTTGGCAACTGTGGTTGTTTGCAGTTGTCCGGGACGTTGGGGGAAATAATCAGATTTCTGGTGCAAGTTATACATTGGGGGTAATTTTTTATGTGCTTCATCTTGTTTGAGATCCGTACCGGGGGGAAATATCCTAAAGAGCTCTCTCTTTCCCCGTGTGTCTGTCCCGTGTATGGGTCAGTAAATTGACGATAGGAACTCACGTCAGCTTTTAGAGGTGCCAAAGCCGGCAGGACAACTGCGAAAATTGGAAAGATACACGTTGTCCGTGGAGGTTGAAGGGAGATGAAAAAAATAAATAAAAAAAAACTCAATAATGATTGGCTGTAGTAAAATTGAACAAGATGGGGAGATGCGATGACATCCAGATTTGATACTTTCTTGCTGATTTAGGAAAAATCCATCCAACCAATTTTGTGAGGTTGGAATGCGCGTGAATGGATTCAAGTACGTTGGTGGAGTTTGCAACACCATTCCACCGAAGACACTTCATTCGCGTTTGCTGTCAGCGCCGTTAACTAGGGTAAACGTTTGGTGGGGCACAAGGGGGGTGCATCATTTTTTTTTTTTATTTATTTATTTATTTTTTTTTTGTGGGGGGGGGGGGGCACTTCTGGCCAATTAAAAATGTTCACTTTTCCTAAAAAGCTCCTAAAAGGCTCTTGTTTTTTATAAAATAATTTGACATGGAGGTAAAACCAAATACACTGTAGGCCTATGTGTGTAAATAGAAAAATAATTTACAAAAATAAAACCCATTGAAACTACGTCATAAAAGCTTACAAAATGTTAATTTTTACTTTGGTAAATTTTAATCACAAAAGAACAGATTTCAAATGGAGGGGGGGCACGGACATCAATTGGGGAGGGGGCACGTGCCCTCCCAGTCCCCCCCCCCCCGTGCACCGCCCCTCCCCAGTTACGCCACTGTTTGCTGTACTGTAAATGTTGCGGATTGTCCTTGGGACTTGACGGGTGGTCCTCTCTCCAAACGCCCTCACCCAACCGTTAACGTTATGGTGGAAGTATTTTCTTCGCGAGAACTGTGCGCATGCTTAGAAACTGTTCCAACTAGCGATTACATGCTAAATACTCTCAGTCTGACAACAAATTGAACATTATGTTTCCTGTTTAATGCTGTAACTGTAAGTTTGTTTATAAACATGCTTTGGCAAACAAGTGGTGTTCCAAGATTTGATCTATGCACTCGTAGTGTTCACAAACAAACCTTGCACGGACGTCTGGGGAATAGACTATGCAAAATATGTTTCCAAACGAATTCAAAACATGTTTAAGAAGACTGTGAACTTTCAAAACACAACGTCTATCCATCATATTTCATTCCAACAAAACATGCAGTGAAGGTAAAACGTAGGATTGGTAAAGCTGAAAGTGTTCTTGCTTTGTCTGATTCAATATTTACATGAACAAACAGACCTGTGAACATTTGGGCTCAATCCATCGTCTGAAAATATTGAAAAACCTTGCACACTTTTCCCGCATTAACAAGAGATTGTCCTTAATTTCGATTGTAACAACCGAAATTAAAATCGGGGTCTTCAAATTCAGAAATATTTCAACGGAAGATTGGTACTGGTATTAACTTTAGACACCAGTAAGCTTTCAGACTGATACTAATAAAAAAATTAAAAAAAAACATTTTGATGAATACCAACCCTGTATTATACCTTTGGACATACACAACCCTCCACTTTTTTTCTTTTTTTGTTTTAAACATCATCAAAACTTTGTGCTAATGATTTGGTCACGCATCTATTGCGAAACGCTTTTTATAACTAATTGCTTTGGCGTGGTCCCAGGTGCTGAACAAAACACAAATCAAATCAGAGCGATGTCGCAGGAAGTCAATTACCAATACCAAGATGTAGAAAGACATTACTTCTGAGGACACAAATCCTGTCGAAACTGCCCCGCCTACTCCTCCCTAAACGTCCTTCTCACCCGACGGGAGAGCTCCCGCCTCATTCTCTGTTTCTTTTTCGTTTATTGGGTTAGTCCTCACACAAACAAGGGCAACTATTGCTCTCGTTCACGTATAGACCTTCACAGGAGGTTCATCCTCTTCTTTTACCAAATCTTTTTGAGCCACCCTCCCCCTCCTCTGACGTCACACAATTTAAAGTTGGTCATCTTTACGGGCAACGATGGTTAGTTTTTTGAGGGCACAACTATTCCTTTTTGATACTGTGTGCGCTGAGTCTCTGCGCTGAAAAATAACAACGCTTGCCACGGCCCAAAGCCAAAACCCAAGTTATCCGTAAAGATGGCGTCTATCGGGATCCATCTGTATTGAGAGATGGTGTGCGAGTTTTGAACGAACGTCATACCCGCCATAATGTATAGCCAATTTTTCCGCACTCTTGTTGGCGATTTTGTTATTGGAATTTGTGTTCGGAGCGTGCCTAAAACGCAGTCTGGAGAACGCGAACTTTATCAGGATCCGTCGGGCTGGATCGCACAGGATGTTGAGGTATCGAATTGGAGATCGGGTTCTATCTGAGAGCATCGTTTAATTACTTTACAGAGAGCATTTTAAATCTCAATCAATTCACAGTCGGTCATTAGGAAACGCGCCAAAACATGTTGACCACAGAAGACATGCGACCAAAAATAGCCAAAACCAAACATGTCCTTTAAAGTGAGGTTACATTTTTTTCTTCTCGTATATGGTAAATTGTAAAGGTGAATGCAAGCTGGATGTCATGTCCCTTAGACGGATTTTAGAGTGTTTTTTCAATAGTACATCACACGTTGATCAATATAGTATTTCATAGACGACAATGTGCGTTCCCACGGCGTGTTAATAACACAGCGAATATGGAAACTAGACCACAGTAGCGTGTCTTGGCCTAGCGGATTAGTGCATCAGACTCAAGTTCTGGTGGCTAATTCATGAGGATACCTGTTCGAATCCCGGTCGTGACACTTGTGTCCTTCAGTAAGACACTTAACTATAATTGCTTCAAATAGGGGAAGAGGCTGATATGTTTGTCTTCCAACGTATTCGTTTACCCCTCCCTGTTCTTAGCTGTGCTGTGAAGAGACTTGTGTTATATCTCGCCATGTCTTGTTTCTGCGCATTAGAGCAGGTTTCTTTCCCTTCAAAATGTAGTTCACACCTCGAGTGGCCTTTGGGCCTTGTGATGGGCGGGTTGCAAAAAAAAAGTATCTTCTGGACAGTGTGGTCAACAGTGGGGAAGTCACCATGTTAAAGACTTCTACACAGTAATGATTGCTCACAGGGGGAAAATAGTAATGACGTGTGCACACTGTGTTGATTGTGCTTCACAGTATGATCACACAGTGAACAGTCGTGGGAAGCCGGTACAAAAAAGGCAATTATTTTAACATTCACGATGTTGTTTTATAATGACTCTCATTAAAAAGTATCCAACTCTTTTTCTTCCAAACCGGCCTCTGTTCCATGAAATTGCTCTTGGTGTTTGCGAAACTTTTAATTGACTGCTCCCAGGGAGAAAAAAAAATGTATTTGCGTGATCTTGAAGCAACACAAGTGGTTGGACTGTTCGTTCGCGCCACATTTCCTTCTCCAAAAGAACGTCACATTAACGCACTGATATTGCCACTGAAAACTCCCGCCGCACGTCATGTTTATTTTTCTAAGCGTACAATGTGCGTCATGTAGTCACTGGGATAGGTGCTAGCATCACGCTCGTATGAGCAGTTCATGCCCCATGCTGGAATATTTAACACAACCTCGTCTGTAAAAGTTGCTGTTTATTTCACAGTAGCTTTGGGAGGGCTTCGAGGTTCAAGTTTGTGTCTTCACCGTCTGCTGTATAATATCACAGAAGTTATTGAACCTGAGGATGTCGACTCCTTCAAATTAGGCACACGGCGGTTGTCAATTCCCCGGTTGACTGTGGACAATTTCCCAGCGTGTATGTGCACACGCGGTTGCTAAGTTCAGAGCAAATATTTGAAATTTTCCCGCAATTTATCACTCTGACCGCCAAAGGGGGCTTCGGGGAGTGCGTGGCTGGAAAACAGTACTCCCTCTCTACTTCTGCGTCAATGTCGGGAACTTTGTATAATAATAGGTTCACCTACGATTAAGCCGGTGTAATAATTATACAGAGAGGTGAATGTATATATCAAAAGTGGCAACATTACAATTGCAAATAAACTATATACACTGTAATGATACTGTCTGGCAGTCCGATAGTGTGCAGTGCCTCCCTCCATTTCATGTCACACATGCTATGTTTTAGGCCTGAAACGTTCTCGTGTTAAACTTAGCATTAATTACTCGTGCATGAAATTGGGTGCTGTCGCTTGCCAGCGAAGTTGTTTGACAACCGTCTTAAATGGACCAAAACTACAAACAATTGTTACTCAGGGCACAATTTCATAACATAGAGCAGTGTTCAACAAATATCTGCTATTAATGTACACCTACATCGTCTTGCAAATAGTCCACAACAAAGTTATGGCCGGTATTTTTTTTCTTCTGTAAACTTACGTAGAAATTGCTTACATCGTAGCACAATTAGTCGACATGATATGGTATTTTGTCCTGTAAACTTTTTGCAGTACAACAAAATTGTAGTAAGGATGCGGTAACATCTTGAACATTGGAATATCTCTCTGAGTTGTGGTGGTTTCGAATAGGACAATCAGTGCATCCACTCGACGTTTCGATCAGTATGCTCTTGTCGTCTTCATGAAAGAAACGCTTTATACATGAGTTTATCTCCACCATGCGCATTTCAAGTCCTACTTTTTAAAACAACAAAAATGTTTCGTGCTTAGATAATCGTTGTGCTTAGTCACCTCGATTAGATTTGGGTACTGGTGTGCATTGTATTGTTGGACTGTATTGTCTGTAATAATAATAGTGTGTGCTTGCAATACGCTTTCCAAGACCCTTCACCCCCGCTTCATTGGGCCCTAAGTATTCCTGAAACAACTTCAACTCCTTTGGAGTATGCAGCACCAGCAGCCAAATCGGCGAATTTGTTGATAATCATTCACATCAACTATCTCTACCCTCGCAGATACCCATTTATAAATATTAACAGGCATTCATCAGGCACTTCTAAACATTCAAACCATGACTGTCCCAGTTCATTGGGCCTTAAGCATCCCTGAAACAACCTCAATTCCTTTGGAGTATGCAGCACCGGCAGCCAAATCGGCGAATGTGTTGCTCGTCATTCACATCAACACTATCTACTCTGGCAGGTATAGCCATTTACTCCATAAGCCATTTTGAGATAGGGTGGACACAATACTATAACACTGTTTGGGTAGGTTTTTATGTATATGCACCCAAACTGAACAGTGCATTCCTATATGCAGTGTCCACCCTCAAAAAGTCTAATAGCTGACGTATCAGGCATGCATGAAACAGGCCCACGTTTCCGCATGTGTCCACTTTTTGCCATTCTCTCATTATACGTGTGTGTAAAACTACGAACAATAGAGAGGCACTTTAAGTAGGAATTTGACTGCGTGTGCTTGTTTCCATTGGTTCACTGCAGTGGTCATGTAACTCGATTATTCCTCTTCAGGATAAGGGGAAGCGATGGAATTTTATTTATAAGTGCTTCTTTGTGAGACGAATAATATTCAAAGAAGGCAGGACCCAGCGGAATTCATTCTCAAAAAGGACCGCTATAAAGGTATTGTATTACATTATTCTCGGCTATTTTCTTTTCCCCACACACGTGACGTCACCACGCAGTTTTTATCGAATTGTTTGTAGTGCATTATCCGTTACAGGAATAGTCGTGTGTGTACTATTGAATCGAGTGACAGCGCGAAGTCTTATGAATTAGATCTGGCATTGTGCGCGTTGTAAAAATACAATTTGGAAACTGAGGGGGGAAAGTACGCTACGGTATGAAGGAAACACATAGCATTGGTGCTTTATGGCATCTCTGTGTAGCGTGTTTTTGCTCCTTCATCTGCTCCCTTGTGTTGCCAATCACGAAACAGCACCGAATCTGATTGCAGGTGAGATTGTGGCATTCGGTAGAAATAATGTATAATTAAATTAATTTCTAAACAACTAAAGACAGCATTCGGTTAACTCGTTGCTGTAAATTTTGCTAGAAAATATGTTCGTCATGAACAAAACAAACGCTAACAAAACGAAAGCTTTCAATTAATTTATGTTATTGTCAATGATATAATGCGTATTTCTCTGGAAAATTGATCAGGGCACTGACAAAGAAACGGGAAGCCCTATTAAATCAAATCTTTGAGAAAGAAATATAGCATTTGTAAGCTGTGCATGCCGTGGATAATTTGAAGTAGCTATTCGTAGTAAAATAACGGGAGCAAAATGTGTAAAATCTCTTGAGAGAGGAGTGTTTGATCTGAAAAGAACCGTTGTTTCGGAGTCAACACTCATCCCTTTTGAAATTAACTTGGAAGTAACTATTACTAGTAAAATGGCGGGAACAAAATGTGTAAAATATCATAATTATAAGGGAGGAGTGTTGGCCCTGAAAACAGCTGTTGTTTCGCCGTTAACACTCACCCCTTTTGTCTTTTACACGTGTTTTTACCAGCAAGTTTGATATAGTTACTTTTTATAATACGTATAGTTGTGTAAACTTTACTTTCATTTATTTGTTTTAACACAAACAAAGTGATGTGGTATTGCAAAGTGTTGACGCTAACTTCAGTCTCTAGATTGTGTCAAATCCTAGTATTGTCAGGGGCCTGCTTTTGCAGTAATCATTCGTTTTACCTCTTAAAAGATTTGTATTTTTCATGTTTAACAACATAATTACCCACTGTTGTGACAGCTGTTTTAATGAAGATCATACCGCCTGTCGATACGCATTTCAATATTGTGTTTTCGGATTCAAACAACGCTGCAGGTTTGTTTACGATATCACCAGGTGATAAACTGTTCTGGTGTGAGAATGCTTGACCATCAAACCAACAGGGTGTGTGCTTTGGCAGCTTGCCGTAAAGATATCGAACCAATACAGTTGTTGGGCGTTTTTTCCGGACCATTTTGTTCGACACTGACCAGTGTGTCCGACAACATGCTTGGACCATAGTATCCTATAATAATATGAAATTAGCCATTTATATAAAAAACCTTTGCCATAATGATTTACAGCGCTGTGACGGCGCATGTGTCCGACAACAGGCTTGGACCATAGTATCCTATAATAATATGATATCAGCCATTTATATAAAAACCTTTGCCATAATGATTCACAGCGCTGTGACGGCGCATGTGTCCGACAACAGGCTTGGACCATAGTATCCTATAATAATATGATATCAGCCATTTATATAAAAACCTTTGCCATAATGATTCACAGCGCTGTGACGGGTACACTCCTACAACGTCCGAGTCAAAATATTAACTGGTTTTCCTAGTTGTTTTAGTTATTTAAATAATCCTGACTATCTAGAAAAAAGTAGTCAGACTGACTGATTTTCAGTTTCACACAGCTGGTTCTTATTTGTTTGTCAAATCTAACTGGTTTCTAGAGTCAAATTTGAGCTATGCTTTTTTAGAGTGTATGTCAGGTGTGTTACGTTATTGTGATTTTTGTGTAGCACCGTGTAAGGGTTTACAAGGTGCTGTGGTGCAGTCTGCATCCAACCATCCCATGATAACAGGGCCGAACCCCTTTCTCTTAACAATAAGTGCACTGGGTTCTTTAACATTCATTAAACAACACACAGGCCTGACCTGTACGGCCTAACGTTCAATCCAGAGGACGAAGCAATACTTTTTGAAGTGTCTTGCTTTGATAAGAACACAGTGTCAAGACCGGGACTCGAACCCACACTCTGCTGATCAGAAACATCAGAGCTTGAGTCTGGTTCCCTAGACTGCTCAGCTGTGACACACCTTGTCCGACGAACCATTAGGGGTCGAACAGCAGTAATTTGATCAGACACAATGATCGGTGGACTTTGGTCAGACATAACTGGTTGTCGGTCGTAATGTGTCGGACATAGTTTGCCGGGCTGTTCAATATCATCCGTGTTTGCGCAGCTTTCCATAGAGCAAGCGTACTAGGAATGCATTTAGAAAAAGTGAAGTATCAAATTGCCAGTACGTTATTATAGCACCGTTGTAGTTTCGTCCTCAATCACAGTGCTACACCAGCCCAAGTGTCAAACATAATTCTGTAGCGAGTTATTCTACCGATTGCTTGTGGGCAAAATGCTTTTGTCAGCCTCCTTTGAACTATATGCGTGTCCGTCGTTTTGATAATCGCGAACCATTTCAAATCTGTTATAATACTAAATTAAATAAATATTCGAGCTTGTACAAATTCGCTCCATCCTAAAATTAAATTCCGACCATGCCACCTGCCCGCAAATTTCAAACGTGTTTTCACACCGTCGCGAATCCCATATTCTGCATTGCTGAATCAAGATCATGGGCGCCACTTAGGGAACCTGGACACTTTTTAAATACACACACTAAAATAATAATGTGTTATAAGTGGACGCAGCACAAAGTGTTTGAAGACACATTTTCAATGTACAATAAAATATGTTATAACAGGACGCCGCATCACAAAGGGATCGTGAACTTATTTTAAATGCGCAGTTAGAACAGCACCAGTATAACCATAGACAGAGGTGTTGTGGAGTTTGAAGACACATTTTCAATGTACAATATACTAAGTTATGAAAGGACGCCGCATCACAAAAGGATTGAAGACACTTTTTTTTCAATTTACGCTAAAACAGTTTTATAACGCCGCATCACAAAGGGATGGTATTTTATTTGAAACGCACACTAAAATAGTATAGCTTGACGCCACAGAAAGGTGTTGTGCACAATCTTTTGAACGCACACTAAAATAATATTATTGTACCTTTGAACTCTAAATCGATATAGGACGCGGCACAAAGGTGTTGTGGACACCTGGGGAGCACACACCTATCACGTGTTACAAATGGACGCCAAGTTTCAGGGGTTGTGGACTCCTAAAATAACTATAATAACTGGACGCAGCACAAAGGTCGTGGATACCTGGGAAGCACACTCCTTTGGAACGCATACTAAAATAACTATAATAACTGGACGCCGCACAAAGAGCTTCGGCACACCTTCTTAAATAACTACTGTATATAACTAGACGCCACACACACAGTTTTTGGACGCCTTTGGAACGCCTACTGGGTACTTAAAATAGTTTAAGAACTTGACGCCACACAGAGAGTTAAGGACACCATTTTAATTTCCTAGTCGAATAATATTGGGCCTCAATTGATTGATTATTCTTTTTGATGACGCACAAAGGAGTTTGCGACACTTCTTGAATCTTCGCTCAAAATTCAAGGAAGCCACACGTAGGGATTGTGGACACCTTTGTCATGCACACAAAGATTAATAACTGGACGCCTCGCATTAATTTGAAGCCTTGATGTATACTTTCCCGGATGTGCCGGTTGTCGGAAAGCAAGCTTCTGTTCATTTTCTGTGGATTTTTTTTTTCAATCGTTGATAATAGAAAGGACATCTTATCCAGTTTCTAAATTGTGTGTGTGTAACGATAAATCTAGTTACAACTTTGAAAAAAAATCACATCTTTGAACCAAGACAAAACGGAAGGAAGACGCGTGTGTAGACACAAAGACATGCAGCGTTACCGGTAGCTAAAATACGCAGTTTGACTTTTAACAATTCTCACTTAACACCTAACCTGGAATCTGGGTCCACAATACGGAGTTCCAGAAGAGCCATGCCACTTTTCCAATCAACCAGATAATTACCTCACCCAATCGATAAATAAGTTTACAAGGGGCATGGGTGTCACTCTTGGAACTCCGTACACCTGAGAAACGAGCAATAAAAAAAAAACCGCTATGAAAGTTTCCTTGGGCAACAAGAATTACACAAAAACAGCAGTACTAATGTGAACAGACGCATGCCATGCAACCAACATAAGTGCCTATTTACAATCGACTGTCATGTGCGCGCACATAAAATCAATACGGCTCCTCGTGGTAAAAGCACATAACAGGTTTTCCCGAATACGGCAAGTGAACCTACCTACAAGGAATGACATATTTAACTGAAAAATTAATAATTACTCTCAATATACAATAAAAGAAGGGGGACAGGGCCTTTTAAACACGTTTTTACGTGTACGTCCCATAATTTTGTTCATTACTGTATATATTTATTGATTAACTCATTTGTGAATAAAATCGTAACCGTGTTTGAAGACCGGCGCCTTTGAAAAGGCTCCCACACATTTTGTTTTGTCTTTTTTTTGAATTGGTAATTTTCGGATGAATATTCTCAGTCGTGATTAGCGCCAGTTCTGACTTAAGTTTCATCCAAACCGGTCTCTCTCTCTCTCTTGCCCTCTGCTACCTGAGCGTGGCCTTCAAGTGGTCGCAGCAAAGAAAAGGGGTTACGATGGGTAGACCTATTTATATGCACAAGTGCCACTGTAATTAATATAAGAAGAAACAGAAGAAGAAGAAGTAATTCTCTGTATTTAATACAAAATCATCTTCTCCTGTCTGACCGAGTGGACTTATGGTCGTAATGAGTGAGATGGCTAATTTGTGTACATCTTTTTTGGTCCGAAGAATCTGTGAAGCACCGAGGACCTAAATTCATTGGAGGAATTATCATAAGGAGGAGCATTCTCCGTACGTGCCTCACTCATTCGTCAGTCAATTTATGTTGCCCCTTCAGCCTTTCGTGGCGCCACCGGGCTCTATATTCCTCAATGCATTATTGTCAACGACTGTGACACTGACATAAATTGTGTTGAATCAAGACGTTTTCGTTTGTTTATTATCCTGTTAGTTGACGGTGGGACTCGTGTGGGTGGATTTTGAGTATGTCTCGTTAGCAACACTCTTAAAAATCAAAAGCAAAAACGGTACGCTGCAAAAACTGAGGTGTTTAATTGATTCTCTTGGTATCTGTATGCGACAACACCAACATTGAGTTAAGTTTACCAACAATAAAGCGATGGGAATAACTAACACCATGACGGTGTTGTCACATATAGGTACCAAGCGAATCAATTTAACACCCAAGTTTTTACAGTGTAGTGTTAAATTATATCGTCACTTCAGTTGGTCGGTTGAAGTCTTTCGGCTGTTAGATGCAATAATATAATTTCGCTCGGCCCTACCAGTCTCATCCAAGACCGCTGGGATTGGGCTGATAGCTTGCACAAATTCTTTTTCAGGATGTAGTTATGCATGATGGGAATTATTGTGCCGCTGGTCGGCGCAATGCGCACAATCACACTACGTACACCCACACACACACAAGTGTATAATGACCTCCAATCGTGGACCCTCTGTTCAACTCTTTGTCCTGACAAACGTGGACCCCATTGTTTTTTCTTTGTGATATCAATCCTAAACCTATTGTCCCTTTTGTTATAAGTTCTGGGTTTGATTGTCAGTACAGGTACATACCTTCTTTGTAACACCGAGTTGTGGGGACTCCCTATTGTTGTTCAATTATTCCCTTTTATATAGAATTACCTTGTGGGGACAGGGTTTGACAAAGAAAACACGTTGTGGGGACCTTTGTTCCATTGTATAAATGTCCCCACAACGGCGTGTGTGCTTTCCCACCCACACACAGGTTTGTATATGGTGTAAACCGAGGACGTCCCTTTGTTCTCCCAATTTTGGACTTTTTTAGCGATGTCCCCGTTGGTTTTGCTCACGAAACATACCGAGGTCCCGGTATTTCATTTTCCCGGATCTCTTTTGTTAAAGTCCTCGGCTTAATTGCACAGACATGTCCACACACACACACACACACACACACACAAGTGTGTATTTACCTCCAATCGGGGACCTCCTATTGTCCCTCTTTTGTTTGTACTTTAACTTTTTAGCAACAGCTCCCATTGGTTTTGTACACGATTTCCAACTGTGGACCTTTTCCAACCGGGGACCCTATTGTCCTCTTTTGTTATAAGTCCCCGGTTTGAATGCCTAAACAAACTCACACACACACACACACGATATGATAATGTAAGCGAATAGTATAGCTCTCTCTCTCTTCTTGTAAAAACCAAGGTTGCAAGAAGAACAAATCTATTAAGCTAAAATATTAATGATGCTTTTCAGTACTAGGCAAAAATTTCAATATATTTTTTTTTACATGGATTTACACCATAGAGCTACTTTTTTTTGATAGAGAAGTCAAATCTTTCGTAAACAGGAAGAGGAGTCTGGGAGTTGTTAGATCAGTGAAAACGGTCTGATGAGCATGCGTTTACGTCAGCCTATCCCAGCGCCTTTGGGTTGAGGCGCTGGGACCGAGCAAACAAAATAATCACCTATGAAGTTACGTGGAATCGAGTCATACAACAGTTCATTCAATAGTACCTTTTATAAATCTATCTTTTCGGTACGATACGAATGTGGGCTTTTGGAAAAAGTGCATTCATTCGGATCATTTAGTCTAAAATAAACACAACTTGTAAGAACTAGCTAGCATCAGCCACATTTCCTACGGGAACGTCAGTAAAGGTTGATGTTTCTGTCAGGTAGTTTTTTGCACGTCCAATTGTGCTTATTTCGGTTTCCCAAATTGAACTGAATGTTACGGACAAACTATTTCAGATGATAGTTATTCTTTACGGTAGGTATCGAGTTGGTATGTTTGCGATTATTGCCAATGCGAGAATTTTTGGGACACTAGGTGGCAGCAGAGCTATGTATTGAGAGGATTATGGGGACATGCACTACACTAAACAGAGAGAAATCCATGCACCGAGCCTCATTAATAAAATAAAATGTAAACCCACTTTTTCTGTAAATCAAATATTTGAATGTACTTGCTTTTATGGGTTGTCGAAAAATGGTCCAACATTGTGCCCCTGGGGTTGTTGACTTTCAACCTGGAGCGTTTTTTTTTTTTTTTTTTTTTTTTTTTTTTTTTTGGCACACTATTTCTCTAAAATGGTCATATAATTTGGTGACTAGCATACGGGCCCTGTTCCAAGATGGAGTCTGGCAAGTTTACTCGTTCACGAGTGTTTTCAATCTGGATGAGCATAGCTCAAAACGTCAACGGCTAACCTGTTCACAATTTGGAGTAACAAAATTAAGTCGTCATCAAATGTATACAAATTTATTCCATAATTTGGAATAAAAAAGTTAAGTCGTCATCAAATGTGTATAAATTGTTTGATTTCAAGAGGCTGAGAGAATTTAAAATATTCTTTGAATATGTTTTCATTAATTAGCATTTAGCATTGATTGATATGGGGAGCATTTCAGTCTGCATGTCTGAATCTGCGCATGCTCAGAATGATTGAATTGAATTTTGTTCATTCATCTCGTAGCCAAAAGGCCAAATTGTCTGCTACAGATTTTCAGCACATTCTGTAAAATAAAAGTACACACACAATGTCACAAGCGCAGTAAAAACGCACAATAAGTACAGGCACACAGTGAGGCAGCAATATGCATTCCAAGTAGTACCAACTTCAAATCACTCAAATTAAATTAAATCAAATTCAAAACGTAAACAAAAG